>JAYESA010000011.1:133725221-133732721 GCA_036927795.1 Iris macrosiphon | reverse complement strand
AACAAAATCACGTTCAGGTGCCCCAAGCCAATCAGACCGCACAAAAGCATGATCCTCATCCAAACACTCAAGGCCAGGTTTATGTTATGATGCGAGAGGAGGCATTCACGCGGACACTGTGGTGTCAAGTATATTATTTTTCAATAATATTCCTTCTCAGTATTGTTTGATTATGGTGTCAATCATAGTTTTATATCGATGGACTTTGCCACGGAACACAAGTTGTCTATGACACCGCTAGGTCTGAATCTTAGCGTTAGTACCCCGTCGGGCATGGAATTGCCTGCTCGCTCAGTTTATAGAAACGGTTGTATTTGTATCAGTGGTAGGGAATTATCTCTCGATGCAATAGTCCTATATATCAAGGTTTATGATATCATTTTGGGAATGGATTGGATCGGTGCTTGTTCGGCCATCATCGATTATGCGGGAAAGAGAGTCGTGTTTCATCTACCCAGAGAGACCGAATTATGCTACTCGTGTGGTCTAACGTCAAATGCATGTATGGTAATTTCTACAATATCTTCTTGACGGATGATACGTTCTGTGTAGTGCCCCACTCCGCGTCGGCACTATGTAGAAAAGATATCGATTTTCTAACTCAAAAAGGATATCTTCCTTAAGAGCTCCTTGTTGAACCAGGAGATGACTAATCAAGGTGACTGGGCAGAAACTTTGTTTTATGATTCTTGCACGCCTTAATAATGAATCTGAGTTTTTGAATGCTTGTTTTCTTAAGAAGATAGTTTCAATAGAAGAATGATAGAACCTGCCTTGCATGATTAATAATAGTACTCACATAGCTTGTCATTGAAACGAACTTGCCTGCTTAACTAAAGAACTTGAAATGCTTGTCTAAAGAGAAAGAGATTGCTTGAATATGTTTCTCTATTGCTTGTGTTTTGAGAGAACCACATCATGCTTGAACTTATTCAGAGAGGGCGGCCAGTCCGCACAGAAAAGAGATAGATGGTCTGTTGGTTCATCTCGTCTGCATCCTAGAGTTTATCTGATAGTATTTTATGCATTCGCATCGGTCGAACAATGGCTATTGATGAAGAGCTAAACCTTGGTCACGGTTGCTACAACGATAGTGAAGAGCAACCATGAGTCACAACAGCTAATAGCATCCGATAAAGGAGTCATTGGTTAGCTGGATTACCACTACCGATCCTGAGTTTCTCGAGGACCGAAAAGCATATAGATAGTTCATCGTGTTGGATTGATAGAGGATAGTTCCTAGATAGTGCATTGTCCCTAGAGTCTTTGGTTATAGCTCACGAAACACGCTGCGCACACCCTGATAGTAGAACAATCGGCTTGCCTTGTGTGCTTGAATGAATCAAATATGAACTATGTTTTTAAAGATGTTTCCAAAAGAAGTAATATGACTCCGTTCGTGTACTGCATGTAACAAACATAGGTAAAATTAGAAAGATCACTAGTAATATAATATTTTATCACATGATTACTTACTGTTGGTTTTAGTGAATGTTGTTTCTATTCAGTTAATTTTATACACACCAGTACTTTCTCCAAAGTGCTGACCCACCAACAGTTTGCTTGTTCGTCGGTACTGGATCGTCCGAGGAAGCGATAGGCGTACCTCATCCCCAAGACCCAGAAATCTGGTTTCGATGCCTTGTGCTTTGAGCTACTTTTGTATAGAAGGATATAATGTATGGAACGATGCCATTGTATTCAGAGAACCTTGTGCCTTGATTTGTCTCGTATACTCAGATGGATAAATGCTTGCAACACTGTCCCTCCGCTGCTTACTCGATTCGATGATAGCCATAACATTAACGATGTTGCCTTGTACGGGCGCAACCCCAGACTCGTACGGCATCACGTCCTGATGGCAAACGATAATACACGCCCTGCGGGAGCGCTGAGGTACGGTGATTCACACCCTGCGGGGGCGTTGTCGGGACCTTCGGGACCGGGGTATGACATTCTGGCTGTAAAGGGTATTTAGCGTCCGTTCGAGACACTCGGCAGGATGGTACAAACGTAGAACATACCGACATTGTGGCAGAATTCCTCGACGTGTTTTCAGACGAAGTGCTTGGCATATGACCCGATCGAGAGATTGAATTCACCATCAACATATTTTCAAATACCCAATCGATTTCCAAGGCTCTGTACATAATGGTCCCTGCAGAATTGAAAGAGCTGAAGGTCCAGCTGCAAGACTTGCTCAACCGTGGGTATATCCACCCCAATATATCTCCATGGGACGCGCTAGTATTGTTTGTAATGAAGAAAGATGGGATGATGCGAATGTGCATAGATAATCGAGAATTGAACAAAGTCACCATCAGAAACAAATATCAACTGCCAAGAATCGACGATATTTTTAATCAGTTGCAAGGTGCGTCAGTGTTTTCAAAGATAGACCTTCATTCGGGTTACCATCAACTCAAGATCAAGCTGGACGACGTGCCAAATTCAGCATTCCACACTCGCTATGGTCACTATGTGTTTTTAGTAATGTTGTTCGGGACGAATGCACCCATCGATGGACCTGATGAATCGAGTATTTCGATCTTTCCTCGACAAGTTTATGGTAATTCATCGACAATATCTAGGTATACTCAAAGAGCAAAAATGGAACATACGAAGAACTTGTGGACCGTACTTCAAACCCTTCGAGAGAACAAGCTATATGCGAAGCTGAGCATGTGTGAATTTTGGTTGACCAATGTATCTTTCCTCGGGCATGTCATTTCTGCAAAAGGTGCCATTGTTGATCCGAAGAAAATAAAAGACATTGTCGATTGGAAGATACCTACGTCCGCCAGTAAAATTTGAAGCTTTCTTGGTTTGGCGGGTTACTACAAACGGTTCATGAAGAATTTTTAAAAAATTGCATCGCCTCTGACTCGCCTCACTTAGAATGGAATCGTATTTGAATAGTCGGACGTCTGCGAAGCTTCATTCCAAGAGTTAAAGCAGAGTCTCATCTTAGCCCTGATACTTGCACATCCAAACGGGCTAGAAGATTCCATATTTTTAATGATGCGTCATGTCAGGGCTTGGGATGTGTGCTCATGCAACGAGACAAGGTGATATCCTTTGCTTCAAGATAGTTGAAGCTGCATGAGAAAAACTATCCCACACACAACTTAAAATTGACGGTAATTGTATTCGTATTAAAATTGTGGTGACACTACCTCTATAGTGTGGCTTACAAAATCTACATGGAACACAAGAGCCTCAAATATCTTTTTACCTAAAAGGAATTGAACTTACGACAAACGTTGGCAAGAACTTATTAAATATTATGACATGACGATCGATTATACGCCTAGTAAGGAAAATATTATAGCTGATGCCTTGAGAGGAAAGTTTGTGGGTCACTATCCATCGACAGCAGGTTATTGCGAGATTTAGAGGATATGAAAATCGAGCTTCAAGTCTGATACCGAGGGGTGCAACTGGATCTATTGCAACTTGGACCGAGTCTAATTGAGAGGATCAAAATAGCACAGGGGTCCAATAAATTCTTACAAAAAATTTGTGGACAGATATTCGAGGGAAAGGCTACAGAGTTTTCAGAATTCGAAGATGGGGCTTTGCATTTGAAGGAAAGGCTATGTGTTCCGAATGATGAGGCACTCCAAAAGGAAATTCTCATTGATGCTCATTATGCGAGATATATAATGCATCAGGGAAGCATAAAAATGTATAAAGACATACGCACGACCTTCTGGTAGCACGATAAGAAGAGAGATGTGGCACTCTTCGTGTCGTAGTGCATGGTCTATCAGAGAGTTAAAGCCGAGCACCAGAGGCCTGCGGAGAAATGCAGAACCTAGTTATCCCGGAGTAAAAATGGGAGCACATCATCATGGACTTCATTATTGGCTTGTCGAATAAGCAACGGGGGAACGATGTCATCTGGGTTATTGTGGATCAGTTAACCAAGTCAGTGCACTTCATTTCCATCAAAGTTGCTTGGAGCATCGATCGTCTCACTCATATTTATCACGACAAGATAGTTTGATTGTATGGAGTTTTAGTATCTATTGTCTCAGATCAAAATGGACGATTATTGGCACATTTTTTGGGTAGCCTTCAGCAGCTATAGAGACCTAGTTGAAGTTCATTTTATCCTATCATCCTTAGTCTGATAGCCAAACAGAATGGGTAAATCAGATTCTCGAAGACATGTTACGGCTCCGTACATGGATTCATAGTCAAGTTTGGACGTTCATCTACCGTTGGCAGAATTTGCGTATAATAATAGCTACTAGTCCAATATTTAGATGGCTACGTACGAGGATTTGTATAGGAGGAAGTGCAGGTCACCCATATGTTGGGATAAAGTTAGGAAACAACAATCCTTAACAGAATTAGTCGAGCAAACGGTTAAGAAAATTTGGTTGATCCTTAAAAGATTAAAAGTGGCTCAAAGTCAACACCCGTCGATGACCCCTCAGGTTTATAGAAGGCGACCACGTGTTTCTCAAAGTAACACACATACGAGGAGTCATGAGATTTTGAGCAAAGGGGAATCTAAGTCCAATATTTGTTGGTCCGTTCGAAATTTGCAAGCGAGTTACCCCAGTTGCCTATCAAATTGCATTACCACCAGCACTGCTGGATGTGCATAACATCTTTTATGTCTCGCAGCTACGGATGTACGTTCATGACCCGAGCCACGTAGTAGATTTTTGGTCATCTGAATTTGCAGGTGGACTTGTCTTGTGTCGAAAAACCTGTTCAGATCTTTGATCTAAAGGATAAGCTGCTCCAGAGTCGTGCGGTACCTCTCGTTCGTGTGCTTTATAAGAATCACTCGGTCGAGGAGTCGACTTGGGAACTTAAGTCCGAGAGGAAGGAAAAGTTTTCTTTATTATTTTCTTAGCGGTAGGTTTCATTCCTAAGTTTCGAGGACAAAACTTTTTCTTAGTTAGTTATAATGTAGTGCCCCACTTTAGTTGGTTATAATATAGTGCCCCGCTCCCCGCACGGAGAGCGCGGCTAAGGAAAACTGTCGGTATCAGTTGATCGGGATAGATTGAATCAAGATCCGTTCCTCATTATGGATTAGTTTTTCATAATCAAGTCTCACAATGAAGGACTCAGTAACAGAGTCTCGAGGGACCTTTCTGCTGCTTGGTTTTTGTTGCTCATTTTTTATACCGCTTTGTTGCTTTCGCGTTGGTTTTATGAATCCATTTTTGTAAACATTTTTAATGGATTTTATTGCTTGCGTTTTTTGAACTTTGTATTTGTATCGAATTCTAGGAGAAAGAGCTAGAAGAGGAGATATTGATCTTCTATTGGTGCAAATGCAAGCGAGTGGCTTAAACTTTGGTTGACCCTTCTTTCCAAGTCTTCACATTAATCAAAATGACTCTACTGTTGCGCATTTGAATCAATTGATACTTTAATAAAAAAGAATCAAGATAATAAGAAGACTAGGCTTGAATTCTTGATTGCTTGTCACATAGAAATATGGAATGATCATATTGTTGCGTGCTTGTTCGCTATAAATGTATGCCATGCTTAGTTATAGTTAGAATTTATTCATCTATAACTGTGTAATGAGTAGTATATATTTTGTAATGCGATCACTTGAGCAGGTAGACTATGCTATCGGATTTTGTTGCGTAGTTACTTTTCATTAATATTGCCTTGCATGCTTTGTTTGATAACTTAGTTCTTAGACGTCGCATGGTCATGGACAACTTGTGCACAAGGTTTTAGTTCCTGCGAACAGTCGTCAGGGCACTGGGACCATTTCGTTCCGGGCGGAACTCGAATAGCTGTGCTAGCAAACTAGCACGGGTGAGTTGGAAACATGTAGCGGGGCTCGCTACCCGCACTACAAGGATCACCGGCTAACCTGGCTATAGTCCAGGATTGTTTATGGTGCCAGTGACCCGCACGCATATATATTTTCACTATCATGCTAACGATGTCCAATTCACAGGTAGATTCGTCGATTGTGGGTAAGTCACCGTATGGTGACATACTTTATTTTTGTCATTATATTTCTATCGTATACTTGTAACTTGGACTAAGGAAAGATAGAAATACCACAAAAAAAATTGTATGCTTCACATGAATACTGTATCGATTTGGTGAGTTGGGTTAACTCGCCCTCACCAGTGCATTTTAAATGTGCTGACCCACTTTGCAACAGGTTCTACTAGCCAAGGCGACGTTGGGAGGAGCTAAGGTCCTTCCCAACCCTTCCATCGATCAGGCATGTTCGTGTCTTTTGAAGCATGTACAAATTCTCGGAGCTCGTGCACATATCTTTTGAAGCTCCGTATCGCAGTGAGGACTCTCTAGGAAGGTGTTTTGTACTTTTGATTTTAGTAAAGGGATGTAATGTATGAAACAGCTATCTCATTTTGCGTCCATCTTGTAAGCCCGCGTGGCAACCCTCTACTTATAATCAAGAGTCTATAAATTATGTTCATTATCAATAAAGAAAACTTTTCTTTTGTGTAAGTGTGCTATTCAATTTTTTGCGTAATCTGTTGTTGTGCTCAATTAACATAATGCATGTGCCTTGTGCGAGAGCAACTTAGGCTCGCACGAAATCACGCTCGGGGGACGACTATCGATTCTATACAAAATTGGGGCATGACATGTTGCATGCTAACATATTGTCTTATACAGGGTAATAAACATTATATTTGTTTTTATGCTTGTATGGGCACATCGGTTGTGGTAATATATCACATATAAGTTGTATGGTTCTATGTTTACGGCTTTCAAGTATGCTATTGATATAAACTGTAATTCATCATAGTTCTAAATAGCAAGATAACTTTGAATATATGTTTTCCTTAATAAGTTTTGTCGGTTTAGACGAGTAGGCTAGTCCCGCTCACCAGTGGATTCCCAAATGTACTGGCCCCAACTTCACAAGTGTCGAGAACCTCGAGGGCGCACGGTACTAGTTAAAGTTTCGAAGAGACGACTTAAAGCTCTTCCTATTTTGAAGTATTTTGAAACTGGTTTATTTTAGAGGCATTTTGATTTTGTATACAAGGACGTAATGTATGGGACGACAATTATTATTATATGGTAGCTTGTTAGTCTTTTTGTTATTTTATGAATATAGCCGAGACAGTATAATATTCAAATCAATGTATTATGATGCAAGTTTTTAATGATAAGTTATTTTCTTTATATATTTGTTATTCAACTTTCTGGTGCAATGTGATTTCAACCTGTGTTCAAAATAACTATCAAAATGCACGTTATTGCGCTGTACAAGTGCAATTTAGACTTGTACGATATTATGTCCGGTGATGACTTAGCAATTCGGCGGAATCGGGACGAGACAGTTATAGTATGATATTGTGGTTTAAGTGTGTTATAGACCATTGAGATCATAGACAATGTACTATCATCGACATTGAGACGTAGGCTTAACTTGGCCATGTACTCGTATTCCAAAAGGTGGAAGCGGGTTGTGATATTTTATCATGCAACCAGAAACAACCCCCTTATTTACTATCACAAAATTCA
>JAYESA010000011.1:133412721-133722721 GCA_036927795.1 Iris macrosiphon | reverse complement strand
TATATATATATATATATATATATATATATGCGTGTTGGTATATAATTTAGAGGGTATAGACGGGACGTATCGCGTAGGTTGAGATATCGGATACCGAGGGTATCCCGGTATCTCAAGGAGGCGAGTTTGAGGGTTTATTAGCTTAATGACCTAGTTTTGACCTAAAATTTTAGGGGCACCCTAGTTTGACCTAGAGTTGACCGTAGTTGCCCCGGTTGACCGTCAAAGTCAACTTTTGACCTAGTTTTGGCCCAGAGTTGACTTTTAGGAGCCAGAGTTGACTTTTTGACCCAGATTTTATCGGTTTGACCCGTTTGACCTAGAATGACCCTAGAAGCTTGTTTTTAGCTATTTTATATCTGTTTAACTCATTAGAAACCTATTTAACCTTACTTTTCATAATAGGTCCTTGCGACACCAGTTCGGATCATCAGTTGTTTAGGACGTCAGGCGAGTACATTCTCTGATAGTTTTTATTATCTGATGATTATTATGATTCAGCTTCTAGTATAGTATTCTTTGATTTTTCTGGTACGACACGGACTAGTATTTCTGGATTTATTTACTTGCGATACGTATATTTCATATTTCTGGCCTCTATTCTGGAATCACCTATTGGCATCACTACAGGCATCACTCATGTTTCTGGCTGGACTCATACTTGATTTACGTGTCGGATCTTGGATTTACTTGTACTAGTCGGGACGGGGAAATACTCGAGTAGACATCTAAACATTCCCAACTGGAATCACTAGAATCACCCCCTCATGTCTAATCTGGAATGATAGCAGCCGCACACCCAGTGTGCGGTGAGCCGTACTTACCCCTAGTCGTTTACATGTCGAAACAGGTATTTCAAAGACACGAGTTCATTCTTTTTGGTCTGGACTCACTTGCATCTCGACTGGTCTCACTTATAGTTTCTGGACTTGACTCATTACATGTACTCTTGCTGGACTCACTACACGTTCTTGTGCACATACTTGATCTTAGTTTAGATTTCTTGTATCTTGCAGTCATTACTATCTTGCTTCTGATATTCATGCATCTTTATCTTTATGCACCAGTGATATGTATATATTTCTTGTTTATACTTTATTTCCTTCACCTTGCTACTTGCTACAACTGCTTTATAGTTTTTATCATTTAACTGGAACTGCTATTAGAGGTGTACTTGCTCCAGTCCTGACTGGACATATTTTTTCCAGAGTATCCGGAGGATTGGTATCCGACGTTTTATGGACCTCAGCCTGTCGATGGTGATGGTGCAGACAGGGACCCTCTAGTTTAGGAGTAATTTCTGGGTTGGTAGCCGGGATCACTAGGACCTCAGTTGCTATATTTATCAGCTTTTTGTACCGAATTTGTCCCCGGTTTTGGTTTGAGACCTTGTATTGTATATGATTCAGGATGTTGTATTATTATTATTGTTGTTGTTGTTGTTATTTTAATAGCAGTTGTTTAGACTTTGTAGTTGTTAGATTTCTATGTTATCTTATCGTGCTTAGATTCGTGATTGAATACTTGTGTTATCATTATGATATTGCTTCTCCGTTTGGAGTTGAGATCTTGACAGGTATATATATTGATTGTGTGAGATTGTTAGCTAGATAGTAGACCTAGACAGCGTTTCTACCGCCAATGCTGCGGCATAGGCTGGACGTACCCACGACTCATGCCCAATTTTTTGGGTGCGGGTCGTGACACGTTTTTGGTGGTAGCCCATGCAGGTTTCGATTCACAATTAGTGCGATGTCGTGGTAGTACAACGATTTAGTTGTACTGCTGCGAGCCTGCTCTAGGATATAGGATCTAGGATGAGAGTGTACTCAATCACGACTAGAAACAATTCTAATCTAATTATTTTGAAATTGCTTCTTTTGAAATATTGTTGTCCTTTCTTGATGATATTGTATGTTACGCCGTATTGACTTTTTTTGATCTGTGTTCAGGATGCCTCCGAAGACACGATCCCATCGTACCGTTCCAGCAGTTGCCACCGAGAGGTCTGCTACCTCTTGTCCAGCTCGTATTCAGGCAGCTGCTATCGCTCCACTCACCACTCCTGCGGTTGAGGGAGCTTCTATTTCTCTCGTGGATCCTCCTCTACTTGTCAATCCGTGGACTACCCCAGTCGTTCCGGTGGTGCTTCCACCACCTCCTGCACCAGTAGATGCCGCGCAGTTGTTTGCGTTCTTCAGGGAGATGATGGACGTGCAGCACCGTCAGGTGGATGTGATGAGGCTGGGCATTGAGAATGCCCACCAGGTGGCCATGACGGCAGTGGATAGAGTGGCACAGATTCAGCCATAGGCATATCAGACTCAGCATCCGAGGCCGGAAGCATCATTGACTTCCAGAGGATGCGACCCAAGGAGTTCAGGGGTACAGAAGGGATCCTGTACGCGGATGACTAGATAGAGCAGATCGAGGGAATCTTTAGGCCGACACAGATTCCAGACAGCATGTAGATAGAGGCAGCAGGCAGTCAGATATTCGACCTCGCTTTGACGTGGTATCGCACAGATACGAGGATCGCGGCACCAGGCTTACTTGGGAGGCTTTCAAGAGGATTTTTAAGAAAAAGTTTTTCCCGAATGTGGCGCTCAGTGCTTTGGAGAGCCAGTTTGAGGCACTCGTCCAAGGGAGCATGCTAGTGGACGAGTACGCAGCGGAGTTCTGCCGTCTGGACAGATTTGTGGAGGGCTTAAGTGAGGCAGCAAAGGTGAGGAAGTTTCGCAAGGGCTTGGTCATGGCGGTCAAATCTTTGACTAGGAGCGACCGCGAGGCAACTTTTGAGCAGATAGTAGGAGACGCTCAGAGGGCAGAGGATGACTTGGAGCTCAAGTCCAAGAGAGGCAGAGATGATTCAGGTAGTGCGAGTGGTAGTGCGGGATCGGCTAAGCGTCCCTATGGGCAGAAGACAGCGCAGCAGGGTCAGGATCTGAGAGTGCCCACTTGTGCCTACTGCAGGAAGGCAGGACACACTTGGGATGTTTGTAAGAGGAGGTTGAAGATATATTTGTTCTGTGGATCCGCTGCTCACCAGATGCGAGATTGCCCCACTGCACCTTCATTTGGTGGAGCACAGGATCGAAGAGTTGGAGCTAGGCCATCTGTGGTACAGCATCATGCCCCGCACCAGCAGAGGGAGATACCCAGCAGGGCAGGGCTTATGCGTTGACGGTCGAGGAGGCCGATGCTACGGGTGTCGGGTTAGCAGGTATGTCTCTTTGTGCTTCTTCTTGTCCTTTTCCATTCCTTGTGGTATGCTTCATTAGTACCTGTTAGACTTTTCTTTTGTGCTGTGGTAGATAGTATAGTGATCCTGATTGAGACTGTGATAACACGACCATGATCTTGCATATTGTTTAGGTAGAATTTCTTGACTGTGATTGTTGGGGGTTTGACCTAGAAGAAGTGCGATCGACTTTAAATTTCGAGGACGAAATTTTCTAAGGAGGATAGGCTTGTCACTACCCCATTTTCAGAGCTGGGTATTTTTTTAATTTGGTTAATTGTGTATTTATTATAAATATTTGTATTAATATTTAATTGTTGGTTGTATTATTATTTTTATTAATTATTTTAGTATTTTGGCTAGTCTGAACAAATGTCAAACCCTAGTGGACCCATGTCAGACCCAACCAACACCCTTGTTAGACTTATTTATTGGCTTAGAATAGTTATTTATATTTTAATTAGTTAGTTGGAGTGATTAGGGATTTATTAGAGTGCTTTTGGAACCCCAAACCCAAATCCCAATTAGGATAACTTAATTTGGAGGACATTTTAGTCATTTCACTTAACCCAACCCTAACCCTTAACCCCCTTGGCCGAACCAGCAGCTTACCCTCCCATTCATTCCCTTTCACTTCACTTCTTCTTCTTCTTCTCCACTCCTTTCTTCTTCTTTCTTCTTCCAAATTTCTCATCCAAGTAAGTTTTCTTCACTTTCTTCTCTTCCTTCTTCTATTTTCATCCATCAATGCAACCCTAACCCTATGCTTTTTTCTAACCTAGGTGTGTAGAGCTTAGATTTGGTGTTGGAGCTTGGGTTGGAAGCTTGGAAGCTTTGTGTGGTGAATTTGGGGCTTTTTGGAGACTTTGGCTTGGGATTCCAACTCCCAAGAGGTAAACCCTAATTTTTCTTTTTGTGATTACTCTAATATAGTGTAATTAGTATTTTAGAACCTTTCTAGACCTTAGGGCTACCCGTGGGAGGAAGTTGGAGCTTGTTTAGATGTGATTGGAGACTTTGACATTAGGTTTTGTGTCAATTTTGGGTGAAATCCGAGATTGGCCCAATTTTTGGTATTGCCCTAGGTTAGACGGACCTAGGTAGACGTGCTTGGGTGTCTTGAGGATAAGTACGTGTCTCCGTTCGGATACGTGAGATCGTGTCGCCGAGATTTGGGCATTTCGGGCGATTTGGGGGTTTTTCGTCGTCGTAGGTTCTATGTGCGTGTGCGTTTTTGCCATGGACCTAGAATCGGCGAGTTAGTATTTTTTTTAGGTTCTAGACATCGATTAGAACTCGTGAGTAAATTTTGGGCCGATTCAGAGTAGGTTTGGTGTTCGTTTCACGAGATTTTGCGAACCGCACTCCACGTGTTCGTCGAAATGACCGAATGCCCATTTCGACTTGGTTTCTAGGTTTCGGGCTTGTGCGCGCATTGGTTTAGCTTTGGAGAGTGTGTATTAGAATTTTTGAGTATATATATATATATATATATATATATATATATATGTTTTTGTGTGTAGGAGTGAGTGTGGTTGAGTGTGTGTGTTGGTGTTTGTGTATGTGTAGGTGTGTGTAGTTATATATGTGTGTGTGTGAGTGTGTGTGTGTGTGTGTGTGTGTGTGTTTTTCTATATATATATATATATATATATATATATATATATATATATATGTGTGTGTGTGTGTGTGTGTGTGTGTGTTTTTCTATATATATATATATATATATATATATATATATATATATATATATATATATATGTGTGTGTGTGTGTGTGTGTGTGTGTGTGTGTGTGTGTGTGCGTGTGTGTGTGTTTTTCTATATATATATATATATATATATATATATATATATATATATATATATATATATATTTGTGTGTGTGTGTGTGTGTATGTGTGTGTGTGTGTATGTGTATGTGTATATATATATGTTTATGTGTGTGTAGTTGTGAGAGTGTGTGTGTGTGTGAGAGTGTGTGAGTGTGAGCGTATTTGTGTGAATATGTGTTTATGTATATTTATATATGTATGAGTGTTTATATATATATATATATATATATATATATATATATATATATATATATATATATATATATATAAACACACTAGCATATATATATATATATATATATGCTAGTGTGTTTATATATATATATATGGCGTGCTGTCGTAGGCACCCAAAAATAAAACCTTTACTCTTGAAATAATATGTAGTAGTGGGAGTAAGGATCGTTCCCACGAAGAGTAATTAGTTTAATCTTTATGCTATGTGAAATAAGATGGGGGGAGAGTTTTGGATCAAAGTAAATTAAAAAGAGCTAAAAACAATTAAAGTACTAAAACAATCAAAGAAATAAATGTTGGTCTCAGTCAACATCCACCATTGGAATCTTAAAACTGATCATCGATGCAAGTATATATTAATTCATACTTGAATATTCATCGTTGAAATTATTTTCCTATCTCCTTCAGCCATAATTAATTAAAAATAAGCGATCTAATTAACCTTAACTACTAAACAACCCCAGACAAGCGCTAAAGGTTTAATCTAGTAGCGTATTAAACTCGATGAGATCGATGAAGCAAAACAACACAAGCACAAGCGGTTGCATTTAATTTTGTCAAAAGTTTTCCTCCTAAGATCTAATAAAACAAAACAGTTCATTAAATCTTGGTTGCTTCACAAATTAGAGGGATCGAACAATTACGGATTTGATATCTAATTTAGCATTAGATTGTCAGGAATAATAAACTAGTATGCATCATAGTCATTAAACAAGATAATCATGAAAATATGCATAAGAAACATTCGATACTCAAAGCACAGATCAAAAATATAAACACAGATTAGATCTCACAAATTTTTATTCATTCCGAGGCTTCCGTTTCCTTCGACCAACAAGACTTTTAGCTCCGCGTGTTCAAGAAAACTTCAAAAGAATATTGGAGAAGAGGAAGAAGAGTTGTGTGTTGTTCTTCTCTTTCCTCTTGATCTCTACCCATTTTATACACTCTAAATAAGTGTTTGAAGATCACAATATCTTCCCAAAAATCCTCTAAGAGTTACAACAACCCAACAATAAAATAAAATCTTTGAATAAGTTGGGAAATGGTTATATCAACTCCACTTTTTGTGCATAGCATAGTTGTCTCAACTTCAAGCGTGATTTGGTCCATGATGTAGCCAGAATCTCGGGAAAATTAAAACAGCAAAATTGTGCCTCTATCACTTAGCTTTCCGAATCAATTTGGATCAGCTCAATTGGACTTCGGATGAGCAAGTTATGACCATTTTTCTACAAGGTGTCAGAACTGTCCAGAATTGATAATTAGCTCCATTTTGCTTTTAGTGACTCCAATTGTATCCTAGATCAAAATATAAAAATAATGAGTATCTTTAGACATTAAATGAGCATAAAGGAGTATACATTAAGGAATAAAAATATAATATTTTATGTTCTCATCAAATACCCCCACACTTAACCTTTGCTCGTCCTCGGACAAAACTCTAATTTATTTTTCCAAAAAGAAATCAAGGTTGCAATGTCATAAATAAATAATAACCAAGTTCTTCAAAACTCATAACATATCATGAACATATATTCTTAAACAACTTCTAATTACTTAGTAGGTATTTTTACTTGAAAAATGGAGTAAACTAAATAGGTAGACCCTCACGGGAATAAACACTAAACTCTCATGTGTTTGAAGGTATATATTTCTCTCGAATTCATTCCAAAAGAAATGCTCTACCATAAGCTTGTATATTTTCTCATTCTCCACCACTGGGATCACATGCATAACATAAATCATAAGGACTTTTCATGGGTTGTAACATGGCTTAGGATTAAGGTGGGATATATTTAGGAATGTAGCTCAAAAGCCATCAAAACTAGTGGAGCAAAAATGAATCAACTCAATCTCAATATAAAACATGTAAAATCAATCACTCCATTTTGCAGCGTCTTCAATTTGGCTTTTAAAGCATTTAAATAATGCAAAATCAATCACTCCATTTCTTTTCTTTTCTTTTTTTTTCTTTCTTTTTTTTTTTTTTTACTTTTTATTTTTTTAACAATAATGGAACTTAGGAAATTTGAGGATAAAAATATGTTCCATTTTGTTGGTTATAACCAAACCACAAATTTAGATACCCCCACAATTATTTTTTTCGTACACCCATACATATCATAATGATCAACAATGCTCCACTAGCTTTGCGACTTGGGTAAAGGTATAAATATTATTGGTTGAAAGCTTGTAATGTGGGTATACCAAGAAAAAGGCAATAAAGCTCAAAGGGGTTCAACAAAAAGAAAATTAATTACAAGGTGGGCTATTTGGCTTATGTAACGCATAACAAAGATGGCCTTAATCATATTCATGCATGCATGTGTCAATGTGACTTCGAAGAGAATCAAAGCAAGTTCTAGAGAAACAAATCAGTGGAAGAATATCTCTCATGAAAGAATAATGAGACTGATGTGTTAGTCTAAAGGCTCAAATCCTCACTGGCTTTTGTCTACCAATTTAGATACTACCATTTTCAATAAAAAATAACTAGACTAATTAATTCTAAGTTGAAAAAAAAATTATTTATTCAATCATGTTATGAATTTTTCAAATCTAGTTGAATCTTACTCATGACATACACAACCAAAAATCATTAAAAAAACAAAAACAAAATCCTTTTATTTAAAAAAATATTAATTATTATTATTATTATTATTATTATTATTATTTTATTTTTATTTTTTTTGAGAGAAACACAAACTCAAACTTCTTAAAAAAAAATTAAATCTTTCCCCCACACTTAAAACAGACATTGTCCCCAATGTATGATTAAATGCAAAAAAAAGACAAAATAACAAAAAATAAAATGCGAGAATAAAAATAAACTTCCCTTGGGTTGCCTCCCAAGCAGCGCCTTTGTTTAATATTGTCGTTGGCTCGACTCTATGCACACTTGATATAACTAGGCAGGAGTTTCAAGTCTAGAATGCATACCTGCAAAACAGAAGGTAAAGGTCTTTTGTCATTAATTGGTAACAAAATATATGGAATGTTACCTGACTGTTGTCTTTTTGGAAGATCGTTCAACACTGCAACAGTTTTATGTAAGTGAGTACTCAAAGTTAACTCATATTCTTTCTCAAAATTCTCACTGATGGCAACTTTTACTCCATCTTTTCCATCAAGTTTAAAAACTTCTTTTCTATTAGGTACTACATCGTTGTTAGGAATGTTCGTGTCTGCAACGATATTTTTCTCTTCTTCTTCTTTTGACGATGCACATGCTTCTTTTTCTGGAATTTCAACTTCTTTACAACTTCTCAAAATGATTGAACTTACAGTTTCTTTTGGATTTACTATCGTTTTAGATGGTAAGTTCTCCAAGCTTTGTGCCTCTAGCTTATTAATTGCAGTTGTCATTTGACTCATTTGATTGTTCAAACTTTTGATACTAGCCCTCGTCTCCTGTTGAAATTGTAAATTATTAATGGCAATAGACTTAACAATATCTTCTAAAGACATACCAGAATTAGAAGTTTGGCTTGGTTGTAGGTATTGCTGCTTGTATTGCTGGTAATTTAGGCAATTTTGAGTTGCTGGTTGATTTAATTCTGGACTCCCATAGGTGAGATTGGAATGATCTCTCCATCCTATGTTGTACGTGTCTGAATAGGAATCATACTTCATTTCTGGTAGTCCAGAAAAACCACATTCCGTATTTACTTGTTCATTGGACTCCTCTTGGAGAGTTGGACACATATCGGTTGGATGCCCTGATACTAGACAAATCCTACAAGCCTTTGTTGTTTTCATGTTACCTACAACCATCTGACGAACAAAAGAAGTTAAACAAGAAATTTGTTGTTCTAAGGAAGAAACATTTACCTCATCAGCATGCCTAGATGGAAGATCTAGCCAAGTGCCAAATATTTGAGAATTGGCCGCCATTTCCTGTTATCGATTTTTTTTTTTTTTTTGCTAATAGGCAAAAAAAATTATTTGATCACAAGAACAAAATAAAGATCACAAAAAGCACAAAAATCAACTAAAATTACTCCCCGGCAACGGCGCCAAAATTTGGCGTGCTGTCGTAGGCACCCAAAAATAAAACCTTTACTCTTGAAATAATATGTAGTAGTGGGAGTAAGGATCGTTCCCACGAAGAGTAATTAGTTTAATCTTTATGCTATGTGAAATAAGATGGGGGGAGAGTTTTGGATCAAAGTAAATTAAAAAGAGCTAAAAACAATTAAAGTACTAAAACAATCAAAGAAATAAATGTTGGTCTCAGTCAACATCCACCATTGGAATCTTAAAACTGATCATCGATGCAAGTATATATTAATTCATACTTGAATATTCATCGTTGAAATTATTTTCCTATCTCCTTCAGCCATAATTAATTAAAAACAAGCGATCTAATTAACCTTAACTACTAAACAACCCCAGACAAGCGCTAAAGGTTTAATCTAGTAGCGTATTAAACTCGATGAGATCGATGAAGCAAAACAACACAAGCACAAGCAGTTGCATTTAATTTTGTCAAAAGTTTTCCTCCTAAGATCTAATAAAACAAAACAGTTCATTAAATCTTGGTTGCTTCACAAATTAGAGGGATCGAACAATTACGGATTCGATATCTAATTTAGCATTAGATTGTCAGGAATAATAAACTAGTATGCATCCTAGTCATTAAACAAGATAATCATGAAAATATGCATAAGAAACATTCGATACTCAAAGCACAGATCAAAAATATAAACACAGATTAGATCTCACAAATTTTTATTCATTCCGAGGCTTCCGTTTCCTTCGACCAACAAGACTTTTAGCTCCGCATGTTCAAGAAAACTTCAAAAGAATATTGGAGAAGAGGAAGAAGAGTTGTGTGTTGTTCTTCTCTTTCCTCTTGATCTCTACCCCTTTTATACACTATAAATAAGTGTTTGAAGATCACAATATCTTCCCAAAAATCCTCTAAGAGTTACAACAACCCAACAATAAAATAAAATCTTTGAATAAGTTGAGAAATGGTTATATCAACTCCACTTTTTGTGCACAGCATAGTTGTCTCAACTTCAAGCGTGATTTGGTCCATGATGTAGCCAGAATATCGGGAAAATCAAAACAGCAAAATTGTGCCTATATCACTTAGCTTTCCGAATCAATTTGGATCAGCTCAATTGGACTTCGGATGAGCAAGTTATGACCATTTTTTTACAAGGTGTCAGAACTGTCCAGAATTGATAATTAGCTCCATTTTGCTTTTAGTGACTCCAATTGTATCCTAGATCAAAATATAAAAATAATGAGTATCTTTAGACATTAAATGAGCATAAAGGAGTATACATTAAGGAATAAAAATATGATATTTTATGTTCTCATCAAATACCCCCACACTTAACCTTTGCTCGTCCTCGGACAAAACTCTAATTTATTTTTCCAAAAAGAAATCAAGGTTGCAATGTCATAAATAAATAATAACCAAGTTCTTCAAAACTCATAACATATCATGAACATATATTCTTAAACAACTTCTAATTACTTAGTAGGTATTTTTACTTGAAAAATGGAGTAAACTAAATAGGTAGACCCTCACGGGAATAAACACTAAACTCTCATGTGTTTGAAGGTATATATTTCTCTCGAATTCATTCCAAAAGAAATGCTCTACCATAAGCTTGTATATTTTCTCATTCTCCACCACTGGGATCACATGCATAACATAAATCATAAGAACTTTTCATGGGTTGTAACATGGCTTAGGATTAAGGTGGGATATATTTAGGAATGTAGCTCAAAAGCCATCAAAACTAGTGGAGCAAAAATGAATCAACTCAATCTCAATATAAAACATGTAAAATCAATCACTCCATTTTGCAGCGTCTTCAATTTGACTTTTAAAGCATTTAAACAATGCAAAATCAATCACTCCATTTCTTTTCTTTTCTTTTTTTTTTCTTTCTTTTTTTTTTTTTTTACTTTTTATTTTTTTAACAATAATGGAACTTAGGAAATTTGAGGATAAAAATATGTTCCATTTTGTTGGTTATAACCAAACCACAAATTTAGATACCTCCACAATTATTTTTTTCGTACACCCATACATATCATAATGATCAACAATGCTCCACTAGCTTTGCGACTTGGGTAAAGGTATAAATATTATTGGTTGAAAGCTTGTAATGTGGGTATACCAAGAAAAAGGCAATAAAGCTCAAAGGGGTTCAACAAAAAGAAAATTAATTACAAGGTGGGCTATTTGGCTTATGTAACGCATAACAAAGATGGCCTTAATCATATTCATGCATGCATGTGTCAATGTGACTTCGAAGAGAATCAAAGCAAGTTCTAGAGAAACAAATCAGTGGAAGAATATCTCTCATGAAAGAATAATGAGACTGATGTGTTAGTCTAAAGGCTCAAATCCTCACTGGCTTTTGTCTACCAATTTAGATACTACCATTTTCAATAAAAAATAACTAGACTAATTAATTCTAAGTTGAAAAAAAAATTATTTATTCAATCATGTTATGAATTTTTCAAATCTAGTTGAATCTTACTCATGACATACACAACCAAAAATCATTAAAAAAACAAAAACAAAATCCTTTTATTTAAAAAAATATTAATTATTATTATTATTACTATTATTATTATTATTATTATTATTTTATTTTTATTTTTTTTGAGAGAAACACAAACTCAAACTTCTTAAAAAAAAATTAAATCTTTCCCCCACACTTAAAACAGACATTGTCCCCAATGTATGATTAAATGCAAAAAAAAGACAAAATAACAAAAAATAAAATGCGAGAATAAAAATAAACTTCCCTTGGGTTGCCTCCCAAGCAGCGCCTTTGTTTAATATTGTCGTTGGCTCGACTCTATGCACACTTGATATAACTAGGCAGGAGTTTCAAGTCTAGAATGCATACCTGCAAAACAGAAGGTAAAGGTCTTTTGTCATTAATTGGTAACAAAATATATGGAATGTTACCTGACTGTTGTCTTTTTGGAAGATCGTTCAACACTGCAACAGTTTTATGTAAGTGAGTACTCAAAGTTAACTCATATTCTTTCTCAAAATTCTCACTGATGGCAACTTTTACTCCATCTTTTCCATCAAGTTTAAAAACTTCTTTTCTATTAGGTACTACATCGTTGTTAGGAATGTTCGTGTCTGCAACGATATTTTTCTCTTCTTCTTCTTTTGACGATGCACATGCTTCTTTTTCTGGAATTTTAACTTCTTTACAACTTCTCAAAATGATTGAACTTACAGTTTCTTTTGGATTTACTATCGTTTTAGATGGTAAGTTCTCCAAGCTTTGTGCCTCTAGCTTATTAATTGCAGTTGTCATTTGACTCATTTGATTGTTCAAACTTTCGATACTAGCCCTCGTCTCCTGTTGAAATTGTAAATTATTAATGGCAATAGACTTAACAATATCTTCTAAAGACATACCAGAATTAGAAGTTTGGCTTGGTTGTAGGTATTGCTGCTTGTATTGCTGGTAATTTAGGCAATTTTGAGTTGCGGGTTGATTTAATTCTGGACTCCCATAGGTGAGATTGGAATGATCTCTCCATCCTATGTTGTACGTGTCTGAATAGGAATCATACTTCATTTCTGGTAGTCCAGAAAAACCACATTCCGTATTTACTTGTTCATTGGACTCCTCTTGGAGAGTTGGACACATATCGGTTGGATGCCCTGATACTAGACAAATCCTACAAGTCTTTGTTGTTTTCATGTTACCTACAACCATCTGACGAACAAAAGAAGTTAAACAAGAAATTTGTTGTTCTAAGAAAGAAACATTTACCTCATCAGCATGCCTAGATGGAAGATCTAGCCAAGTGCCAAATATTTGAGAATTGGCCGCCATTTCCTGTTATCGATTTTTTTTTTTTTTTTGCTAATAGGCAAAAAAAATTATTTGATCACAAGAACAAAATAAAGATCACAAAAAGCACAAAAATCAACTAAAATTACTCCCCGGCAACGGCGCCAAAATTTGGCGTGCTGTCGTAGGCACCCAAAAATAAAACCTTTACTCTTGAAATAATATGTAGTAGTGGGAGTAAGGATCGTTCCCACGAAGAGTAATTAGTTTAATCTTTATGCTATGTGAAATAAGATGGGGGGAGAGTTTTGGATCAAAGTAAATTAAAAAGAGCTAAAAACAATTAAAGTACTAAAACAATCAAAGAAATAAATGTTGGTCTCAGTCAACATCCACCATTGGAATCTTAATACTGATCATCGATGCAAGTATATATTAATTCATACTTGAATATTCATCGTTGAAATTATTTTCCTATCTCCTTCAGCCATAATTAATTAAAAACAAGCGATCTAATTAACCTTAACTACTAAACAACCCCAGACAAGCGCTAAAGGTTTAATCTAGTAGCGTATTAAACTCGATGAGATCGATGAAGCAAAACAACACAAGCACAAGCGGTTGCATTTAATTTTGTCAAAAATTTTCCTCCTAAGATCTAATAAAACAAAACAGTTCATTAAATCTTGGTTGCTTCACAAATTAGAGGGATCGAACAATTACGGATTCGATATCTAATTTAGCATTAGATTGTCAGGAATAATAAACTAGTATGCATCCTAGTCATTAAACAAGATAATCATGAAAATATGCATAAGAAACATTCGATACTCAAAGCACAGATCAAAAATATAAACACAGATTAGATCTCACAAATTTTTATTCATTCCGAGGCTTCCATTTCCTTCGACCAACAAGACTTTTAGCTCCGCATGTTCAAGAAAACTTCAAAAGAATATTGGAGAAGAGGAAGAAGAGTTGTGTGTTGTTCTTCTCTTTCCTCTTGATCTCTACCCCTTTTATACACTATAAATAAGTGTTTGAAGATCACAATATCTTCCCAAAAATCCTCTAAGAGTTACAACAACCCAACAATAAAATAAAATCTTTGAATAAGTTGGGAAATGGTTATATCAACTCCACTTTTTGTGCACAGCATAGTTGTCTCAACTTCAAGCGTGATTTGGTCCATGATGTAGCCAGAATCTCGGGAAAATCAAAATAGTAAAATTGTGCCTCTATCACTTAGCTTTCCGAATCAATTTGGATCAGCTCAATTGGACTTCGGATGAGCAAGTTATGACCATTTTTCTACAAGGTGTCAGAACTGTCCAGAATTGATAATTAGCTCCATTTTGCTTTTAGTGACTCCAATTGTATCCTAGATCAAAATATAAAAATAATGAGTATCTTTAGACATTAAATGAGCATAAAGGAGTATACATTAAGGAATAAAAATATAATATTTTATGTTCTCATCAATATATATATATATATATATATATATATATATATATATGCTAGTGTGTGTTTATATATATATACATATGTGTGTGTACCTATATATATATATATATGTATCAGTGTGTGTGCTTGTGTGTGTGTGTTAGTGTGTGTCGTGGTGTGCGTGTCAGTGAGTTAGAGAGAGCGAGGGAGAGAGGTTGAGAGGTTGCAGCAGCAGCAGCCAGCATTGGCAACGCAGCGTTTGCAGCGCCGCGGCAGCGCTGCATGCAGCAGCGGCAACAGCAGCTGCAGGCGCAGCGCAGCAGCGCTCGTGCATCGATGCAGCACCGCGGCAGCAGCTGCAGCAGTAGCGACAATAGCAGCAGCAGCAGCTCGTGCAGCCGCGACAGCAGCAGCTGCTGCTGCGGGTAGCGACGCATTTCAGCAGAGCGCGCGCACGCTCGAGCCAGTTTCTCCCCCCCCCCCTTCTTATATATATATATATATATATATATATATATATATATATATATATATATATATATATATATATATATATATATGTATAGATATATAGATAGAGATTGATATATATATATATGTGAGATGTGTGGATATATGTATATGTGTATGTATGGATATATATATATATATATATATATATATATATATATATATAGATATGTAGGTAGATGCATATGTGTTTGTATATATATATTTGCTTAGTTATATAGCTAGGTATATGTTTATATAGATAGTTAGCAATATGGTTAGTGTTAGAGAGGGGGATAGTTGGGTATCTCAATACCTCGAGATACCCAAGGTATTGAGGTATTAGGGGTAAGATATTGAGGTAGCCTAATACTAAGTTATATATATATATATATATATATATATATATATATATATATATATATATATATATATATATATATATATATATAGCTAGTTAGTTAGAGTTAGAGGGTAAGGGATCTCAATACCTTGAGATACCAAGGTATTGAGATAAGTTGGGTATCGGAGGTAAGGTATTGAGGTGTTTACCTATACCCTAGGTTATATATATATATATATATATATATATATATATATATATATATATATATATATATATATATATATTATATATATATATATATATTAATATATGGTAATAAGTATATAATATAGATAGTTAGCTAGTGTTAGTGAGAGGGTTATGCGAGTATCTCAATACCTTGAGATACTCAAAGTATTGAGCGTCGGGGCAAGGTATTGAGTTTTAGCCTAGGATTAAGGTTAGAGTTAGTTATATATATATATATATATATATATATATATATATATATATATATATATATATATATATATATATATATATATATATATCCTAGAGTTAGTTTTATATATATATATATATATATATATATATATATATATATATATATATATATATATATATATATATATATATATATATATATATATATCCTAGAGTTAGTTTTATATATATATATATATACCTGCTGGTATAAATTTTAGAGGGTATAGACGGGGCGTATCGCGTAGGTTGAGATATCGGATACCGAGGGTATCCCGGTATCTCAAGGAGGCGAGTTTGAGAGTTTATTAGCTTAATGACCTAGTTTTGACCTAGAATTTTAGGGACACCCTAGTTTGACCTAGAGTTGACCGTAGTTGCCCCGGTTGACCGCCAAAGTCAACTTTTGACCTAGTTTTGACTCAGAGTTGACTTTTTGACCCAGATTTTACCGGTTTGACCCGTTTGACCTAGAAACGACCCTAGAAGCTTGTTTTTAGCTATTTTATATATGTTTAACTCATTAGAAACCTGTTTAACCTTGCTTTTCGCAATAGGTTCTTGCGACACCAGTTCGGATCGCTAGTTGCTCAGGACGTCAGGCGAGTACATTCTCTGATAGTTTTCATTATCTGATGATTATTATGATTCAGCTTCTAGTATAGTTTTCTCTGATTTTTCTGGCACGACACGAACTAGTATTTCTGGATTCATTTACTTGCGACACGTATATTTCATGTTTCTGGCCTCTATTCTGGAATCACCTACTGGCATCACTACAGGCATCACTCATGTTTCTGGCTGGACTCATACTTGATTTACGTATCGGGTCTTAGATTCACTTGTACTAGTCGGGGCGGGGAAATACTCAAGTAGACATGTAAACATTTCCAACTGGAATCACTAGAATCACCCCCTCGTGTCTAATCTGGAATGATAGCAGCCGCACACTCAGTGTGCGGTGAGCCGTACTTACCCCTAGCCGTTTACATGTCGAAACAGGTATTTCAAAGACACAAGTTCATTCTTTCTGGTCTGTACTCACTTGCATCTTGACTGGTCTCACTTATAGTTTCTGGACTTGACTCATTACATGTACTCTTGCTGGACTCACTACACGTTCTTGTGCACATACTTGATCTTAGTTTAGATTTCTTGTATCTTGCAGTCATTACTATCTTGCTTCTGATATTCATGCATCTTTACCTTTATGCACCAGTGATATGTATATATTTCTTGTTCATACTTTATTTCCTTCACCTTGCTACTTGCTACAACTGCTTTATAGTTTTTATCATTTAACTAGAACTGCTATTAGAGGTGTACTTGCTCCAGTCCTGACTGGACATATTTTTTTTCCAGAGTATCCGGAGGATTGGAGTCCGACGTTTTATGGACCTCAGCCTGTCGATGGTGATGGTGCAGACAGGGACCCTCTAGTTTAGGAGTGATTTCCAGGTTGGTAGCCGAGATCAGTAGGACCTCAGTTGTTGTATTTATCAGCTTTTGGTACCGGATTTGTCCCCGATTTTGGTTTGAGACCTTGTATTGTATATGATTCAGGATGTTGTATTATTATTATTATTGTTGTTGTTGTTATTTTAGTAGCAGTTGTTTAGACTTTGTAGTTGTTAGATTTATGTGTTATCTTATCGTGCTTAGATTCGTGATTGAGTACTTGTGTTATCATTATGATATTGCTCCTCCGTTTGGAGTTGAGATCTTGACAGGTATACATATTGATTGCCTAAGATTGTTAGCTAGATAGTAGACCTAGACAGCGTTCTACCGCCCATGATGCAGCGTAGGCTGGACGTACCCACGACTCATGTCCGATTTTTCGGGTGCGGATCATGACACGTTTAGGATGGAAGTATTAGGTAGTATTAGGCTAAGGATATATTTTTTGTAGTATTGTAAGCACGTTTGGTGTGTTTAACCCTAGTATGTTAACCATTAAGCTTTGGTCAATATATAAATATTTCCGGGAATATATAGTTCATACAAAAGAAAAAAAAGTGAAAAAAGAAATACTTTAAAATATATATATATATATATAGAAAAACAAAAACCAAAAACCAAAAAATAGAAAAACCCAAAAATAGAAAACATCTGAAAACAACAAAAATATATAATTAAAACAGAACCAAAAAGAGGGGGAAAAAACCTTTAAAAACTATAGAAAAAGTTTCTTTTTAAAATGAAAAACAATTTACAAGAAACAAAAAATGGAAAAAACAAACACAAAAAAAAAATTCTTAAAAACAAATGAGAAAAAGATAAAAACAAAAAAAAAACTATAAAAAGAGTATAGAAACAAAAAAAATTACACAGACAAAAAATTATACCCATCCATCCTCGTACCAAACGCACCAAAGATGAGATCTGTGGTGAATGAACATAAAAACTATTTTTTACTGTAAAAGAGAAATGTTAATACGTGCCAGAAAGGTGCAAGATCCGAGAGTTTGGTATTCAGATCCATGGGAGCATAGATCACTTTGAGTACTATTTTCTTCCGTTCCCTTGGCTTCCCTTGTTTATTTCTTGATTATATCTGAGATTACCTTCCGTTTGATCTGAAAGGAAAGAACAGCAGCAACATGCATGTCCTCTTGCTTGCTTGGAGCACAAGCTGGTTATAGCTCCGTTTGCCATAATGCCTCAGTTCGGATTCGACTCAGACCCCTTCAGCTGAGCTGATCAAGTTATAGACACAAGGAACAACCAGCAGTGTCTCAAAATGGAAAGAACAATGTAATTGCTTTCGAGCTGGAAAGCCTTCACTTGTTCCTGTAGAAGTTCACTTTGTGCTGGAGGATTGCATGTGATTACCATGACATTATGTCATCTCGAAGGAAATGAATCACAGCAACATCAAAGTCAATAATAAACTGTGGATACTCAAGAGCATGAAGCATCTAATAAACCATTTTTTTAATCATTTAACAAACTATTGAGTGCCAATGAACAGATCAGCCATCCCCGATCAGATGCCAAATATATATATATATATATATATATATATATATATATATATTACATTTCAGTATTGAAAATGCAACTCTTCAACCTTGAAACAATCAAATACAAAACTTAATCAAGGGAGAAACAGCATTGATATACGATCATATCCTTCTTTCCACACTTTTTTCTTCCGTGGTATGCAGAAAAAACTAGTCATCTTCCCACGACCAGGTTCCAAAAGGGAACATAAACGGCATAGGAACTCTCCGAGGTTTGTATCTACAGAGAAGCAGAAGCTACCATTATCAATTGTACACTCGGAACTCACTGAACTTCTACAATTGGTGGTTTGCCAGCTTCTCTTGATACTTTTAACTGTTCTTGTGCTCATCCACCAGCTCTCCAAGCATCTAGAGTGGAAGTCGACTTCCAAGAGGATATCATCACGCCCGAGCTCAGAGCATCCCAGAAAGGAGGCTTCTACATCCCACAACTCTTAGATGGATACCAAATCAGCTATTAAATTTTCTCACCACTGATATGATGAGCTTCCATATGCCCGCCAATGACGTCTGCTGGTGTTTCTCTCATAATAGCTGTTGTAACTATCTGCTGGGGTCCTAGGCGTACTGGGCCCGCTATAACCTTTCTTCAGGTTAGTTCTCATCTCCTCTTCAGCATCATATTGTAGACGCTGGAAAGAGGTAAATTGTAAAGACACGAACATTAAACTAGCAGATAGAAGATGTACAAATAAATGTGGCCTAACAATATATGCGATAAACCAGCACTTTAAGCCTTCCCCTGGTAATGGGATTGACTATATATAGCCACCGAAGTGCTCAACCAGTAGTAAGCAAAATTTCTGTAGCAAACTAGTACTGTAATATCGACAATCGAAGACAACTTGCCTATTTCTGATGGTATGGGATAGCTAGGGGACAAAAGAAAGATTGGGAAAACATATATGCTTTCAAGTGTGTTAACAATTATCCAAGTTTCAACTAAAAAGTAAAATACAATTATCAGAAATTATATACCAATTAATTGAGAGAAACTTGTCTTTAGTCGTAAAAATGGTATCAAAATTCACAGTTGTTTGTAATATAGGGTCCCAGATTCATATTAACTTAGACTATATAGTGTCACCAAGTCATTTTATACTCTAGCCATTAGGGCCAACAAATGCTTCCCAACATTATGAGTAAAATGACTTAGAATAAAGCAGCTGCAAGGGTGTAGTAAAAACACCCAAAGAAAGAAATAAGTCGATATCTATTTTAAAATTTTCTATTCTCTACAACAAATAGTAATGAATAAGGATGATATTTTCAGGATATACTTGTCTGTCTGTTATTGAAAGAAAAAAAAAATTGCAAGTACATCTGAAATGCTAGAACCTGCTTCCAGAAAACAAAAACTGAAGTAAAGGTTCAAAGTATCGGAATCGGTATCGGACCATTCCTATGAGTATCGGGATCGGCGGTATCGGTAGTATCGGCGATTTCGGATCGGAGTATCGGATTTTTTGGTATCGGAAAGCAAACAACTATTAGTAAATTATTAACATTTTCGAGAATATATTTTATACATTTATGCATAATTTAAAGTATTTCCAGTATTGTTTCTTAGTATTTTTGATATTGAATGAAATAGTAGTCATCATTGTCGATTGATTTATATGCGATAGATAAATTTTTCTCTTTTATATGTTTTTACAACCTTACTATGCTTTTACACCCTTGCTAATTGGTTTTTTTAATTCAATATTTTTTGCCGAATTGACCGGAAAAGAGACCTCTAATGTCGGTATCGGTCGGTATCGGATCGGGACATGCCAAACTGTATCGGTATCGGCCGTATCGTATCGGTATCGGCCGATACTTTAAACTATGAACCCGAATTCACCTATTTGATTTTGCATAGCACTTTAAAACGAAGACCAGAAAATTGCTAAATCACAATAGACTCAAATGGCATATGATAAGTTTACTCTAAAACTTTATTCACATGCATAGAATATTCTAAATGACACATTTAGTAGGTTGATGAATCAATAGGGACAAGAAACTGGAATCATGATATTTCATAGCAAGAACTGTAATCTATCCAAACAATAAAAAAATATTTGTCAAATAGAATTTCAAGTTTAGAAACTTCTAAAATTATCATTTCTGTAACTTTCAATTCTGACCCAACTAAAACACAATGCACGGATGAACCCTCACTTCCAATTGTGCATATAATGTTTGAACAAATGAAGGATAACAATTAACAAAGTAGCTAAATTAGGGTATACCAGTTTGGAGAGGTATAAAAGAAAGAATGGAGAAGATGCACCACAAGCTAACTCAAAGGACACTAGGGTATGTTCACTCCGGAAGTTTATTTTCATATTATAGAAATATTTCTAGATCGATTTAGTAAGCTGAAGCATGAATACAACAAGAAATTAGGATTCTGGCGCTTATAATTTTACTTTATCTATAAATAAGACAATAATATTTGCTAAGTAGACTTTTCAAACATTAAAAATGGTCATTTCCATGTCTTTCATTTTTGTCTATCCAGGAATACCTCCAATCCTCAGTTTCATCTTACATTTTTCTTACGAATCTGACTGCAGCTAGAAGAAATGTTGTATGTAATGTTTGACTAAAAGACAAAATCCAGCTACAATAATATGCTCTTCTTTCTACTAGTTTAATTTCATTAGTCTTTTGAACACGTTTTCTTTTTGTTCTCTTTCTAGAGCAAAACCCGATACTAACCTTAAAATGTTCTAGTTATGGAACATATAAACTAGAATAAACTATGTACCTTGGTAGGGTCTGAAAGTGTGGTATATGACTCTCCAATAATTTTGAACAATCGATCAGCATCTGTATGCACCTCATTAGCCACTTCCCTCCAGAGTCCATCATCAACATTCTCATTCCTTACTAAAAACTGACCAGCCTGCATACATACTCATTAGGATAAATAAATATGGAAATTAAATTAACAATATAAAGTTAGATTGCATACCTTGTCTGGATGATGTCGCAATGCAGCTTTGCGATAAGCCTTCTTTACATCTGCTGCTGAGCTTGATGGTTCAATTCCCCTGCATAAAGAAAGACAAGACTTGTTATGTAAACTTCAAAGTTACCTGAAATTGGCAAAAGCAAAAAAAAAGAAAGAAAGAAAGAAGGAAACTTAATATATAGCTAGTGTAATGCCTTATTGAATTGAGTTTTAACAAGAGCAAGACCAATGAAAAAAAGTTCAATTGGAAATAGGACATCATAACATTAACATTTAACACAAGATCCACTATCACTAGTAAAGCAGTCAAGCAACTGCTTTAGATATAACATAAGAAAATCAATATCGATCCACTAATAAACTTTATGTTAATATGGGCCTCCTAAATGCTATCGAATTCAAGAAAATGCACGCATATTGAAATGCATTTATATATCCAAACTCAAACAAAAACAAGCAATCACAAAATCATACCAGGTTAACTACAAAAGCAATCCCCACATTCACGGATATGGATTATGGATTATGGATTACGTGAACATATAACATCAGCAAATATGCAGTAAAACATAAACTTACAATCAAATGAAATAAGCAAACAAAATGTTGGAGTTACCAGACGAGCACAAGTTTGGAGAGCAAATATATCTAGTTGACCAGTACGTAAATGATGTATATCAGTCTGAAGGACTTACAAAAGCATTCTACTCGTCTTGGGACCAATGGAGAACATTCAACAACAAATATGTAACTTTAGAACAAAAAATTGTGCAAGCTGAAGTTGACCTTAACTTACAATATCATATACATGTCCAACGACCTTCCTTTTCTAGCCTCCTCTTCCATTGTGGCAAGCCGCATCCGGGCTTTTCGCAGATCACTGTTGTATCCAAGGGATCTCCCTGATGCTCCATTCTGATTATCTTTCTCTTCCAATCGCTTTTCAAGAACAGATATTAACCGATGTAGATCATTAGCTGCCTGCCTATAATCTCTAATCATCTCATGTAAAGTGGCCCTTCTAGAAATTGCCTGCAAGGATCAAGAACATTTAGAATTTGTTAACAATATCCATAAGTGAGGAGAGAAAAAAATGCCTTTTATGAACCAATGACATATGAGCAAATGAAACCGAATTAAGCAATACCTTATAGTTTTTGGCTATTACTTTAATCAACAATAGAGTTACACTTACATATTATCTTCTCTTTCTCAGTATACAAGAAATCAAATCCTTATTATTAAAGCATAATCAAGATAAGCTACACATTGACTGAAGACAATTTCCAGGGGGATTAAATGCTGGCAAGAAGAAACAACGTGCAAGTGCACACCTACTTAGCACTTAGTGATAGAAGAAATGTGGGTGCCTGACAAAACTAATGGAAAATGGTCCATATAAAAAATCAACACTGTTATCTTGTTGAATATATTAGGGCACTGTTTTTCTGTAAACACAAACTATCTAGTTATTAACAAAACAATAGATGAATGGAGTGAACCAAAAAACATGGTGTTCTATTAAATAGAACAACTATTGTAACCTAAGGTTCTATTTCATAAGTAGCATCCAATTGCAAACAACCTTTGGATAGCTAGCATCAAGAGCAATTGCAAGACTGCAATCTGCAATGGCATCTGCAATTTGACCTAGAGCTTGATATGCTGCCGCCCGATTGCAAAAACATACAGCTGCAAAAGGACGTGATTCTGCATTACACACTAAGGCAGCAGTATAACATTCCACGGCCTCTGAATGTCTTGCTGCTTGAAATGCTACATTCCCTGCAGCCTGAAAACCAAAGATAGACATAGGAAACAAATAAGAACTTTCTTGAGAAGCTATTTTCAATCTTTAAGATAAAATAACTATGTGATATATTAACTACATAATCATTCATTAAGACAGTTCAGGTCAAGACACTGAACGAAAAATCGATTGCTAAAATGTCAATAGCATCTAAAGCTGAGCAACTATAAGTTGAGAGGGACAAGCCTGATAAGATTAATTCATTATATAATTTGTACAGCATAACACAATGGCATTCCAGTAATGCAATTAGTACTCAAATAAGTATTTTCCCAAAGTAAAACTAAGAGAAGCTTATTCTCAGCAAACAGTATTTGGTTAGTGAAAGATATCCACCACAAAAGCAGTAGAAAATATAGAGATAATAGAAACACTAGAAAGGACGGGGATGGGTCCCAATCCTTTCATTGTGTCTTAATTTTCTTTCTCCCTATGTGTTTTTGTACCTTAAACAAATCTTGCTATTATGTGTCAAGTGCTTAACCATTTAAGAGAACTTGGTTTCTATCTATCCATCCATCACAGCAAAAGAGTAATGGAGTGAATTGGTTATTAATCAGACTCTAAATCTCTTCCAGAGCAACTCTAAGGGTTTGCATTCTCCCTTCTGACAATAGACTTCCTCGCCTTGTTGACCATACTTAATGGGGCAACTGAAATTGCTCATACTATCATGTGTCATAAGAAAAGTTTGACGAGAGACCTTCTGAGTTCTGACATGTGGCAGAACTATTCTCATACTTAATGGGGCAACTGAAATTGCTCATACTATCATGTGTCATAAGAAAAGTTTGACGAGAGACCTTCTGAGTTCTGCATTACACACTTGTATATTCATCTACAGTCTAGATCAACATATTCAGACTTTTGAATAAACTACATTAACCGAATTAGTGGTTGCAAGATATTGTTGGTGATATTTTCATGATTTCCATGTACAATTCAAGTATTTAACAACCCAGGTACCTGTTAAGATTCGGTTCGGAGTCTATACAAACAGGATATAAACGCAAAACATTCTCATCATGGCATGATCTCCAAGGCTCTAGTTTGTTGCTTAAACCAGGCAAACTACTTACATCGGACTTAGCTCTGGATCTGCTTGCAGAAATGAATGGATCAGAAAGGGGGCTGGGTTCTATTTCTGGGTCAGGCGCGGGAGGTGAAGGCCAGAAGAAGAAGAGAAGTGCACCTTCCCGGTATACATGAAATTATACAATGCCCAAGATTGCTAATATTTTTGTGCCATAAAGAACTTGTTTTAACATGGAATCGAGTAGCACATTCCCATTCATGATACTTGCCAAATGTGACTTTATAAATCGCAACAGAATGAAAACCACCAAAGGTTCGAGCCGTCGGTCCAGGGAGTCTGAAACCTCTTGTTCAAAAGGGATGTCAGATCCAATTTCACTAGGGGTTAGGCGCGGATTATCCGCCTGCTTTCGCGATTAATGTTCTGGCTTCAATATCAGTCTTCAATGGTTCAAATTTCCTCTCTTTTTTCATATATAGGAAAGAATAAAAAAATAATAATGGACTAAATAATGGCTGCGACTGTCTGATTTTTCACAAAAAATGGGTAAGAAAATCAGCCCTTAAAAATTGCTGAGTAGTCACCGATTTTGCCGCTTTTTACCGCTTATGGATATTATAATGTAGAATTAGTACAAGTTTTTACGTATAATTGGAAATTGTCAAATCAATACTAATGAAAATATTTCCAAATCAATATAAGGGATTAGGAAATTGTACATGGTATTAATAATATATATGAGGTTAATTACATCCATCTCGTATTTTAAAATAGGGCAGTAACCATCCATTGACAACTGAGAATTCTTTTCATAAATGATTTGTCTTGAAACGTGTTGTACTTTTGCGGTGAAAATTTAACGAAGCAATGTGCATAGATTTTCACAACTTTGGTGGAAATATAATCCAAATCCTACTTAATTTATGATTAGATTTGAGATTTACTAAGAGTTGTATATGTAGGTCATAGTCTTAGTAAAGTAGGGGTCGTATTTGAATCCAAGTAGCTAGGTTTCATATATAGATGGGTGTTAGTCAACTTTTACCAAAACATACAAATTGTAACAAAGTCGGTGCTACATACTTGGACAAGATCGGTTGTGCGCCCTATAAAAGAAGCTGTTGGGATGTACACATATGAGCATGAAGAGTATAAATTATAGAGGGAGTAAAGTTGTAGAAGGAGAGAATAAATTATAGAGGGAGAGAGAATGTCATTGGATATTATTATGTAGAATTAGTACTAATATTAAAAATAACATTACCTGCTTTTTACCGCTTTTTGACGATTAAGACTAGTCAAAAAGTGGTATTGGCCGCTTGCACCGCTTTAAATGCATATAATAACAGCATCCCCGTTGAGGTTTTATTGTTTAAAGGGAAGTTTTCTACACATCCTAATTTTAGGATGAAGTTGCACTTCTCAACACAGTTTTCTCGAGTTATAAAGTTTAGATTAAATCTTATTTCTCGTTATGAAAATTGACAAGCATATAGAATTCAATTATTTCGTAAAACCAAGGAACATTGATACCCTTTAGACAAAAAACAAAACCATTCCAAAAAATGGGAGAGGCACGTTAAGTTTTGCAGACAAGAATTGAGGGAGGATGTGTGGTGATTTGAACCTTAAGGGAGTCGTATGATTCTTGGTGAAACCTCAAGGAATTCTCAGTACGCATGATAGCAAAATTTAGATGAACATGGCCAACCAAAGCATAAATGGGGGGAAGTTGATGGAGATGGTTATAAGTGCATGTGTAGGCTATTTCTTACAATTAGCAGCTCCATCACTACCTAAATCCCAGATTCCCAGGCCATAAGGCCATTACTTGGAAATGTCATATATGCATGATGAACATGACCGAAGTCCTAATCCCAAATTGTTGGGGTTGGCTACATAATATATGTATGATTAACACATGATATCAAACTATTTGGGGTATGAAAGTTAGATCAAGTATACATAGATTTACAAGGTTTTTGTTTCGATATACTAAAATATAGCTATGTTATCCGGACTCTCCACTTTAAGGAGAAGTATCCGTGTCCACCCGATAGGACATGGAAATGGGTATGGAATCCGTATCTGATCCTCCATGGTGACAACCGGATCAATTATGGAGACAATCGGAACGCTGGTAATGAAATAAATAGTTTATTTTAATATGGTACTAAAGTGGACAGTTTATTTTAATATAGTAGACCAGTAGTAAAGTAGTAGAGGAGCTGAAGAGACGGTCCCTCAGAGACTTATTCAACTAATTCAGTAAAGTTTATTCGTAGTTTATAATCACATGTCTTTTTACGAAACCTTACAAATTTAATTACAGGATATTTTTTTATGAAACTATACAAATTTAATTATAGACTTAAATATATAAAATCATGCAAAATTTATTACAGCAGTGTCTTTTTATGAAATCATGCAAATTTAGTTCGAGACTGTCTTTTTATGAAACCGTGCAAATTTAATTACATGTCCTTTATGAAGCCATGCAAATTTAATTATATGATGCGTCTTTTTATGAAATCATGTTCAAATATATTTATTTTAATAATCATATTTTTGTGCCCGTACCCAAAATTTGGATCCATTTTAGCCGAGTCCATATGTCCTTCAATTATGAGTTTGAAATGTCAGACTCTTGGATATGTACACGTACCTGACAATCTGACACCCGTATCCGTGTCCAAGTAACATAAAAATATAGTGGTAAACAATAAAATATAGGTAAAATTTTCTCTTTAACGAGGTTTGATGTATGAGTGTGAACCGGGCCAGGTCCTGCACAACTGCATCCAAAAGATGGGCAGCTTAGATTGGGCACACTTGAAACTTCCAGGTAGGTTAGTGCAACCCAACCTAAACACCAGTTGACCCGAAGCCCAACTTAATCCATCTTATTCATCTATATATAGCCAAGTTGACCCAAGCCCAACTTTAACCATCTTATTTATCTATGTAGCCAGTGCAACCCGATTTTAACTCAAGTAGCGCTCAAGTTGTTGGTGACAAGCTGAAGTGAAGCTCACCCAAACTGTATCTTAGAATTAGGAAACTAGTTCCATTTCTTCCTTGTACGGTGACTGAACACCACACCACACCCCCACACCCCCTCCCAAACCCATTAGAAGAATATTGATCTAGCTGATTTGAACGTGAGATTGACATAAAGTACACTGCTTCCTAATGATGACCCATTAATTTTATGAGTAGTCACTAACAAATGTCAGCATTAGGCCTATACTATTGGAAAATGATGACTTAAATAGCACACAATTTGTTTGATGGATAACTTTCCAACTTAAACTTGACGTGAGCTTGACATAAAACTACCCATTAGAAGAATACTGATCTAGCTGATTTCAAGAAGTCTACTTACTAATGATGACCCATTAATTTTACGAGTAGTCACTAACAAATGTCAGCATATTGCATCATTTATATTCAATTTCACTTAAACAAAAAAAACAGTTCGTCTTTTCACACATACAACTTTATATAGCAATAGCAAGTTTAAGAAAGCTTAATCTTCTCTTGAAAAAATAATTGGAAATGAAAAGACTGATACTGCTGAAACATCATGACAGTGATGACACTGAATATATAACATACATCCAAAAACGAGATTTGAACCTAAAGGGAAAGCATAACAAAATGGAGTATAAGCTTTAAGCTACTATGTCACAGAACAACAGGAATTCACCGTCCATAATTTTCCCAACGATGACAAAAAAAATAGTCTTGGAGTAAAAAAAAAAAGGAAATGTTGATGTTCAATAAGCACAAGTAATATTAGAAATGAGTTGTTCAGACTCACTTTTAGGCGCAAGAGTTCATGGATAGTGGAAGCTAATGATGTTGAAGAATCTGAATATCTGTTCCCATACCTGATTAGTATCCATTGCCCTTAGAAAACTACATAATGAGTTCAAATATAATAAACAGAGAGACGTGTTATTATGCAAGGAAGTAAAATCAATATTACTTGTCTACTGCAAGCTTAACGTTTTCATGCTTCTGGAGTAACTCAAGAGCCTCTTCAAGCTTTCCTAAATAAAAGTACGACTTGGAGATTAGATGCCTCCGCCAAAGTGTCGCAGGTGAACTTCTTAACAAACCGGAGCTGGCTACATCCTTTAACCGAGAATCAACTTCAGGCACAACAGAATTTTTTTCCGCCAAATCAAGTGTCCCTTCACAAAATTGAATCACTTCTTCATATTTCCGCATCTGTTACGTGCCACAAACAAAAGTATCAGCAGAACTATGCTAGATCATAATATTAAGTAATATATAAGAAATACCAAACTCAAACAGTCAAACTCCATGAAGAGAAGATAAGATTGTCAGAAAGTATTAACATACTAATACTATGGAGTTAATCAGCTGTAGAGAACCGACCGTTAGTAGAGCCTCTGCTTTCATTTCCATCAAGTTCTCTGAAAGTGGACTTATGAACAATGCTTCAGAAATAATTTGTAGTGCCTTTGACGCATCATTCAATGTTCTTTTCAATAACAGTTCTGCAACCTGACTTGTTAAATCAGCCACTTGCTGTAAAATGATGAAAACAATAGTCATGATGGGACTTTGTGAATCATCTGAATGTAAAGTATTAGCATCAGAAGAATCCACCCCTGCCCCCCAAAAAGTAAAAAATAGATAAATACACATTCATATTTTATGTTCAATCCCAAGACTAAGTTTCCCTTTTTTTATGGTAACCAGGATTAGTAAGAACCACTAGCAAGGGAGAAGAGTGGTCGTGGGTTCGAATACCAGAATGGTAATAATTAAATGAGAGGGGATCTTGGTGCTACTAGCGCAAAACAGGGATGTCATTAATGACTGGCATTATCTAAAAAAGAAGTTGTGAATCCAAGTTCAGATCAGGTTTGGTTTCTCAAGAATATCAACCCAAACTGAGTGTCTTAACAGTTTACAAGCTAGTCTTCCTCGGTTCAGTATCACGATCGGCAACCTAACTAAACAAACCCCATCTATACTTATCTCTAGTGGGTTGGCTCTTATATTTCAGCCCAAATTACCACTTATAAGTTAAAGCTTTAGCAAATCACCTTCTATCTTTTCCAATTTGAAGAAACAGCCGATACAGTAATATGCTTTAAGTATGATGGCAGTGGCAGTGAGGAACCGCAGATGCAGTATTTGTGGCAGTAGTGAACTGAACAGGTAAGTCTCCTTTCTGCCTTGAACTCTTACACCCCCCCCCCCCCTTCCCACCCCCAGCAACACCACCTTCCCTTTTTGTGCCTCACTATCTGTCCTTTTTTATATAGCAGATGGTTGAAAACCAAGCCTAGACCTTTTCTAGACGATCTAGCTGGTATGTATTGGCTTGGATTGGAGTTTATAATCTTTTCGGTATAACAAGCTATATTTGCATGAAACCAACTTTATATTAACTTCAATTTGGCTTTGACCAAACTGGTCCAAATCTGACGAAACATATTAGTTTTAATTAAACCTCATTGAGGAAAATTTGACTTATCCTTGTATGCATACACGTTACATAGATAAAGGTTTGTTGAATGTATTGAAACAGTGTACTCAAAGGCGCGCCTTACTCCTAGGCACAGGGCAGCGCCCCAGGGCACTCCAGACGGGGCGCAATTCTTAAGGCGCACCTAAAGCGCGCCTTGGAATAGCTAAGGCGCGCCTTGAAAATCTTGTGAAAAAAATAACATGTTTAGACTATTTTTTGAACTGATGTACTTTTTTTTTATTCTCTCTCACTCAATTCAAAGTGATTGCAACCTAGACATGGGGGAATTTGAAGCACATGTTTATCAATGTAGAAATCCAATGTGAAATTTTTATTTTTATTTTTGCCTCGTATCGCTCCGGCGCGCGCCTTAAGTGCGCCTTGCGCCTCGGACGATTTGGACCCTTTGCACCTCGAGTGCGCCTTGCGCCTTTGACTACCTTGTATTGAAGTAGAAATATAAATCTCAGCTATTCACAAAATTTAAGATTTATGTTGAGTACTACAACAACAACAATTAAGTAATGATATGGACCAATTTTCCTTTCTTAGTAACTCATTGCAGTGAAATATCTTTAGCATTGTTATACATATGTACATGATTTTTTAGCTCATTTATTAGTGTATCCAGAATGAGAAGTTAGGATTGTAAAGAACAGATCATATTATTTCTGAAAATTACGTAACACCAAAAAGATTGGCAAGAAGATACAGCACTATAACAGTTTGGAAGCACTACCTGAGCTTTCTGCAGACCATCAGAAGCTTCAGTTATGATTTTCTGGTTACAGTTAACGTCCTTAGCTTGCAAGCACTTCTTAAAAGCCTTTAATGTTTCTCCAATCTCTCCGAGTGAAAGATAACAACTGAATGAATAGTAAATTGATTAGGCACTGATACAGATGTTGCTTGATAGAGCAATAAAATGGCTCCTACAGAGAAACTGAATTAATAAAAAGACTTTCACCTCATTTTCCAATATTGCGTACCAGCCCCCCCCCCCCCCCCCCCCCCCTTCTCATCTAGTCCATATTTAATTAACGAAAAATAATCCATAACTTAACTAAAGGCTTTATTCCAAGTTTAATGATGATGGTAGTTGCAATGTTGCAAGGTTTTCTGTATCAGCCGAAACTGATATCAAATTATCAACCGATTGAAAACCACATCAAACAACCGATTGAAAACCACCAAAACTGCCGAAAACAATAATCATTGGAGGTCTGGAACCAAGTTTTTGAACCTTTGCAATGACACTGATAATGATGTTCATTAGATGCATAAACTACCAAATCAGCAAAAAGCATCAAGAATTGATGCCCCAATAAGGAACACATAATAAGTTTTCTTATGGTTTCCATGTGGAGGTAAACAGTATGTATTGAGTGTTTCCCTCTCTTTCCTTGAGTTTTACTTTCAAGAGGAAAGTAGCATGCTTGATGAATACTCCATAAATAAAATAGTTGTTTGACACCATAAGCACGGTGTTGTACTTATTTTCATTTGCTACATAAACAACCAATCATCAAAAGCAATGGAAACTGCTTTCCCAATAAGCAACACATCAGTTTAATTATGGTTCCATAAGAGCTTAATGGTATTTATGACACTGCCTCCCCGTCATTTCTTGAGTTTGAATTTCATTTGGTTGAGGGTTAAACCAAAGTATGTGTTTTAGTAATCAGTAAGTTAAAGATTATTATAAATGATTTGAAGAAAATTTATAGCTGATATTAAGAAAGTTCTTCAACCCTCTCATCTAATGTGCACACTGACACTAATGAGTTTCTCTGCCTCCCTGCAATATGATTTAAAGAATATTGCACAGCTGAAATGTACATGCTGATTAGTTTGTTGCCTCCGGCCTCCCTTAGTCCCTTGCAATATGATTCAAAGAATATTGCATAACTAAAAAAAATTAAAAGGTCCTTGATCACCCTCTCAATGTACAGATACCTTTGCCCCAATTGCATTGTGAAACCATCACGTTTTGTCACTAATTGGAAACAGATCCTAGGCTCTCCATCAAATTGAGTACATCTCCCACTCAGATTAAGAATCTTGGTATATTCAAGATGATTTTTTTTTTTCATGTGTATTTCTATGTTTAAGTATATTTTGGTTGGAAAAAGCACTTAGCCTTCTTTCCATTCAGGCAATGTTCGCACTATCACTATCAGCTGATACTGATACGTATTGGTCGTATTGTATCGATTTTGGCATATAATCCAACAACGATCCCAACAGTACTGAAATTTGGACTTTCTTTCCTGCTCAATTAAGAAAAGCAAAAAAGAAAAGGGAGAAGACGAGAAGTATGAATAAAAACAATGTGGATACAATGGTTCAGTGACCAGCCATGAAGAAGAACATGCTACTATGAAACGATAAATTTCCTTATCGACGCACTATAACCATTAATTTGTAGAAGTTGTATATCTTTAAATTTACATAGTTCATACCATACTAATATTATCCCATTGTAAAGTAGTTATTGCAGGAGTACTCTTGTCTAAAAGCAAGTAAATTAAACAAAAAGAATGGTTATGGCTGAACTATTCGGCAATGTTGAATAATATTTCATGCAAAACTAACGGTAAACAACAAATTATACATAAGATTATGACTAAATATATCAAATAATTTTCTATTTTTTTAAACAATTTCTTATTATATTTTGGTTATACTTGTCCCAAACCAAAAAGACCAAAACTCCACTCCAAAACCACAGATATTGGTGAAACCATCGATATTCATACTCATAAGAAGGGTCCAAAACCGATTCCGATATTTGAACCTTGCTTTCAGGTTGACACAAAGGCTCATACCCGGGATCATGCGCATGCTTTTCTAACTAAAACCAAACTCCTTATTTCAACTACTTTTCTCCATTGTCCAGCTCATTGATGAATTTCTTTTATCTTTGTCATGTTGGGTACCACAATAGTTCATATTTTGTTAACAACTAAAGCTTTCAACTCCAGCAAGATAGTATTGTCCCGATAATTTGATATATTTTATAAACAAAGATGCTTGTATGTCACTAATGAATGGCAAGATTATCATCACACTAATGATCACAATTTGGGGTTTATATATAGCTCACCATCTCAGCTCCAAAATATTCTCCTTCGTGCTAGAGAAGTGCATTATGTTTATTCTATAATGATCCAAGGATCCCTTCTCATGGAATACAACTACCTTTTCGCTCGCTGGACAATGCATCTACATGGCCAAGAAAATTGGTCATGATTTATATCAGCAAATGAATAGTATATATTCTCTTTCTCAACAAGTGATGTTCTTTATAATTAACCACATTATAGAGATGAGTAATTCTGCTATTAAACCTTGTCTATAATGTGGGCTCCATATAAAGGTATAATATGCTCCAGCAATATTGCTTGTCCAGATCAAATATCATCTGAATCGCTAATGATTCATTTGTTAATGTGAAATTAAAACTATCAAAACCAATTATCATTTAATTCATACGTGAAGTGTACAAAATGTTCCTGATACACTTATAATATTAATACTAACACTAGTACTTCATAACTTTATTTCATCAAGGAAAACATATGGTGAGTGCTATCTTCATTTGATGGAATGATCAGACAGACCAGCAGCATTTTGTTCTAGTGACACAGTATTCACTATAGCTGGGGACTGTACCATATTCTCCATGTTTATCTTATAGACTATCCAAATCAGATATCATCCAAATTGATAGTGATTCTATAGCTACTGATATATTGTGAATATTAAGCACTATAAAAGCAATGCTCACTTAATTTGACACACCTAACAAGTACCACCATATTCCTGACCCAATTATGATACTACAAGTAATAGTACTTCATAACTTGGTTTAGTCAGTGAAACACTTGAGCCACCTTCTATCTGAATTTGAAGGATTTAACACATTACAGGAATATCCTTTGTACTTCACACCAAGGTTCAAAAGTATCGGTATCGGACATTTTGTATGAGTATCGGATCGGAGTATCAGATTTTTTTGGTATCAGCAGTATCGGGGTGTGTGCGTGTGTGTGTATATATCACCTAGAACAGGACACAATAAAAAAATCACCTAGAACAGGACACCTGTCCTTCTATCCCTCCTATCCGTGACCTCGTTCAACAAAAATCCTAGAGGAACTCAAGAGTTCTTAATTTTTAAAACTCACCGTTGGATTACATCAATTTTTAAAACTCACATGTCCTATTCATATGGCAAGTTCTTATTTCAGTTTCTGTAGTTGAACTGTTCTAGTCACCTTTCCCTTCTATCCGTGACCTCATTCAATAGCCACCTGTCCCTCCTATCCCTCCTATAAATTCACCTACAACACGACACCCATTTATTCACCCTCCAGTAAGAATCCAGCATTCCAAACTGACACATCATTTCAGCACAGGTCCCAATCCGTGGTTACTCTACTCCAAACAATAAAATAAAAAAGAAAACATCATTTCTAATCCCTGATTACTCCACTCCAAACAAGTTCCCCATGTCCAGCTGTCCACCACAGGTCGCAAGGAGTACAGTCCCTTCCTAACTTTACTCGGTCAAAAGAAAAACAACAAGACTTCTATTCTACTACTCTCCTCCTCATTTTCTCTCCATCAATGGGGGAAGTCACAGAGCTCTTCCTTCTAGAAGAAGAAGACGACGAAGAAGAAGAGATCAATTTCTACGAACAAAGTTAACATAGTCCATCTCTCCTCTCAGAACCGGTAATTTGTATCTAATTTATAAAAAATTTAGTCTCATGATTCAATTATTGATGCCTTTTTATCTGGATTTGATGACTGAATTTTTGTAATTCGAATCTCTTTTGAATTATTCTTTTTTTGTTGAATTGTTGGAATTCGATGGTGAAGATAGGTTTGTATCCGTTTGTATCAGCTCATATCGGCAAATACAGACCGATACAATAAGATTTGAAATTATATCGGCCAATCCAGATAATTTCTTTCAATATCAGATCGGTCCAGTCCAAAACCGATCCGACTAGGCCGATACCGATACGTATCGGCCGATACTTAGAACCTTGCTTCACACACAAAACTTGTTTGTTATAGCTACGAGTCTGCTATATTATCCATGCTTGTATGTAGGGCTGGCAGGAACCCACCTGCACGACTCTCACTTTCATTGCATGCACACCAAAACTTGCATCATATTTCTCAACTTTATATTGTTAATTATTTCGGTTACTGTCTAATAGTTATTAAAAGAAACCTAAGCGAGAAGCTAAGCACTACGGGAGGTTGAGCATCACTTCAGCCAGGTGTGCGCCTTGCTTTCACTATGAACAAGTGTAACCCTGTCCAATAGCATCATCAACCTCTTCATCTACGACTCAAAGTGTGGCTGGAGCTTCCAATTTGAACTGGAACAGAGCAAAACTAAGAAGTTTGAAGTCGAGGACCTCTGCTTTCTTCTTAATTAAATATGCACCTTGCTTTGCTCAGGCGAGTGCCTTGGTTTTGACTTTTGAGATTTGCGTCTAGGCCCCAAATGACCTTGCATCTAGGCTTCTTAATAATTTGAACTAATCATCAGTTCTAATTTATTCAAAGGATCCAATTTTAAGGCTTCTAGAACTATTCAACAATAATGCACTTTAGTAAAACACAAATGATATTTAATATATTTTATCTCGAGTATTCTGGAAGAGATTAAAACTCAAAATTTACCTTCAAATAAAATATAAGGACCAGAATGCTTTGAATTAAAAGGAATAGATATAAAAGAAAAGAAGAATCCTGGAACTTACTTTGCAGCCCTAACTTGAGCTCGGAGAAAATTGGGATCAATAGCAAGAGCCATCTTACAGTCATCAATTGCTTCTCTCATCCGTCCAAGAGCCATCCTTGTAGCTGCTCGGTTACTACAGCAAAGGGTCACTGGCCGAATGCAGTTACTAATGGCTTCATTTAGAGAGACAGAATCTATTCCACGAGTATAATAATCCTCTGCTTTGGATAAATATCCATTTGAATAAGCTTGATTACCCCTAATGCACATCAAGTGATTGATTCCAAATGTTAGTCCTAGTATTCAATGGTTTCTCAAAATATTCAAGAAGCATACAATCAATATGGAGCAGACTTGATATTCTTGTATATAGCATGAAACAAAATAGATAGCCCATCAAAAAAAAAAAAAAAAACATGAAATAAGGAGCACCTGTATCGCCACTTCTCACAGGCTTCCAGCACTGCAACTCTTGAAGCAGTCAATTTAGAATCTTGACTAGCTTCTGGTTCTTTACTTTTTTCTGCTTTGCTGCCATCTTCATTGTGATTGACAAATGAAATGTCTTTTTGTTCTTGGCCGGAACCCATAAGCATCGAAGTACTGGTAGGTGGAATTATATCTGGTGATGGAGAAGCAAAGGTGACACTGGCATTTGGGGTGGAGAGAAGTGAATCATGACCAGGTTTTGTCTTACTTTTCCTTCTGTGATTGCGCTTTTGAGCCGATAATGGGCCTTTAACAAAAGAAGAAGGGGTAAAGGAGAATTTGGATTGACCAAAATCTTCTACACTGGAAGAGAAAATGAACCCACTTTCGCCTGCACTAGCTTCAACCTTCAAGCCAAACGAACCAGTTTCAGCTTTCAATGTAGCAGTCCTTGTATCACAACCAAATACCACATTCTCATATTTGGGCATGTCACTCTTTTTCCCGTAACCAAAAGTCTTCTCACCTTCAAAAGAAGATGCAGCAAACGAACATCCTGGGAAATGATCTTTGGAGCCATTCTCATGAAGCTCTCCTTGGTTTATATCACTACTTATGTTGACACCTAACTTCTCTTCTGCAGATAATAGTACTTCTTCCCTTTCAGCAGAAATTGATCTCCGTGTATCAGCTGATGCACAACGTGAGACAAAATGGGAGGAATCATCAGATACTACTGAAGCTTCTCTTGAGTATCGGTCGGCAGTTGTCTCCTCGCGATAAGGGGAATAATCCATGGGCGAGTAACCATCAGTAGGCTCTGTTTCAGGGTTTTCCTGGGAACCTCCTTCCGTAGAAACAAATTGTTTAACAAAGCTATGGTGATTTGGGGCAGTTTGTCTAGATTTCCCCTTCTTTTTCTTTAATTTTGTACCTCTACTCTCCCCCCTTTTCGCACTGAATGCGATATTCTGAGATGACCCTGAAAACACATTTTCCTTAGTCAACTGAGAAGCATCGTGGTCTGGGGCTTTGAATTCCATGTGTTTTTCTTCCAATCCCCCAGGCTGGCTTGTGAAAGTGAATTGAGCCCCAACCTGCTGAAAACTGGGATCTGGAGGTGGAGAACAAAATGGAGTAGCTGTTGCTTGAAATGGTGGAAGTGGAACAGAACCCATGTCCGAGCTTAGGTGCTGTTCTGCCCCAAAAGAGAATTTAAGAGTGCTACCAACAAAACTTTCTACTTTGCTTACATTTTCACTGGTTCCAGAGACAAAACCATTATCCACATCAACCTGCTCTCTCCAACTAGTTTCCTTAGCTGACTGAGAAGCATCCTGCTTCGTAGTATTCAATTCCTCGTGTGATGTTCCAGATACTCCACGTTTGCCTATATGATCATGCTTCCCAGGCTGAGATGTAAACTTGAATGGCATGGCACCAACATTATTTTCAGTTTCACTGCCAATCTTGGACGTCTCTGAATTATCGTGCAGTGTATTAACCGCAATTTTCCCAAATACAAAGCCACCATTTTTGCTTTCTTTGCCCTCCTTAACCTGAGAATGCGGTGCCAATGGCTTACATGAATCTGAACTCCTCTCTGTGCTGCTTCCAAATACAAACATACCCGCCGCTGCAGAATCTCCATTTACATTATCACCACTTCCTGTGGATGTCTCTCTAGTGTTCAACTTCTCCGAACTTCCTTTTGTGCTGCTTCCAAACACAAACCCGCCCGATGCTGCAAATCCTCCACTCGCATTATTCAGCCTCTCCATCATGTCTGAACTTTCTTTTAAGCTGCTTCCAAATACAAACACTCCATCTCCACTTCCACTTCCACACTTTCCACTTCCGGCAGACGTCCCCCTTCTATTCGACCTCTTTGTCTTCTCCGAACCTTTATCCACGCTACTTCCAAACACAAATGTGCCCTCCCCAAAACCTCCGCTCTTTCCTACATTCAACTTCTCCCTCCCCTCTGACCCGATCGATGAGTTAGGACTCGGATCCTGACTCATCTTCGCTCCGCTCCCAAAGACAAACACACCTGAACCAGAACCTAATCCCTCTCCAAAGCCTCCGCTTTTTCCTACATTCGACCCGTTCCTCTCCTCCGGCAGCTTCCTGCCCTCGTCAGCCCCGATCGACGAGTTCCCACGCAAATCCGGACCCTCTCCGCCCCCGAACACGAACGCGCCCGAACCGGAACTCGCAGTCGATCTCCAAGACGAGTTCCGGCTCAGAGCACCACCGCTACCGAACACGGACCCGTCGGTCGCGGAGGCCCTAGGCTCGGACGCGAAGGGGTTCCAGCCGGAGAGCTTCTCCTCGAGCTTGTCGGGCCGGGTCGCGTCGGGCCTGGGCTTCGACGAGGCGCCCTTCCTCGACTTGATCATCCTAGGCTTCGAGAGCGTCTGCTTCCTCGCGGAGACGGAGGAGGAGGGGGAGAAGGAGGAGGAGGAGGAGATCGGGGGGAAGAGGCTCTGACCTAGATTGCTCGACTGATCCATTCCTAGGGCTTGGTCGGAGATAAAGATCTGAGGTTTTTTAGGATTTTCTGAGGATCGGTGGCTCGCCGGAGCTAGGGTTTCCACCATCGCCGGCGAGTGATGGCTTTGGGTTTGATTGTGGTTTTTTTGAAATCGGTGGGGTAGGGTTTTGTGATGGTTGTAGCTGTCGACGGCGCATTCACTGGGCCGGCTCTTTTCTTTCATTGGTTATCCTGACATTTGTGGCCCTGACTGAACCACCTGTTTTTCTTTTTCTATTTCTTTTTTCTTTTTTTGTGTAGATGCCTCAAAAATGCATATTGAGACCCAAATTAAAAAAAAAAAAAATCTAAAATGGGTTGGGACATAAGTAGAAAATGATAAAATGGTATTTGTCCTAAATGTTGTGTAGTCAAAAATTAATGTGGCAAATATATATATATATATATATATATATATATATATATATATATATATATATATATATAATTTAGAATGTAGAAATTCTGGTTCCAAATTTAGTCTCTATACTGTAAAAAATGAGTTTCTATATTCTGAATATAGAAATTATGAGGCTCAAGCTATAGTCCATGTGGGTGGATATTTTGACCATTAAAGCATCATTAGTAAGGTTCATCCCATTTTCTAGATTTTAGATTCAGAATGTAGTTAGCTAATTTGGTAGAATGGTATGACCCATCCCAAGTTTCAATTTCTAGATTCTCAAGTCCAACCCAAATACAAGAGATATAGATTGGGCTTGAAATTTTTTAAATTCAGAATGTATGAGCTCATTTTGTAGAATAGAATGTCCTAATTTGGAGCCTCAATTTCTAAATTATAGATTTTACATTATTTTTTTCACATTATTTTTTGATCATACAATATTTTGGACTAAAACTCACTTTATCATTTTCTACTATTCTCATATAAATTCAACTCAATCTAAATTTACTTTCTTCTTTTTGTCAAGTCTCAGTTACAATTTTGAACACCATCTACAAGAATGCTATTATGGAACTCCAACTGAGTATTACTATTTTACAAAATAAGCTTCTACGTTATGAATCTAGAAGAATTGGAATGAGCTTTAACTTGCACACTTTTATACTTTCTTATAGAATTTTGTTTTTTAACATTTATACGTTTTCGTACAACTAAACAGTTCCTGAGTATAGCTTTCAACGTCAAAAGTGTCTATTTTTTTATGGACTTTTTTTAGTCCAACAAGGAACAGTTTTTTTATTTATTTTTACCAAGGGACAACTAAAATTGAGATGGCGCAATCAAGTATAAATATAAAATAAATATATAATATGTTCTTTGACAACTCTTATGGTGTTGTTTACGATTATGATTATTATAGGAAAGGAGGTGGAAGAGAAAGTGAGCAAAGCAATGATTTGATACTCTCCTCTTTGACGATTTTTTGTATGTGGATCTCTCTCCTTAATATAGGCAAGGCTGATCCAAAACCATCTGGAATTATGGTTCCCCGTACCAAAAAAATTAATTTGAGTTTGAGATTTAACCAAATCTCCCAATATGAATTAAGTTGGTACACCTACATAATCGTCCTGGTAAAGTCGGGTTGGACCGATCCATGAAGCTGATTTCATGGACCCAACTATAATATACTCTCTTTCGTCTGTAGATACTAAACAAGTCATTTGGCAGAGAACACTTGTACATGAACGTCAAATACAAATAAGCATCAACAAAATTATGATACGAACTAGAGAGGATATAATCCCTGTCAACACAAAGCGTGAGAGGTAATCGGTGCATTGAAGGCCGGGTCTTAGGACAAAGTCCAAGAAGTTAGACCCAAAAAAAAAAAAAAAAAAAAAAAAAAAGAAAGAAGGGAAAAGAAGAAGAGGATATCTCCACTTTCAGCAAGGCAAAACAAATTTGATTTTTAAATTCTAAGTAATTCATTGAATCTTGATTCGTCAAGTATCAACGTATTCTATGAATTATTAAAACAATTTCATTTCTTCTTCGTACGAAATAATTTCTTAAAGTTGGCCAAAATATTCTTGTTAATATGCCACCGACATAGCAAGTGTGTGGAGCTGGGAAACGTAACGCTTATAGCATTCATCAGTGCGATCTCACGATCAGTCACAATCACCTTTGGTAAGCGTGATTGGCCCATTAATCATTTAAGCGTAGTAAGCGCCCATCTATAATTATCCTCGCGCTCGGCCTCCAAATAAACACATGCCACAGAAAATGTGATATTTGTGGATGTGACCCCAACCGCTTCCAAAAGTGGCATCCTATACATGTTAGTTTAGTAGGTACAATCCATCTATAAACACATCGGGAAAGGCACGCAACAAGTCCACACTAGTCGGATGAGCATAAAAAAGATCCTTCACCCTATCCGTTTGCTCACATCTCCTATCCAGTTAGTGGTACTTTTCCAACTCCAACTTCCCCAACAGGTATTGCATTTGAGATCGGCCTCCATGCTCGACAACTCTATGCTTTTGTCGAGCATTGTAAATTGTCTTCAACGTCGACTCATTCTCAGTAAAAGCTTCCTTCAACGTGCTCAATATATCTTTCGGTTTCGTATTGTTCTTTGACAAGTCTTTAACAAGTTGATCTTCAGCAGGTGTTAGTCGACCGACAAATGAGTGTCCTACCAAATACCGTCCCATTGGGTGATTATGTGAGCCGCATATAACCGTTAATGACCATTGTTCTATGTCATTGAATTGCACTGGCTTCAAAAGAAACGGACATTCACATTTTTTTCGTGCTAGTAAGTCTTTCTTATCTTGGCTTCTTTTCAATGTTCGTCGAATTTTTTCGAGCAACTTTCGACTTAGGCGGCCGATATTTACCACCACGCTCACAACCAAAAAATATCCGAGCTTGCCTTCTACTATCCCCGCTATCCGATCGTCTAACCAAAACGACCATATTATGCCGATTTCCTACCATATATGCCCAACTCACCAATGCTTCATGATTTTCAAATATCTCATCGGTCCGAAATTCTTCTGAGAAATCTATTAGTTCGTACATGGGATTGATGATGAGGTTAAAATCCGATGTTTGATGTTCTTTCGTTCGGTTAATAGTGCTCAATTCGATGTCATTTGAAGTATTTTTCTGAAAAAAAATACAAATATCACATAATAAATACATTGTTCAACGAGAAAAACATGATGGGAATGAAAAAAATACATATCGACCAGACAGGTGTAATCACCTGAAAATTTTAAGGATTTTTAAATTGAATTTTCTGAATTTAATTAGCAATTTTCTGTATTTTTAAAACCAATAAACTAGGGTATTCTAATTTAAAATAAATTTTTAAAAGATATTAAATAATATTAAAATATGATAAAAATTATATTTTCAAGTGTAAAATTAAAAACCGGGCTTGGGGTATTTTTCCGGGAATTTATTGGATCCCGGATGGATTTTAAAAGCATTAAAAACTATTTAAATTAATCTAATTAATTAAACCCACATAAAGAACCAAACCGAACCAGTATTTGAACCGACTCAGACCCGGCCGGTCTGACTGAACCGGGCCAAACCGTTAACGGGTCAGATCCGGCCAACCCGACCCGACCGAACCCGACCCGGCCCGCCAACGAATCCCCTCCCCTTCCCTGTAACCGACGGAGCCCGACCGCACGCCTCCCCCGCCGGCCGACCTGCCGCCCGCTCACCTCCCAACCATTCTGGCTCCCCCGCAACCGCCAACTCACCGCCTCCCTTAACCGGCCACCCCGTCGTCTTCCTCCCCTCTCTATTTATTGCCCTAGCTCCTTCCTCCTTCCCTCCGTTTCCCCATAACCCCGACCGCCGACCGGAAAACTCTCGCCAACGACATACCTCTCTCCGCGAGTTCCTCGCCGGCCAGCACTCTGGCCGCCTCGACCAGCAGACCTCCCCGAGCGCCTTTCTTCCAGAGTGCCGCCCCCTCACAGCCCTCCTTCCTCCCATCTCCTCTCCGTTGGCCGCTCCGCCGACTTCGCCGGAGACCCGAGCTGCCGCCCTCGACCCCGTCAGCCTCCCCAGAACCCAGCACCTCTCCGACGAAGCCTCCGGCAATCAGGACGACGCAGAAACCCTAGCCCTAAGCCCGGACACGGCAGCCAGGACACAGGACACAGAAACTGTGTCGAGAAGACACACAGACACGAGAATTCGCAGTTTTCAGGAGCCCTGTTCAGGTACTCATAACTTTCTCCTCGCTGCCCCGTTTTTAATTCCGTTTGTTGCATCGCATAGCCTGTATGACCCTCTCGGTGCCCGTGCAACCCGTTCGGGGCATCGCGTCCTGTGGTGATCGCACACCGCGATCCAAAAACAGGAAAAACTAAGCCCTGTTTCACCCCGGAATCGAGTACGCCCCGCCAAACGGGACAACTTGGTCACGTACGGTCTTCACTGACACGTGAGCATCGTAGATACGGACGTGCGGGCTTCTGCAGAAGCTGATTCGGATGTGCGTGCACACCGAAATCAGTGCGTATCCGCGGACAACACCCCGTATCCGACTTTTCTGTAATTAGCTGTAACTTAGTGTATTCACGTCAGATCAAGACGAAACTTGCGCCATTGGACTCGTAGCAATATGTTGGTCCTGTGGGTCAAGTTTGGTTCAATTCTGAGAACGTTGGAAAATCGTGTGTCGTGGGCCCCACAGGCTCCACTTGACGGACGATTTTGAGAACGGCTCATCGGAATCTAATTCTGGAAGTTCCGTTGGGTTCGTATCGATGTTCCTGACCTGTTGACACTAAGTTGGACTAATTTGGAGACTTTTGACCCTGACCCGGTTTTCGGTACAAAGCGACCTACACATGGACCCGCTTTGGCCTAGAAATGTCGTTTTTGTCCTTGTGTCCAAACTGGACTTAAGGACAGGCGTTTCTAACTATTTCTTATGTTCTGAGACTGTTGGTAATGTTCATTTCAGCTTTTGGAGGAGTTATTGCTGAATCCACTGTTACAAGGACCGCTACTGGAATTCCAATCCCAGGCAAGTGTACCTTGCCATAAATTTCAGTCTAATTGTTTATTTTGTTCTATTGCTCTATTTTCTGTGACTAGTGTACATGATATAACCTAGGACCGTATGACATACTTAGCGTCCGATCACAGTCGGGTGCCAACCCCGTACGCGGAGTTGTGTATGTCATTAGTGATGGACATTCGAGACCCTTTATATTCTCGTGCTTGTTATCAAGTACACTACAACCTAGGACACTTGACACCATACATTGACAGAATCTTTCTGACATATTCAAGGTGATCCTGTATAGGATACATGATGGACATAGTTATTATACTCTTAGATTATGACTGTTGCATTAGCTCTGATCTCACGTGACATGGACATGCGACGTGTGGTTACATTGGGTGGGGAGAGACACACAGGCTACAGGCTATTCTATATATATATACTACTATTGTGAGGTTGTAGACTCTCGAGCAGAGCTAGACCACTACTAGATATTGCTGCTACCGGCTCCCCGACACAGAGCTTGTAGCAGTCTCAGCCTGGGTACTAGTGTTGCTCTCAGTTGCATTTTCACATAGATGGTTATGTAGTTACCCTGCTTATTTCATTTTCTATTTCACTGCATTACTTTTGGCTTGTGATTTCTGTACCTTGCTATGTCCCCTGAGGACCTGGAATGGATGATGTCCCCAGGTTTAGCAGAAGAGCATTATCCCGAGGTTTACGGGACAGGAGCTGAAGTTGTACCAGGAGCTATTGCTGAAGGAGAACCTAACATAGAAGCAGAGGTGATGGCTGAAGACTTTACTTGAGCTTATGATATTGTACTCATCAGATACTTTATTTTGGACTCCTTTGTTCTGGTCTGATGAACCAGTGTTTAGACTTTTTATCGGGTTGTTCCCCGACATACTCTGCTGTGACTGGACTTTGATGTACTTTCCTTTATTTGCTGTTGTTCTTATTATTCTATATGTGGATGAGATTAGTATTATGACCTATTATTATAGACCTATATTACAGCTTAAGTATGCCCGATGGATCCATTAAATTGGGATGTCCATTGGTGTGTACTGCTGGCCATTTTTACGTGACTAGTCCCTCGATATTTTGGGACTGGGGCGTGACATGATTTTTGTGGTGGCCCATGTAGGTCATCGACAAATTGTTTGGTCTCAACTTAGGGGCCAAACAAACCTGTAAAAGGATAGGATAGATTATAGGATCTCATCCATATTTGTTGAATCGTTTTTGAAACTCAATATCGCATTTGAATTAAGTACTTGATTTGCATCCTGCTTGACTCTGCTAAAATATTCTTATAAGGTTTATTTTGGATACAGAAAGATGGATCCAAGAAGTGGAGATGAAATTCCTTTTACACCACAAGATGCTGTAGTTACCTAATGTGATGGAGTTACACCAGAGAACAGAGGTCAATCCTCTCAAAGTGGACAAGCTGAGCAGCATAACTCAAGGTTCAGGCGTGATGATATCCCACCTCCGCCACAGTTCACTCCACAGATGCCTGCCTTCCCACCAGGACAAGCAATGGATGGGCAGCAAATGTTCCAGATGTTTTATGCCATGATGCAAGCTCAACAACAAGTTCAACAGGAGGCGCAGCGTCAGGAGGCAGCGAACCTGAGAAACAGCCTAGTAAATGCATTGGAGCAGGCAAACCCGCAAGCTAGGCGACCAGCGACGGGATCTATCACTGATTTTCGTCAACTCAAGCCCCGTACCTTTTCGGGCAAGGAAGGACCAACTGAAGTGCATGAGTGGCTCACCAATACACAACATCAGTTGGAAGCAGCTGAACTTCCGTGGGAGAGATGGATGACTGCTGTCCGAATGCAACTGACGGACAATGCGCATCACTGGTGGCTAGCTGAAGAGAAGAGGCTCGGACATGACCGAGTCACTTGGGAAGAGTTCTCCAGACTCTTCCAAGAGATGTATATCCCAGCCGTTGCTAGATCAGAACTCCGAGATAAGTTCAACCGTCTCATCCAGGGCAACATGACGGTGGAGGAGTATAATGCTGAATTCATTCGCCTGAGTCATTTCACCCCTTCTCTAATTCCTACCGAAGAAGAGAAGGCGGAGAAATTCTTTGATGGACTCAGGTTCGAGCTTCAGAGGTTGATTGGATCTGTTGCCCCTACATCGTACAACGACGTTCTTGCTGTGGCACGACGCATGGAGCGCGTCACCAGGAGGGAGTCAAGCCTGAAGCGACCATTTACCTCAGCACCATCCAAGGCAGCACAAGGGGATTCTGCAAAGCGACTCCAAAGGAATCTACCGCAGAGAGCAGCACCAAGAACCCTGCCTACTTGTCATTTCTGCGGCAAGTTGGGTCACATTGAAAAGGAGTGCAGACGCAAATTGGGATTGTGCCTGGTTTGCGGCTCCAACCAGCATCTATCCAGGGACTGCACAGCACGCCGAGAGGGAGAACCACGACTAGCTCTACCTGCACCACGGCCAGATTATCCAGCAGTGGGAGCACAGCAGACGGGAGTTGGAGAAGTCAGACCACCAGCTCCAGGAGGATATCAGCCAAGACCTCCATTGCCACCTCAAGCAGCACTATTCCAACAGGCTCGTCAGCAGAGGGGACCAGCACAGGGATGAGGTCAGGCTTTTACATTGGCTGTTCAGGAAGAAGCTATTGCTGGAGAAGTTATAGCAGGTACCATCTTAGTAGCTTCATTACCTGCTGTAGCTTTATTTGATTCTGGGGCATCGCACTCATTTATAGCTGCTAGCTTCGTAGCCACCCATAGAGTAGCTACTGCACCCCTTCCGAAGACTAAGAGAATTCTTACGGGAGGTGGAATCATACCTGTTAGTGATATCTGTAGACCATGCTCAGTAGTAGTCTGCGGGAGAGAAATGCGAGCCCAATTTCTGATCTTTCTATGCCTGACTATGATGTGGTACTTGGTATGGACTGGTTAAGTCAGTATCATGCTACTCTTGATTGTCGGCTTAGAAAAGTTATATTCAGACCACCTGGACACTCAGAGTTTGAATTTCTTCGAGGAGCTGTAGAACAAGGTGTTCAGCCAACTCTTAGGGTATTAACTGTAGAAGGGGAGTCAAGTTACCCAAGAGTTATATCAGAGTTTGTGGATGTATTTCCCGATGATCTTCCAGGTCTACCACCTGATCGGGAAATAGAATTCACCATAGACTTAACTCCAGGAGCAGAACTGATCACTTCAAAGGTTTATAGACTAGCCCCTAAGGAGTTAGTAGAGTTGAAGAAGCAAGTTGATGAACTTCTGAAGAAAGGTTTCATCCGGCCCAGTGTTTCACCTTGGGGAGCACCTATACTTTTTGTACCGAAGAAGGATGGAACAGTTCGCCTATGCATTGATTACAGGGCGTTAAACGCTGTGACCATTAAGAACCGGTATCCTTTGCCACGTATTGATGACTTATTTGATCAATTGAGTGGAGCTAGGGTATTTTCAAAGATTGACCTGAGATCCGGTTATCACCAAATTAGGGTGAGGAAGGAAGATATCCCGAAGACAGCCTTTAGAACCAAGTATGGACACTATGAGTTCTTAGTTATGTCGTTTGGTTTAACCAACGCGCCTGCTGTGTTCATGAGCTTGATGAACCGAGTCTTCCATCAATACTTGGATAAATTTGTGGTTGTGTTTATTGATGACATTCTGGTATATTCCAAAAGCCATGAAGAGCACGAGGAGCATCTCAGAATCGTGCTAGAGACGTTGAGGCAGGAGAAGCTTTATGCTAAGCTCAGTAAATGTGAATTTTGCATAGATAAGGTGCCATTCTTGGGGCATATTATCTCAGGAGAAGGACTGTCAGTTGATCCAGAGAAGGTTGCTGCTATTGAGACTTGGCCTACACCAACATCAGTTGCTGAGGTGAGGAGCTTTCTAGGACTTGCTGGATATTACAGAAGGTTCATAGAAAATTTTTCAAGGATTGCAGAGCCAATGACGAAGTTGACACGGAAAGATCAGGACTTTGCATGGACAGAAGAATGTCAGATGGCCTTTGAAGAACTGAAGAGGCGTCTAACAACAGCACCGGTTTTGACTCTTCCTTCAGGGTCAGGCGGTTTTGTTGTTTATAGCGATGCGTCAGGTAGTGGCCTAGGATGTGTTTTGATGCAACACGGCAAAGTTATTGCTTATGCATCGAGACAGTAAAGGTCCATGAGAAGAACTACCCAACGCATGATCTGGAGCTAGCTGCTGTAATATTTGCACTGAAGATTTGGAGGCATTATCTTTATGGAGAGAAGGTGGAGATCTTCACTGATCACAAAAGTCTGAAGTATGTATATACTCAGAAGGAGCTTAACATGAGGCAAAGACGCTGGCTTGAGTTAATGGTGGACTTTGATATAGATCTGCAGTACCACCCAGGGAAGGCGAATGTAGTAGCAGATGCACTTAGCAGGAAGCCTACAGCTTATTTCTTGACAATGCAGCCTGAGCTATTGAGGGATCTACAAATGTCACGACCCGCACCCGGAATTTGGGCATGAGTCGTGGGTACGTCCAGCCTACGCCGCAGCATCGGCGGTAGAACGCTGTCTAGGTCACAAACATAGTATATCCTGTCAATAGTCTCAACTCTGTACGGAGGACAAAGATAAATAACCACAGTTCTATAATATACTCAATCACAACTATAAACATAATGGCACGGTGAGAATTGAAAAGAGTTCTATTTAAACCAACCACAATAAGTCCAACTCAAATCCTGGGTCTAAATGACCTCACAATGTCACAAATAAAATAAATACAACTCAGTCTCAGTCTAAAACAATAATGCAGAAAAGTAATCTAAAAATAGGCTGGTAAGTTCTCCTCTAGGATAGGCACATCCTCTGGGATTTCTGGAGTGAAATCTCCCTCTATTCCTGGGCCGTAATGAGTGGGGCAAAAGTCCTCCAGGTCCACTGAAAATGTTGTTATCCAGTCAGGATTGGAGCGAAGCACAAGCACTAACAGCAGTTTCATTAAATTGACAAAATCTATAAACAGTGTAAGAGATACAAGATGGAAATAAAAGCTGAACATGTGAAGTACTGGAGAAATGAAATAGACAATAGAGCATCTAGCAATGAGCAATAAAGAGTGAATGCTAGAACAAGTAAATCTGAATAAAGATAAAACATCTAGCTAAGTGGTTGAAATATTAGTTTATTATGTGATCGGCTTGGGACTGGATCAGGCTGGTTATATATGATTAGCTATGATTCGAGAAGGTCAGGCTAACCATATGGTTAGCTATGATGCATGATAATGGTCAGGCTAATCATATATAACAGCTATGAGGCATGATGATGGTCAGGCCGCACCCGACGTGAGATGTGGGGTGAGCTATGATGCATGATAGTTTGGATATGATCACATAATCTACTAATAGTTCCCCATCCCCCAGCTAGCACGATAGATTCTAATCACGACTCCTCATGATAGGGATCTAGGGTGCTAACCCGTGTATCCATAGTGTCGGAATCAAGTATGTAATACACTACAATTTATAGAAGTAATCAACCATGAAAACTGTCAGAGAATGTACTCGCCTGTGGTCCTAAGCAAAGTATGAGGATCGATGTCCAAGATGAAATCACAGTGACCTATTTACGGAATATGAATGTCAGATACTGAATTTAAGAAATAACAAATTTAATTAATTAAGAAGATGAGGCTTCTAGGTCATGGATCAGTCTATACTAGGTTAATTCTAAGGTTTACTAGTCCATACTAGCTAATTAGTTGTCATTCTTAGTTATAAACACTAGGGTGTACTCATACTACCTCTATACCTATTTTATCTAGGTATTACCTTAACTATACATTACTACATTACATTAACAATAACCTCACATACCTTAGCTAGACTTAAAACTCTGATCCTAGTTCTACCTTAACCTATGGCTTGACATTATAGTACCTATATCCTAATTACAACTGTTACCTCAACTTGGACCCAACTGATACCAAGTCCAACTGAACTCTTGGCTGTGTACTAACTACACAAATTCTGCACAGTAATACACAGGTAATTCACTCCCCCCTCTAGCTACTGACAGGAACTCTAAATTTACACAATACATAGCCAATAAAACCCCTATTTACTGATACTTACTCTAACAATACACAGTCACTCTGAGAACACAGTCCTAGACACACTGTGAAACCTACTGCACAACACACAGGAATTGGAGAATAAAACCTGGGCACACACACAGTTGCTCTTACTGCTACACTGCTATACATCACATAGGGACCTCACTGCACTCACACACACTGAACCTAACTAGTACACATACACACATGTGCACACAGACACTTACCTACACCTCTCTTCCTCAATCTGATACACAGACACAATTTACACTGATGCAACCCACAAGCACTCAATCACAGCTAGTACCAACTCCTATGCCAACTCCTCTATACTTAATACACAGATATGCTGAACTGCTCTCTGAACTCAGTCCTCACACAGCCACACTCACTCACATTATTTACACACAATCATACCTACACAGGATACTGCACACACAGCTACTGAGAATACCTCACATACACATATGCACAGCCATAGGTTGACTGATACACACAGGTAATGCTAAGACACACACTCTGCTGTACAAAGACACTGAACTTCACTAGTGCACACACTGAAACTCACACTGCATTCTATAAACTAACAGATACCCTGTTCTCTGCACTGATACACAGGAACTCCTCCTCTAACTGATACACACTGGTTCTCATGAATTAACCCCCAATTCAAATAAAATGGTACATAAAACTCACAGTGTCTAATTTCTAGGACTAGCATATATTTACTGGCACTCTAACACTTCCTAGATACTGACACTCTAAACTCACCCTGCTCTGATACAAGAACCCTAACACAATCCCCAATTCAAATAAACTGACACATCTCTTTCACTAACCCTCACATACATCACTACCTCACCCAAGTATTTCACTGTTCACTAGCTGAACAAGGACACTGCACACAGACACATAGGTTTAGGAATCTGGAATTAACTAGGATACACACACACACAATACACAACTGCTAACAGGCCTGGGTATCCAATCTCACTGCACACACACACATGTATTGCTGATACATTATCTCCCACTACTGCTACACACAGAAATCCAAACTGTGCACATCCTGCACTGAACACACACATACAGTTGCTGATACATTATCTCCCACTACTGCTACACACAGAAATCCAAACTGTGCACATCCTGCACTGAACACACACATACAGTTGTGAAACCCTCCCCCAATCTGATACACACGGGGATCAAACCCGACTGAACAGAGCCTTCCTCCAATTCACAGCCATATACACCCAGATATTGATACCCACTGTTATTAGGATACCCCTCACACTGTGAACACAGCACACAAAACTCACAGAAATTCTAGAACCCGACTGTACAGTGAATCCTTCTTCAAAACACACACACCTGTACAAACCTAGATATATATACAACACACATCAATCTATCTACATATGTATAAACATATATATATACTCATCATACATCAATTTAGATAGTAATAAAATAGGTTAGATAGGTAATTCCTCCTGTGAAACATTTCACCAAACACATGATGTGCAAAACGAAAAACCACACCAAGAACTCCTGAAAACCCAAAGCAAAACCCTAAATCAATATCTAACCTACACGTAGAAGGGTGAAATCAGTCTATAAACAACCACCTAGGGTTAGGGTTCCTGATAATTGGGGAAAACAAAGTTGGGGACACTTAAACCTAATCAAAACCCTAAAATCGAACTCTAAACAATAGGGTGAGTTTCTAATGGCCATTAACATCTGAAAACAGGAATTTAATGAGAAAAATAGGGTTTTTACCTGCAGGGATGGTTTCTTCAATGAGGTTCTTCTTTCTCCAAGGCTTCCTGACCCACGTTCCTTACTTTCCTTGCTTTGGAGGAGAAGAAAATGGAACCTAGGGCTAGATTTCAAAATTTTGGGGTGGGGAGATGGTTTCTCTTGATGGAGGCTAGGGTTTCTCTTTTCTACATGAAGGATGGCTTTGTGAGAAGCTTCCTTTTTATATTAAACCTAGTTTTAGGGTTTCCATGCATAGTTTTAGGTTAAACCCCCCTGCCCCTCTCATGTAGAACCAAATAAACTTAGGTTAAGTCAGTCTAGGGTTTTGAGGGTTCATCCTAAATTTGTATTCTAGGGTTTTACTAGAACTGGGTTTAAAATTAGGGTTGACTCACTAGGGTCTGTCCTAATGAGTTCTAGGGTTAGACCTAAAACTAAACATTACTAATAATATATAATTAGTTTATAAAACTCAACAGATTAATTAAATTCATAATTATTTAAAATAGCTAATTTACACAAATGCCCCTTATATGGGAAAGTGGTAGTGACAAGTCTACCCTCCTAAAAAAAATTTCGTCCTCGAAATTGGACTGAACTACAACAAGAATGAAATCAGAAAAGGAATATACCTCAAGTCTAGAAGAGATACGGGTATTGCTCGCGCATCTCGTCCTCTCTCTCCCAGGTCGACTCCCCTGGAGAGTGATGTCTCCATGCAACACGAACCAAGGGAATAGTTTGGTTCCGCAACACCTTCTCTCTGCGGTCCAAGATCTCTACGGGCTGCTCAGGGTAGCTGAGCGTAGGACCAACCTCAATCTCCGAGTGATCAAGTACGTGACTAGGGTCGGCCACGTACCGTCTCAGCTGCGATACGTGGAACACATTATGCACTCCCTCCAATGCAGGCGGCAAGTCTAATCTATACGCCACTGTACCTATCTTCGCAAGAATATCGAAAGGTCCGATGTAGCGTGGGCTAAGCTTCCCGCTTCTACCAAAACGAATCATTCCACGCGTCGGAGAAATCCGTAGGAATACTAGGTCGCCAACCTAAAACAAAATAACCTCAGCACGCAGTCTAAACAAACAAACACAAACCAGAAAATTAATAATCTATACCTGAAACTCAAGGGGTCTACGGTGGCTGTCGGTCCAATGCCGCTGTCTGTCCTGCGCCACTCGCAGTCTGTCTTTGATGAGTTTCACCTTTTCTGCCGCATCCACGACCATTTCTGGTCCTAGCAAGGCTCTCTCTCCAACGTCGTCCCACGATAGCGGTGTACGACACCTTCGTCCATAAAGAGCCTCAAATGGTGACATCTCGATGCTGGCCTGGTAGCTGTTGTTGTAAGGGAACTCTACCAGGTGCAGATGATCCTCCTAAGAACCTCCGAGATCTAGAACGCAAGTGCGTAGCATATCCTCGAGAGTCTGAATAGTCCTTTCAGACTGCCCGTCTGTCTGGGGGTGATATGCGGTACTGAACTTGAGCTGAGTGCCCAAGCTAGCCTGCAGACTCCTCCAGAAGTGAAAAGTGAAACGACTATCCCGATCTGAGACGATGCTCACAGGAACTCCATGAAGCCTAACAATCTGTCGCACGTACATCTCTGCGAGCCTCTCTGTCGACGTGCCCACCTTGAAAGGTAAGAAATGGGCTGATTTGGTCAACCTGTCCACGATGACCCAAATCGCGTCTTTCCCTCCTGGAGAACGTGGAAGCCCTGAAACGAAATCCATGGTCACGTGCTCCCATTTCCATTCTGGAATCGGTAAAGGTTGAAGCAACCCTCCTGGCCTCTGTCGGTCTGCCTTTACCTGCTGGCACACTAGACACCGAGATACGAAGCGTGCTACCTCGCGCTTCATTCCATACCACCATACGTGCTCCCTCAAGTCTCGGTACATCTTGTTGGCACCGGGATGCATCGAGTACTGAGAGCGGTGTGCCTCCTGTAAAACCTCCTCGCGCAGCTCCCCGCTAGGCACACATATCCTCGTGCCGTGTCGTAAAGAACCGTCATCTGCGATAGTGAAGTCGTCTGACAATTCCATCTGAACTTGTGCTCTGATACTCCTCAGAGTCTCATCATCGTACTGCGCAGCTCTGATCCTGTCCATCAGTTCGGACTGTATCTGCAATCCCCACATCTGAATTTCAGTACCGGGAATTAACACTTCAATCTCCAAGCTCTCCAAATCAGCCAACAAATGTCTATCTGTCGTCAAGTACATAGCCATCGGATACCTGCTCAAGGCATCGGCGACTACGTTGGCCTTCCCTGGATGGTACTGCAACGAGATGTCAAAGTCCTTCATCAACTCTAACCACCTCCTCTGCCTCATGTTCAGCTCCTTCTGTGTGAATACGTACTTCAAGCTCTTATGGTCTGTGAAGATTTCCACACGCTCTCCGTACAGGTAATGTTTCCACAGCTTTAGAGCGAAGATAACTGCTGCCAACTCTAAATCGTGGGTGGGATAGTTCTTTTCATGAGGGCGTAACTGCCTGGAAGCATAGGCAATTATCTTCCCGTGCTGCTGAAGAACACATCCCAGACCCTTCCCTGAAGCATCACTATAGATGGTGAAACCACCTGTCCCTGATGGCAACGTCAAAATTGGAGCTGTCGTCAACCTCTTCTTCAGCTCATCAAATGCGGCCTGGCACTCCTCCGTCCAAACAAAATCCACATCCTTCCTAGTCAGTCTGGTCATCGGCGCTGCAATCTTGGAGAAGTCTTGTACAAACCTCCGGTAGTATCCTGCTAGCCCGAGAAAACTCCTGATCTCAGCTACCAAACTGGGGGTAGCCCACGACTCTACTGCCTCGATCTTCTGTGGGTTAACCGAGATTCCGTCACCCGATACCACATGCCCAAGAAATTCGACCTTGTCAAGGAAGAATTCACACTTAGAGAGTTTCCCGTACAGCTTCTCTTTCCTGAGAGTCTCTAAGACCAATCTCAGGTGCTCTTCGTGCTCCTCCGGGGTCTTGGAATACACAAGAATATCATCGATGAACACCACCACGAACTTGTCAAGGTACTGGTGGAACACCTTGTTCATCAAGTTCATGAATACTGCCGGTGCATTGGTTAAACCAAATGGCATTACCATAAACTCAAACTGGCCGTATCTGGTCCGAAAAGCTGTCTTCGGCGTGTCTTCTTTCTTCACCTTCACCTGGTGATAGCCTGACCTCAAATCAATCTTTGAAAACACCCTCGCCCCGCTCAACTGGTCGAAAAGATCATCTATCCTCGGCAGCGGGTACTTGTTCTTGATAGTGATATTGTTCAAAGCTCTATAATCAATGCACATGCGCACCGTGCCGTCCTTCTTTGGTACGAACAATACAGGAGCTCCCCATGGTGATGAATTGGATTTGATGAAGCCTTTGTCCTGCAGCTCCTCAACTTGCTTCTTCAGTTCTGCCAGCTCGCTGTTGTTGACTCTATAGACATGTTGTGAAATGGGCTCCGCTCCTGGAACTAAGTCTATAGAGAATTCAACATCTCTGTCTGGCGGCAAGCCTGGCAACTCTTCTGGAAATACATCCAGGAACTCTGCTATTAGAGGATGTGGCAACTCCTCTTCTTCCGTCCTAGCTCCGTAAAACGTGCTCCTCCTCTGTTCCGCTGCTTCTCTGACAACCTCAAACTCCGGCTCTCCTGGTAGTCTAAACAATACTCTGCCTCTATAACAATCTATAGTAGCATGATGCCTACTCAACCAATCCATTCCGAGTACAATATCGTACCCCGGAAGTGGCATGACAAGTAAGCTCACGCTCAAGTCTCGGCCTCCTACTGACACTCTCCTGTCCTTGCAGTGATCACGGACTAGGATAATACCTCCACCAGTCATGATCTTGCAAGTCCTAACTAATGGTTCTGTGTCTAAATGATGTCGAAGTGCATATGATACAGACACAAAACTATGGGAAGCGCCAGAATCGAATAAGGTAAATGCGGGAATACAATCGAGAAGAACCGAACCTGTGATCAAGTCTCCTGCTGGCTCGATTTCCTCGACTGCCATGGCATACGCTCGCCCCTGGGGTGTACCTCTCTGCTGCTGATGCTGGGCAAACCTCTGATTTTGCGGTGGAAGTGGTCCCCTCTGTTGTTGGCCTCCTGGTACGGTAGGTACCCTGCCTGGTCCTCTCTGGGCGGCTGCTCCACCCTGACCTGGACGAATGGTAGGGCAATCCTTCAGCTGGTGTGTCGTCGATCCGCAGTACAAATATGAGCCTAACCTCTTCCGGCAGATCTCTCTGGTGTGTCCTGTCTTCCTGCAGTACGCACACTGAAGGACGGGCTGAGTCTGCCTCTGTTGCTGTTGCTGGACCTGCCCTCGGGCTGGTGCCTGGTGCTGCTGGTGCTGCTGCTGAAAGGGCCTCTACTGCTGCTGATAGTGTGGACGCTTGCCTGGTCCCGCACTACTGTTTGCTCCTCCGGAAACATCGCGTCCCCTCTTGGGCCTGAGGTCCAAGTCGTCCTCGGCTATCTGGGCATCCATCAATATGCCCTCGAAAGTAGCGGTGCGACGTCCCGACGTGCGAGACTTGATCTCCCTTGACAGCCCCTTCCTGAACTTCCGGGCCCTGTCCCCCGGATCTCTAATCATCGACGGCGTGAAGCGGCTCAGGCGGCAAAACTTCGCGGCATACTCATCGACGGACGAGCTCCCCTGGACTAAGTCATGGAACTGACTCTCCAAGGCTCCCAGGGCAACGTCAGGAAAGAATTTCTCCTTGAAGAGCTCCCTGAAATCCTCCCAAGTGAGTCCTCTGCGCAAGAGTCTCGGCTCCGTGCGAAACCACGTCAAGGCAATATCGAATATCTGGCTGCCAGCGGCCTCGATCTGGAGCGCCTCTGGAATCTGCGCCAAACGCAAGTTCCTCTCGATGTCCTCTAGCCAATCATCGGCGTAGAGTATTCCTTCTGTCCCCTTGAACTCCTAAGGCATCATCCTCTTGAAGTCCACAATGGTGCCCGGCCTCTGTTGTTGCTGACCAGGATGCTGCTGCTGTTGAGCGACCCTCTCCACAGCCTGGAGGGCCACTTGGTGAGCATTCTCCATGTTCACCCTCATCATCTCTGTCTGGGCCTGATGTGCCTCAGCCTGCACTCTCTGGGCCTCTGCCGACGTCCTCTGGGCGTCGACCATGCCCTGAATCAAAGCGAACATCTGTGCCCCATCGGCAGGCACACCTCCTGGATGCTGAACTGGTGGTGGTGGTGCCGTCGTAGCTGTGGGGACCCTCTGAACTGGTGGTGGAGGACCCCCGAATGCTGCAGACACTCCCACATGTACTGGAGATGTAGGAGGTGCTGCTGATGTCTGTCCGGCAGCGCGAGAGGTGGCAGACCTCTCTGAATCTGCTGCTCCGAGTCTCTGGGACCTTCTTGGCGGCATCCTGAAGACAGATCGAAAGATTCAATTAAGGCAATAGATATGATATCAAGGAAGGACAGAAAAATTTCTAAAGGAATTAATCATTAAGAATAGTATCATAAGAATCAGAATTCCCTAATTGTGATTGAGCATATCCTTGGCCTAATTCCTATTACTACAATATCGCTCTGATGTGAATCTAAGACTACTGACTAGACTACAGACTAGACCTGCATGGGCCACCACTAAAACGTGTCACGACCCGCACCCAGAATTTGGGCATGAGTCGTGGGTACGTCCAGCCTACGCCGCAGCATCGGCGGTAGAACGCTGTCTAGGTCACAAACATAGTATATCCTGTCAATAGTCTCAACTCCGTACGGAGGACAAAGATAAATAACCACAGTTCTATAATATACTCAATCACAACTATAAACATAATGGCACGATGAGAATTGAAAAGAGTTCTATTTAAACCAACCACAATAAGTCCAACTCAAATCCTGGGTCTAAATGACCTCACAATGTCACAAATAAAATAAATACAACTCAGTCTCAGTCTAAAACAATAATGCAGAAAAGTAATCTAAAAACAGGCTGGTAAGTTCTCCTCTAGGATAGGCACCTCCTCTGGGATTTCTGGAGTGAAATCTCCCTCTATTCCTGGGCCGTAATGAGTGGGGCAAAAGTCCTCCAGGTCCTCTGAAAATGTTATTATCCAGTCAGGATTGGAGCGAAGCACAAGCACTAACAGCAGTTTCATTAAATTGACAAAATCTATAAACAGTGTAAGAGATACAAGATGGAAATAAAAGCTGAACATGTGAAGTACTGGAGAAATGAAATAGACAATAGATCATCTAGCAATGAGCAATAAAGAGTGAATGCTAGAACAAGTAAATCTGAATAAAGATAAAACATCTAGCTAAGTGGTTGAAATATTAGTTTATTATGTGATCGGCTTGGGACTGGATCAGGCTGGTTATATATGATTAGCTATGATTCGAGAAGGTCAGGCTAACCATATGGTTAGCTATGATGCATGATAATGGTCAGGCTAATCATATATAACAGCTATGAGGCATAATGATGGTCAGGCCGCACCCGACGTGAGATGTGGGGTGAGCTATGATGCATGATAGTTTGGATATGATCACATAATCTACTAATAGTTCCCCATCCCCCAGCTAGCACGATGGATTCCAATCACGACTCCTCATGATGGGGATCTAGGGTGCTAACCCGTGTATCCATAGTGTCGGAATCAAGTATGTAATACACTACAATTTATAGAAGTAATCAACCATGAAAACTGTCAGAGAATGTACTCGCCTGTGGTCCTGAGCAAAGTATGAGGATCGATGTCCAAGATGAAATCACAGTGACCTATTTACGGAATATGAATGTCAGATACTAAATTTAAGAAATAACAAATTTAATTAATTAAGAAGATGAGGCTTCTAGGTCATGGATCAGTCTATACTAGGTTAATTCTAAGGTTTACTAGTCCATACTAGCTAATTAGTTGTCATTCTTAGTTATAAACACTAGGGTGTACTCATACTACCTCTATACCTATTTTATCTAGGTATTACCTTAACTATACATTACTACATTACATTAACAATAACCTCACATACCTTAGCTAGACTTAAAACTCTGATCCTAGTTCTACCTTAACCTATGGCTTGACATTATAGTACCTATATCCTAATTACAACTGTTACCTCAACTTGGACCCAACTGATACCAAGTCCAACTGAACTCTTGGCTGTGTACTAACTACACAAATTCTGCACAGTAATACACAGGTAATTCACTCCCCCCTCTAGCTACTGATAGGAACTCTAAATTTACACAATACATAGCCAATAAAACCCCTATTTACTGATACTTACTCTAACAATACACAGTCACTCTGAGAACACAGTCCTAGACACACTGTGAAACCTACTGCACAACACACAGGAATTGGAGAATAAAACCTGGGCACACACACAGTTGCTCTTACTGCTACACTGCTATACATCACATAGGGACCTCACTGCACTCACACACACTGAACCTAACTAGTACACATACACACATGTGCACACAGACACTTACCTACACCTCTCTTCCTCAATCTGATACACAGACACAATTTACACTGATGCAACCCACAAGCACTCAATCACAGCTAGTACCAACTCCTATGCCAACTCCTCTATACTTAATACACAGATATGCTGAACTGCTCTCTGAACTCAGTCCTCACACAGCCACACTCACTCACATTATTTACACACAATCATACCTACACAGGATACTGCACACACAGCTACTGAGAATACCTCACATACATATATGCACAGCCATAGGTTGACTGATACACACAGGTAATGCTAAGACACACACTCTGCTGTACAAAGACACTGAACTTCACTAGTGCACACACTGAAACTCACACTGCACCCTATAAACTAACAGATACCCTGTTCTCTGCACTGACACACAGGAACTCCTCCTCTAACTGATACACACTGGTTCTCATGAATTAACCCCCAATTCAAATAAAATGGTACATAAAACTCACAGTGTCTAATTTTTAGGACTAGCATATATTTACTGGCACTCTAACACTTCCTAGATACTGACACTCTAAACTCACCCTGCTCTGATACAAGAACCCTAACACAATCCCCAATTCAAATAAACTGACACATCTCTTTCACTAACCCTCACATACATCACTACCTCACCCAAGTATTTCACTGTTCACTAGCTGAACAAGGACACTGCACACAGACACATAGGTTTAGGAATCTGGAATTAACTAGGATACACACACACACAATACACAACTGCTAACAGGCCTGGGTACCCAATCTCACTGCACACACACACATGTATTGCTGATACATTATCTCCCACTACTGCTACACACAAAAATCCAAACTGTGCACATCCTGCACTGAACATACACATACAGTTGCTGATACATTATCTCCCACTACTGCTACACACAGAAATCCAAACTGTGCACATCCTGCACTGAACACACACATACAGTTGTGAAACCCTCCCCCAATCTGATATACACGGGGATCAAACCCGACTGAACAGAGTCTTCCCCCAATTTACAGCCATATACACCAAGATATTGATACCCACAGTTATTAGGATACCCCTCACACTGTGAACACAGCACACAAAACTCACAGAAATTCTAGAACCCGACTGTACAGTGAATCCCCTTCTTCAAAACACACACACCTGTACAAACCTAGATATATATACAACACACATCAATCTATCTACATATGTATAAACATATATATATACTCATCATACATCAATTTAGATAGTAATAAAATAGGTTAGATAGGTAATTCCTCCTGTGAAACATTTCACCAAACACATGATGTGCAAAACGAAAAACCACACCAAGAACTCCTGAAAACCCAAAGCAAAACCCTAAATCAATATCTAACCTACACGTAGAAGGGTGAAATTAGTCTATAAACAACCACCTAGGGTTAGGGTTCCTGATAATTGGGGAAAACAAAGTTGGGGACACTTAAACCTAATCAAAACCCTAAAATCGAACTCTAAACAATAGGGTAAGTTCCTAATGGCTATTAACATCTGAAAACAGGAATTTAATGAAGAAAAATAGAGTTTTTACCTGCAGGGATGGTTTCTTCAATGAGGTTCTTCTTTCTCCAAGGCTTCCTGACCCACATTCCTTGCTTTCCTTGCTTTGGAGGAGAAGAAAATGGAACCTAGGGCTAGATTTCGAAATTTTGGGGTGGGGAGATGGTTTCTCTTGATGGAGGCTAGGGTTTCTCTTTTCTACATGAAGGATGGCTTTGTGAGAAGCTTCCTTTTTATATTAAACCTAGTTTTAGGGTTTCCATGCATAGTTTTAGGTTAAACCCCCCTGCCCCTCTCATGTAGAACCAAATAAACTTAGGTTAAGTCAGTCTAGGGTTTTGAGGGTTCACCCTAAATTTGTATTCTAGGGTTTTACTAGAACTGGGTTTAAAATTAGGGTTGACTCACTAGGGTCTGTCCTAATGAGTTCTAGGGTTAGACCTAAAACTAAACATTACTAATAATATATAATTAGTTTATAAAACTCAACAGATTAATTAAATTCATAATTATTTAAAATAGCTAATTTACACAAATGCCCCTTATATGGGAAAGTGGTAGTGACAACAAAAGCTTCAGATAGAGGTTATTCTACCAAGACAGAGTGGCTTGCTAGCTAATCTGGAAGTGAAGTCATCGCTCGTGGAAAGAATTAAAGAAGCTTTGCCTATTGATGCAAGATTTCGAAGACTCAAAGAGAAGACCGAAGCAGGCATGCAGACGGGACTTCGCATACATGAGGATGGTACATTAAGGTGCGGAGATCGTCTATATGTACCAAATAGAGAATTGAGACAGGAGCTAATGACTGAAGCCCATAGCTCCATATACTCTGTTCATCCAGGAGGAACAAAGATGTATCAAGATCTAAGGCAGTATTATTGGTGGCATGGAATGAAGAGAGAGATTGCCAGATTTGTAGCTAAATGCTTAGTCTGTCAACAAGTGAAAGCCGAACATCAAAGGACTGCCGGAATGCTGCAGCCGCTTCCCATACCAGAATAGAAGTGGGAACATATCACCATGGACTTTGTCACGGGATTCCCAAGGAGCCCCAGTGGAAAAGATGCGGTATGGGTTATCGTGGACCGACTCACTAAATCGGCACACTTCTTGCCATTTAGAGTTGGACAGTCCACAGAGATACTAGCCGACATGTATATGAGACAAATAGTAAGATTGCATGGAGTGCCGGTTAGTATTGTATCTGATCGAGATTCGAGATTTACCTCTCATTTCTGGCGAAGTATGCAAGAGAGTCTTGGTACCAGACTAAAATTCAGCACTGCCTATCATCCCCAGACAGATGGTCAATCAGAACGTACAATCCAGATCTTGGAGGATATACTGCGATCCTGTATGTTAGACTTTGGAGGGTCTTGGGAAGATTATTTGCATTTGGTAGAGTTCTCATATAACAACAGTTACCAGGCAAGCATCAAGATGGCACCTTTCGAGGCATTATACGGTAGGAAGTGCAGATCGCCAATATGCTGGAGTGATGTCGGAGAGCGACAAATCTTGGGACCAGAGCTGGTGATGCAAACCGTGGAGAAGGTTAAACAAATCCAGAATCATCTTCGTGCAGCTCAGGACAGACAGAAGCATTGGGCTGATACACACCGACGTCCCCTAGAGTTCAAGGAAGGAGAACATGTATTCCTGAGGATTTTACCTACTCGAGGAACCATTCGCTTTGGGAGCAGAGGCAAGTTGAGTCCAAGATACATTGGGCCCTTCGATATTCTGGAGCGCATTGGTGAGGTGGCCTATCGTCTTGCATTACCTCCATCCTTAGAGGGAGTGCATGATGTATTCCATGTCTCACAGTTGAGAAGGTATGTGACTGACCCAAGTCACATAGTAGATCATTCTGAGATCGTCGTAGGTCCAAGCCTGAGATATGAAGAACAACCAGTGGGTATACTCGGCACCAGCGAGAAGACACTGCGAGGACAGACAATTAAACTAGTTCGTGTGGCTTGGAAGCAACACTCTCCTGGTGAATCTACCTGGGAGAGGGAGGATATCATGCGCCAGCGATATCCCCATTTATTCGAGGATGCAGGTATATCCTAAGTAATTTTTGTAATTCCTATAGTGCTGTTCTAGTATTATCTTTATCTTTAATTGCGAGGACGCAATTTTCTTAAGGGGGTAGATTGTAATCACCTGAAAATTTTAAGGATTTTTAAATTAAATTTTCTGAATTTAATTAGCAATTTTCTGTATTTTTAAAACCAATAAACTAGGGTATTCTAATTTAAAATGAATTTTTAAAAGATATTAAATAATATTAAAATGTAATAAAAATTATATTTTCAAGTGTAAAATTAAAAACTGGGCTTGGGGTATTTTTCCGGGAATTTATTGGATCCCGGATGGATTTTAAAAGCATTAAAAACTATTTAAATTAATCTAATTAATTAAACCCACATAAAGAACCAAACCGAACCAGTATTTGAACCGACTCAGACCCGGCCGGTCTGACTGAACCGGGCCAAACCCTTAACGGGTCGGATCCGGCCAACCCGACCTGACCGAACCCGACCCGGCCCGCCAACGAATCCCCTCCCCTTCCCTGTAACCGACGGAGCCCGACCGCACGCCTTCTCCGCCGGCCGACCTGCCGCCCGCTCACCTCCCAACCGTTCTGGCTCCCCCGCAACCGCCGACTCACCGCCTCCCTTAATCGGCCACCCCGTCGTCTTCCTCCCCTCTCTATTTATAGCCCTAGCTCCTTCCTCCTTCCCTCCGTTTCCCCATAACCCCGACCGCCGACCGGAAAACTCTCGCCAACGACATACCTCTCTCCGCGAGTTCCTCGCCGGCCAGCACTCCGGCTGCCTCGACCAGCAGACCTCCCCGAGCGCCTTTCTTCCAGAGTGCCGCCCCCTCACAGCCCTCCTTCCTCCCATCTCCTCTCCGTTGGCCGCTCCGCCGACTTCGCCGGAGACCCGAGCTGCCGCCCTCGACCCCGTCAGCCTCCCCAGAACCCAGCACCTCTCCGACGAAGCCTCCGGCAATCAGGACGATGCAGAAACCCTAGCCCTAAGCCCGGACACGGCAGCCAGGACACAGGACACAGGAACTGTGTCGAGAAGACACACGGACACGAGAATTCGCAGTTTTCAGGAGCCCTGTTCAGGTACTCATAACTTTCTCCTCGCTGCCCCGTTTTTAATTCCGTTTGTTGCATCGCGTAGCCTGTATGACCCTCTCGGTGCCCGTGCAACCCGTTCGGGGCATCGCGTCCTGTGGTGATCGCACACCGCGATCCAAAAACAGGAAAAACTAAGCCCTATTTTACCCCGAAATCGAGTACGCCCCGCCAAACGGGATGACTTGGTCACGTACGGTCTTCACCGACACGTGAGCATCATAGATACGGACGTGCGGGCTTCCGCAGAAGCTGATTTGGATGTGCGTGCACACCGGAATCAGTGCGTATCCGCGGACAACACCCCGTATCCGACTTTTTTGTAATTAGCTGTAACTTAGTGTATTCACGTCAGATCGAGACCAAACTTGCGCCATTGGACTCGTAGCAATACGCTGGTCCTGTGGGTCAAGTTTGGTTCGATTCTGAGAACGTTGGAAAATCGTGTGTCGTGGGCCCCACAGGCTCCACCCGACGGGCGATTTTGAGAATGGCTCATCGGAATCCAATTCTGAAAGTTCCGTTGGGTTCATATCGATGTTTCTGACCTGTTGACACTAAGTTGGACAAATTTGGAGACTTTTGACCCTGACCCAGTTTTCGGTACAAAGCGACCTACACATGGACCCGCTTTGGCCTAGAAATGTCGTTTTTGCCCTTATGTCCAAACTGGACTTAAGGACAGGCGTTTCTAACTATTTCTTATGTTCTGAGACTGTTGGTAATATTCATTTCAGCTTTTGGAGTAGTTATTGCTGAACCCACTGTTACAAGGACCGCTACTGGAATTCCAATCCCAGGCAAGTGTACCTTGCCATAAATTTCAGTCTAATTGTTTATTTTGTTCTATTGCTCTATTTTCTGTGACTAGTGTACATGATATAACCTAGGACCGTATGACATACTTAGCGTCCGATCACAGTCGGGTGCCAACCCCGTACGCGGAATTGTGTATGTCATTAGTGATGGACATTCGAGACCCTTTATATTCTCGTGCTTGTTATCAAGTACACTACAACCTAGGACACTTGACACCATACATTGACAGAATCTTCCTGACATATTCAAGGTGATCCTGTATAGGATACAGGATGGACATAGTTATTATACTCTTAGATTATGACTGTTGCATTAGCTCTGATCTCACGTAACATGGACGTGCGACGTGTGGTTACATTGGGTGGGGAGAGACACACAGGCTACAGGCTGTTATATATATATATATACTATTGTGAGGTTGTAGACTCTCGAGCAGAGCTAGACCACTACTAGATATTGCTGCTACCGGCTCCCCGACACAGAGCTTGTAGCAGTCTCAGCCTGGGTACTAGTGTTGCTCTCAGTTGCATTTTCACATAGATGGTTATGTAGTTACCCTGCTTATTTCATTTTCTATTTCACTGCATTACTTTTGGCTTGTGATTTCTGTACCTTGCTATGTCCCCTGAGGACCTGGAATGGATGATGTCCCCAGGTTTAGCAGAAGAGCATTATCCCGAGGTTTACGGGACAGGAGCTGAAGTTGTACCAGGAGCTATTGCTGAAGGAGAACCTAACATAGAAGCAGAGGTGATGGCTGAAGACTTTACTTGAGCTTATGATATTGTACTCATCAGATACTTTATTTTGGACTCCTTTGTTCTGGTCTGATGAACCAGTGTTTAGACTTTTTATCGGGTTGTTCCCCGATATACTCTGCTGTGACTGGACTTTGATGTACTTTCCTTTATTTGCTGTTGTTCTTATTATTCTGTGTGTGGATGAGATTAGTATTATAACCTATTGTTGTAGACCTATATTACAGCTTAAGTATGCCCGATGGATCCATTAAATTGGGATGTCCATTGGTGTGTACTGCTGGCCATTTTTACGTGACTAGTCCCTCGATATTTTGGGACTGGGGCGTGACAACTGGACCGAACTCCACATCAACTGTTCGACCAGTACAAGTTGAACACTATTGTACTGTTTGATCCACATAAGTCGAACACTATATGTACTGGTTCGACCCACATAAGTCGAACACTATATATACTGTTCAGCCTCCGTAAGTCAAACATTCACTCTAATGTTCGGCCAGTTCAGATCTAACGGATATTGCTCTGTTCTACCTGTATTGGTCGTGTTTATCGCAGAATAATTTTTTTAGCACACAAAATCTTTTCATACACTACTTAAAACCAAAAAAACGTAATGATAGAACTTACATTATTCCTTCCAAGTATTTTTTGATACTCCAAGTGCTTTTTTTTTCACAAAACAATGTAGGATTTCTAGAATTTTTTCGGTTTAGAGTGAGTTTTAAACTTTGAAAAAAGATGAAGTCTATTGGATATAAGAGACGAAAATTTAATTTTGGAGTGTGTTTAGAAATTATATTAGGTGGGGGTGTTTGCAATGTGCGTAATCATGTCTTTTAATATATATTTACTTTTTATTCAATTTAATATGGGGTGTGTTAAGTAGAGAGTGGGGTGTGTATAACCGGGCCCAAAAAAAATAGTTGCTGCACCCACACAGTGAAAAAATGTGAAAAATGAAACCAAAAAATTGGTTTCTAAATTCTAATCCCTGGTCGGCCGACTCAGCCCTTCCTCTCTCAATCTCCTCCTTTTCTCTTCTTTTTTTTCTTTTTTCTTGCGTCGAACTCCGACTCTCCGAGAGATCTCATCATGTCTCCACCGACAGAAATTAACATGTATTATTCTCTCATCTCCTACCTCTTGTTGGAGTGGGTGGGGTTCCCAACCTATGTGGAGAATACCCCGGAGTGTGACAAGCACCATCCATGTGTCGAAAAAGTTCGAAAAGTGCATCGAGCGCCGTGTATTGAAACATTTATGGTATGCAAATATTATATTAGATTTTCATCTTTGACTTTAATTATATATTTATGATTGGATCTTTCATTTATTAACTTTCCATATAATTGGATTTTCAATTTATGGCAATTCAATTTATGATTTGATTTTTATTAAATATATGATTTAATGTAATTGGATTTTCATAAATATTTTTTGGCTTCCATATATAGATTTTCATATGGAAACCCTAATTTATGTAAGCGTTTATATAAAGGCTCATGCAATATACAACTGTTGACCCATTGGTCATGGTCGAACCGATTTTGATAATCGATCTAACCTGGACTCGATATAAGCTACTACGACGCTTTTCAGATGTACTGCGACGACTGTAACATTAACTGTTCAGAGCTGCTTTCCGTCGGCGTGTCTGTTTTTATTTTCCTGTATGCAATATAAATTTTTATTTCATTGAGTCTAGGAATATACTGTACACCTTATCGTACTGACAATTAGGCTATCCTAAATTATTTTTAAAATAGCATATCTTGAAATAGCCTAAAATCCTATATTTTGGTTGAGCTAAGTTGGACCTAAAACTCAGCCAAGTTTTTGTTCTGGCCCTGAACTAAGGGAACAGAAATCGGACCGAGTTCGGCCCGAGTTCAGCCTTAGTGGACGTTTTGTTCAGAAACTTGGTCTCCCTGCAATTTCGGATACAACGGCTATTTTCTGATATTTTGCAGACGAACTCTGGCCGAGTTCTGTCCGAACTCTCCTTTGAGTAATCCTATAAATAGAGAAGAGATTTTATATTTTTAAACATCAATTCACTATCAATATTCTCTTCTCTTCTCTTCTCTTCTCTTCTCTTCTGGTATACGAGTTCTAAAAAGCCTTCATTTTTCACATCCCAAGCCAGTTATAATTCTCTAGTCTCAGTTGCTAGTACGATATGGTCTAGAAGTTCAGAGAGTTGTAATCAGAAGCTTGTCAGAAGTTATCTACTTCACACTTGAAATCATCGAGCTCTTCAGATCAAAGCTCGTGTCTGTAAGAAGTCGACAAGCCTTCTGATCAAAGCTTGTGTTCCATTCGTATAGTAGATTCCAACTGGGAGCTAGAGTCCTCCCGCCTGGATTAGTCCTCACATTGAGGGATACCAAGATACATCGTTGTGTTTGTGTTTGCCTTCTCACTCTTTACTTTTGGCTTATATTGTGATAGCTATGACATATATGTAACACAATTGCTAGACTATTATTATAGCTGTGACACATACTTATATTTGTGACACATATATAGCAGTCATGATACTTGTATAACTTGGTAGAAATTTTTTAATTGCTAAATTTTGCAGCATACCCTATTCACCCCCCTCTAGAGTATATTCTATTATATTTTGATCCTACAATTGGTATTATACCAAGTTTATAGCATTTATCAATTTGATTATATACCTATCATCATCCTACTTAGGTATATTTTCACTATTATTTAGTTAACTATTATTTACTTGTTTATTGCCTAAATATACTTTTAGTGTCACTTATATCTCATGGCTAACTTTACAAAAGAAGGACAATCCATAGATAGACCTTCACGTTTTGATAGAAACAATTACACTTATTGGAAGACATGATGAGCTTTTACTTAAAATTACTTGGTTTTGACGTATGGACTAATGTTATTGAAAGTTACAAAAAACCTAATATCATTTCTCCTCTTACTTTCAATATTGTTAAAAAATCTTATTATGACTACACGGAAGAAGAAAAGAGATTAGCTAGTCTTGATGCAAAAGCAATAAATGCTCTTTACTTTGCTTTAGACAATAATAAACTTAATCGTATTTCTTCTTGTGCAGCCTCATATGAGATCTGGAAACTTCTTGAAGCTACTTATGAGAAGATGCATGAAGAAGAAGCTAGCGATATGGAAGTAGAAGAAAATACTAAGACAAGCATATGGTGTGAAAGCGAAGCAAGCGATTCTGAACAAGAAAATAATCCTCGCATGTCACACCCCAGTCCCAAAATACGTAGGACTAGGAATACGTAACACGCCCAGCCGTATGTACACGAACTTCAATATATGGAAATCGTATACACACGTACGCTGTTCATGAATATACAATTCACCAGTGGTAATATACTGTTACAACAAGTCACACACAATCTATATCTCATCCACATCACACATAATAAGTAGGAATAAAGAGCTGAATAATCACTGAATATCAATGATGAGTATTTAATCTGATAGTCGGGTGGAAACTGTCACGCCCCAGTCCCAAAATACGTAGGACTAGGAATATGTGACACGCCAGCTACGCATTCGACCAGACTCTGGTCTGACTCGAATACGTATAAGCTGTAAAATATAAATGGTACTAACTAGATATCCCATAAATGTAAACTTGTATGTCTCAATCCACAATGTACAGCAGTATACAAGAAAGAGCTATATGTGTTAGAGTCGACCACCCAATAACACACAAACTCGAATAGACTCGAGAAGAGATGAGTCTACAAAACTAGGCTACAACAGCAGATGAATAATCAATATAAATAACCATAATGCCGGTAGAAATGATGTGAGTACCTGGTACAATGCCTGCAAGACATGCAACTCCATCAGCAACTCCAAATGCTCCGTAATCATCTATGCTGCAAAACTGGCAGGGAACCAGGTCCTCAAAGGGACGTAACAAGGTACAAAAATACAGCAATGCCAAGTAAACAGAAAGGTACAAGTGCAACGACAGGGTACTCTATCATAACCAAACAAGTGAGACACAGTTTGAAGACAATGTTCGACGCGTGGGCTATCTAAAATAAAACTGAAGCTCCGAACACAGAGACACATGGGGCGTACCGTAGCTCCGAGCACAGAGTCACACGGGTTATACAACTACACTAGATACAGGATCACTACAGAATCAGTACATGTACATATATAAGAGCGTGCAGAGGAGCCCAAACGTCAAGTAACTATCTTTCCCATCCCAAGCGGTCAACGATGGTGCGCTGAACCTGAACCTCTATCTAACAGTCTCGATACACAAAAATAACTCAACAGACGCGACCCTAAGGTCGTCCTAGTCTCTGGTCATGATGTCAGTATCAGGATACAGGAATCTGGCACAATCACAGTGTATGAGTGTGTCCTGGGGTGTCGATGTACTCAGGTACATGCATCGAGGTACTATGAAGCATTTAACAAATATTCTAAGACGTTACGACGAACGTCTGCACCCGGTTGTGATCCGGACGCGAAGTAGCGAACGTCAACATAAATACACACACAAGGTACATAAATAACAACAAATATCTGAAATCTGAAATATAGGGTGGCAAGGTACACTTGCCTGCGTGCGGCTGCTGATGACGGGGTCCCGGTACCGCATCCAAGCCCTCAGGTCCCGCAGTACCTAGAGATGAGATACAAACCAATAATCAATAATCTATTCGACGACAGACAGGGATGCGACACACATCTACACCTAAACTCAGTATCAAACTCAAATAGTTAACTACTAATTTTACAGTCCTCAATCTCTGATCCTTGATCCGAATAATACCTATCTCAAAATCAATCACCTGTATAATATCATCAGACCTAATCCTCAATTCCCAATATTCATCATGATGTTTTTCAGTAGTTCAAGTCATGATCATCCTCAGATTTTACCCTGGTTTTCACCGACATTAATATGCACGTATAAATATATCAACCTTGAATAAGATAAATATTAATCAATTAAACCCTCGATTACTCAATCCATTAATCAATATTTGAATGCTGCTTTCCAATAACCTAGCTACTACTCAATTAAATTCATCATCAAATATTAGCTCTCCAAATAACCAATGTTTTGTTATCACCCTATCATTTCACTACCATTTAACCTGCTCCTTAATTAACCATCAATTGCGTGGAACAATCATATCAAACCCTAATACTCCATGCAGTCATAAGCCCTAAAATTTCCATGCATATCTTTTAATTCCATTTTAATTACTTATGTAAGTAAAACCTAATCTCAACATTAAACCCTAATCTCATATCTCTTTTCATATTGGATCCTCATTAAACTAACATTACACAACCAAGTTATACAAAATAACCCTAACTAATACACAAAACAATACATAAATGTATAGAGAGGGGGAGAAGTATACCTAGGCGGCCGGAGCGAGGTGGTGCTGGCCGGACTGGATGGGTGTCAATGGTGGTGGTGGTAATCTCGCGGTGGTGGTGGTGGTGGTGGTGATGATGGGAGCTTGTGGTGGTGGTGGTGGTGATGATGAGATCTAATGCTGGTGGTGGTGATGGTGGTAAGATCTAATGGTGGTGGTGGTGATGGTGGTAAGATCTAATGGTGCTGGTGGTGATGGTGGTAAGATCTAATGGTGGTGGTGGTGGTAACAGGGAGGAGGTCGGACGGGCGGACAGGGAGACTGTACAGCGGGATCGGGGGGTGCTGCACAGCGTCGCCGGAGTCGGGGAAATTGTGTGGGAGAGGGTGGTCTGAGCCGGAGTGGGTCAGCCGGACGGGGGGAAGACTGCACAGCGGGATCGGGGGTACTGCACAGCCGGAGCGGGTCAGTCGGCCAGAGTTGGGCGTAGTAGTAGGCGGGGGAGGGTGGTCTGCACAGCGTCACCGGAGTCGGTGGCTGCACTGGCCGGACTGAGTTGGTCGGCCGGCCGGATGGGTCTTCAGGAAGAAGAAAGGAAGAAGAAATTTGTATGGAGAATAATATGGAGTAGGGAGGAGAGAGAGAGAGGGAGTGTGGTTCCCAATGTCTAGGGATTAGGGCCGGCTTGGGAGTTGTGAGGGTGATATTGATGTTTTATAGGGAGGTGTGTGAGTGATGTGTGGTGGGGATGCTCTCATTTAAATTGGAGGGCTAGGATTTCACATGGAGGAGTGGGTTTCTCCATGCAAAGGAAGGGGGAAAAAGTTGACTAGGTCAAAGAATGGTAAGCTCTCCATTTGGTCATGGCCAATAAGGTGAGGACACCTAAATTAATAAATTGCAACTAAACCCCTTAAATTCGGGAAATTGCACGAATACATGAAATAATGCAAAAATTATGGGGAAAATAGTGTTTGGTGATTTTTACGGTGAGGGGGTGTTGGGTGTTTGGCATGGGTTTAATTAAATGGATATTGGAATTAATTTGGGGATTAAAATAGGATTAGACAAAATTGGTATCCTCGATTATTTAGAATTAAAGTGTTCCGTGCTTTTAAATTAAATGGGGCACTTGGGGTCAAAATTTGGAAATGACACAAAGGTAAAAAATGGTGGGGGCTTGGAGTCACTCTTGGAACCTTTAGTTGGTCCGGCTCAACGGGTTAAGTTGGTATCTCAAAATTGAGGGTAACGATACAGGTGTCCGACACGGAATTAAATATGCATTTTAGGATACGGGAAGTTGTGCGATTAATTTAAGGCACAACGGATTTGATTTTTGTGTGACGAAAAGTCCAGTACCTACATTGGCGAGTCAAGTCAGAAGTACAATAGTCCGATGGAATTCATGGGCTGATAATGGGCTCTGAATAATTAAACAATGATAGGGCGCGCCAAGGGTTTAATTAAATGAAATAACAGACAACTCTACTCTAAACCTCAACATCTGCTGCTAATCCAAAATTTTCCAAATCCAAACCTGGCTATCTATAGAATTAATCGAGGGGGTTTACAGAAACAAATCTACTACAAAACGACTATACTGAAGTAGCAACAAAATCTCTAAAGCAGCTGTAATAAAATCACAGATACTCTGAAGGTAAGACCTCCTCAGTCTGGTAAGTAGTGTCCGGTCCAAGTCCGTACTCCTGCGGGTACTCCTGCTCGTCCATAACTGGAAAGGGACCAGGTCCACAGAGGGGCATAACAAGATACATAAAAATATGCCATAAAGTAAATACTGAATAAATAAAAGGGGTGTGCTAACCATCTAAGTGAATACAATTTGAGGACAGCTTAGTGCGTAGGGAAACTGTAGGCTAGACATATGCTGACATAATTCGCCAATCGTCGTGACTGACTAGTATATGCCACATATGTCCCCATACATGGGCACTTTATAATCGTCCATCTTCGAGGAGCATGGTATCTGCAATATATATACGTCTGTATCACTCCGTCGAGTGCAGTATCTGTATAGAGGGATTGGGTGTCCCATACGCCTGCTAGAAGTCCTCCCCCCCAATATAGATATACCAGTCATAAACACGACGTGGACATCACGTACTAGGATGCAAGTCTCCATAAACAACTAAACTAAATCCGTTACACGTGTTGCTCACACCGATGGCCAGTCGAGTATGAGGCACGCGTCCCTACATGAACTCACTCTGTGACGTGAAATGATATGTGTCAAGGCCTGGGAAGTCATACCGATAACTCCACACTTTAGGTGGGTCTACTAGACACTAGGTCAAATACCAGACCTTAATATCAACACATTCGTTGACTGCACCCGAGTCTCTCTCGGACGCGCACAGTTTATATAAAATCAACATGCAATAATTACTTCAGAATTTAAACAGTACAATAAGGCAAGGTATACTTGCCGAGCAAGAGATCCGTATAGTGCAAGCGTCTACAATAGTATTAAGTTGAAGGAGTAAGGTTTAGGGTTTTGGGGTGTATTGCATGGATATATATAGAGAATAAGAGGCGGTGGGAAAACTTAGGGATTAAGAATTACTGCTGCTGCTGCTTTCATCCTTTTATTGGTTTAGGTTTTGGTTGGTCTGCTATTGGTTTAGGTTTCGGTTGAGGTTAGTTTAGGAATAATAGATAGAGAGGCGGTGGGGTATCAGTCATAAGAGGGTTATTTTACGCTCGGTGAAAGGATTTAAATGGTAGAATTGGTTTACGCGCGGGGGTGGTTTTGCTACTACTGCTGTTTAACTTTATGCGCAGAGAAAAAAAGTTGGTTTTGCTACTACTGCTGTTTACGCACGGAAAAAGGACAAGCGGGTAAAGGGGTTTTGGGTTTTACGCACGGAAAAGTATACGGGGGGGGGGGGGTGATGGTTAACGGGTTGCGGGTTTGGGTTTGATCTAATGGGAAATTCTATTCTAATAAATTATATATATATACATATATCTAAAAATTACATTGGTGCATACGGTTAAGCTAGCTACTGTCCAAAGGGTCTCCTACATGAAATAAATTAGGAAAAATTTATAAAGGCTCCATAAATTCTCTAAATGCTCAAACACCTCAAAGTAAAATCTAATAAAATCTATTCTCTCTATTTAGCTCATAACTATGGGTTAAAATAATTTAATAAAATAATCAATACGGTTTTTAGAATTTGGGATTTTACATTCTACCCAACTTATAAAAATTTCGTCCTCGAAATTAAAACTAAGCCATGGTAGAGAGTCAAGGATAGTATAAGGTATAAATTAACAAAGTAATTTCACACCTTGGTCTATGAATAGGTTCGGAAAATGCTTGCACATGTCATCGTCGCGTTCGTAAGTAAATTCTCCTGGCACACCATGCTCCCATGCCACGCGAACCAAAGGAATAGACTGGTTCCTTAGTACTTTCTTTTGACGATCAAGGATTCCCACGGGTTGCTTTTTGTATGACAAGCTTGGCCCAATGGTGATTTCCTAATGGTCGAAATCATGATTGTTGTCTGTTATAATGCTAGTCTTGCCTGGGTGATAATGTAGCTTTATCTCGAAATCTTTCATCAATTCAAGCCATCGGTATTGCCTCATTTTTAACTCTTTTTGCGTGAAGTCGTACTTGAGGCTTTTGTGGTTTGTGTAGATCTCCACACGTTCCCCATATAAGTAATGTCTCCAACTTTAAAGCTATACAACGGCTACAAGTTCCAAGTCATGAGTTGGATAATTCTTTTCATGTACTCGTAATTGTCTAGATGCTTATGCAATCACCTTGCTATGTTGTATAAATACGCATCCCAAGCCTTTTCCTGATCTTGATGGAATAGTTAATACTGGTGCTGTGGTCGGTCGCTTCTTCAATTCCTCGAAAGATGCTTGACACTCGTCGGTCCATATAAATTCTTGATCCTTACATGTTAATCTAGTCATAGGTGCTGTTATCTATTCAGGAGTCAGTCAATTGTCCATCCCGGTGGAATCCATTTAGACCCCGGATAGCAAAATGATACATTCTTCATCGAATCACTTGAGTTCTGAACTTGACCAAAGTTACGAGGCAAAAATTTTATTGCTGCCATAGTGATGCAGGTACCAGGAAGGTAATAAAATAAAATATAGGTAGGTAGTGAAGGGTCATTCTAAAGGTAGCACAGTTTTAAACTGAAATCAACTCTAATAATAGAGTTTGGAAATTTTCCAAGAAACAAACATAAATGGCTACATAAACAATACACTTTTCGTGCTTATACCAAGCACAAGTTTTCGTCTTTCTGAAATAAGGGAAGATGAAAAACAATAATCAAGAGTTCAAGAGGGGAGGTAGTAGTTTAGAAGTATGGGGATCAAGGCGTTTTAATAAATTCAATGGGAACTGTCAAGGCAGTTGTGGATTAAAATCCTAATTTGGTAATTCCTATTCATGCCCTTATTAGTACAGTTATGTAACTGATATGATATGCTCAGACATATCTAGAGGGCAAGTACATTCGTCTACTAATCACTATATATCTCAATCCACGTAAAATAGTTATGCGAAGGCGAACCAAGTACACTATGGTTGATCAGACGTTAATACACTAATTCTAAAATGTATTAGTGTAGTACTCCAATAATATATATATCATGAACAAGCTTGATAAAGAATAAGCTTGTAAAACCAGGCTATAATAGCAGCATAAGTTAAAGTAGTTCAGAAGATATACATACGCTAGATTATGATAAGAGATGTTACAAAATATTTCAAGTTCATAGAGAAGATAAGACTCATCCAGTCTTTATAGTTGTCATCCCAACTCCTGTAACGACATGCTTAAGAAATAAACTTTGTCCAAAAAGCTATCAAAAAAAAGAACTCATATTTACTGAGCTGGCTTTGGTGCTGGTAGCGATAGCCTCTGTGCTGGCGGTGGAAGTGTCAATGCTTGTTGCATAGGACCGTCTCTTACCAAATGCTGTCTAGAACCATATCTCATATATTGTCCTAAGCAAAGTCGACAGTCCCTCCTAATATGTCCGCGTTTCCTACAATAATAGCAGCGGGGCTTCTCTGGGATCTGATACGGTCCGGCTCTGTGTTGATACTGTTGTGGTGGTTCCAAAGGACGTCTGATAGGTCCTTCTTGTTGTGTCCTTATTGGTCCTGGATGTGTCCTTATACCCGTCATCCATGGGTCTGCAGGTAGCTGCGATGTCTCTAATAATTTTTGGGTGTGAGGGATCCAGTTGGTAGTTTCCTCTGGGTTCCCAATGCCTTGGTACGGCTTTGGACCCATCTGTATAAGGTCTGTTACTGAACCAGCCCTAGCTCGAGGTACTGGAGCTAGTGCTTGAGCTGGTACAGTAGTCCTTGCAGCCATCCTTTCAATTGCTGCCAGAATTTTTTGCCTTTGCTCAGCTGCCTGCTGCCTCTGTTCCTGCATCATCATATAGAAGAATTGGAACAGTTGTGCCTGGCCATCTTGTGATATTGATGATACTGGCAGGTTCCCATTAGGTGGAACGGGAAGCTCAGATGGAACTGGATTATGAATCTGTCCCTCTGGTCCCGTAAATCTTGGAGTTGTTGAGGTCTCTCCTTGAGTCTGACCATTGACTCCAGGAGCTGTGTTATCATCAGTACATCCCTTCTGCATATCTATTTCTCTGCAGGTGATGTAAACTAGATTATGATGAGAGAACTTTATAAAATAATTCTAATTCACAAAAGATGAGACTCTACAGTTGTCATACTAACTCCTTGTCTAAGTTGCTAGTTGACCAAATAGGGTTTGGTCTCCAAGTTCTATAGTCTAGATAAATACTATTATCTTATGCCAGCATATAGTAGGTGTCTTATACTTCATCAATGGGTCACAAGGACTATGTGATACTAGGTTGTGAGGTATACTACCCAACTTATAAAATAATCTAATACTATGACAGTCTTACAGGAAATCTACAAAATAAACTTGCACCTGTAAATAAAGTAGAACTCTTATTAGGGTACATAAGGAAAATATTTTGGTATTCATTAAGGTCTCCTATTTCATTTATATAGGTAACGGTCATCTCAAGTCTTATAGAACAAGTGTCAATAATGAAAATGGAAGGGTTACTGGCCCTTAAGTGAAATAGAATATAACTTGTATCAATTTATGGATACAAATTACGAGATCTACGACTAAAGGGTAACGATCACAGTCTAAATGAACAACTCAGCTGTCAGGTTCTAACTACTAAGCACAAACTTAAAATTCAAGATTACAATTATAATTTTAGCAAACTATATATCCTAACATAGAATAAAATCACTCGGTCTATAATCAGGAGTGTCAGGTGGCATGAGTTGAAAGATGAAGAAAAGAAGAACATAATTTAATCGTCGCACAATAGCGAGTGTTAAAGGTTTAGAGGAACAAGTCATAAAGATAGAAAGACTCTAGATAATGTCATGGTTTCTTGAGGGAAGGTGGTTGCTATTCTCTGTGTTGGAGATATGATCAAGAGAAATGTTTTAGTTATTCCCCTTGGCTTCTTAAGATATGGTTCTACTAATATCTAGTCAAGAAGCTAAAGTTTGTAATACTCTAGTACTATCTCATCATGAAAAGCTAGGTTAGTCCTAATATCCAACCTTGGATTTCTATTGGTTCCTCAATACTAGGATCGACACTATGGTCAAATATCTATCTAACTCTAGTAGTGTTTATACTACTCCCAAGTCATCCCTAATTATCAAGGGATAATGATCAATCCATCTAGAGGTAAGGGTGTTGTGGTTCATTAAATACTCTAATTTAGTGATATGTCAACATTCTAGTTGTACTCTTAATAGGAAGGTTACCCTACTTATCATTTAACAACAGAGACTTCTATATTCTAGGAGGGCTATATTAGAGAAGTAAGCAAGATGCAACTATTAAATAAGATGTAGAAGCATGAAAATACGCTGGAAAATTTTCCACATATTTATATTCAAGAACTCCCAACATACTTGAAGTCCTTCTCTGCGTAAACAGGGCTCAAGGTTGTTGGTGTAAAACAGAGATTCAAAATAGTCAGCGTAATATAAGGATTCAAGGAAGTTTGGCGTAACGTTTCAGCTTTAGAATGGTCTGCGTAAAGCAGAGAAGCGTAAGGTAGGGTTTCAGAATTATCTACGTAAAGTAGAGAAGCATAAAGTAAATCTTGAGAACTGTCCGCGTAAAATCGAGATTCTAGATAGTCCGTATAAAGTAGAGATTCGAGATTGTCTGCGTAAAGCAGAGATAGAGATTTTGAAATTGTTTGCGTAACACAGAGTTTCAAGCTGTCTGGCATAAAGTAAAGATTTAACTATCTGGCGTAAATCATGGCTTCAGGGCTATCTGTGTAAAAGTCTGCTATACTTCCTGCGTAAAGTCTGCCTAAAAAGTCTGTGCATAAAAATCTGTGTGCGTAAGGGTTGCCTGCATAAAATCTAACATACGTCATTTTTATTATAGCGTAAAGTTTGTACGAGGAACTCTTTGTATTTCCTCAGATGAATTTGTCAAATAATTCAGTGAACCTGACATCTGACAAAAGTACTGCACGATAATCGAGAGGAAGGCTGTGATGATGAATTTGCACAGAGACCCAGGTTGTCATTTAGGGACATATTTGATACAAGTTGTTTTTACGCATCCAAAAGGAAGAGGGTAGAGTCTTCTGGATACGCTGTCTATTCTTCTTTGATAGAAATGAGCTTTTATGCTCGTCCGAAATGAGTTTTTACGCTCAAGACAGAAATGAGTTTTTATGCTCAAGATAAGACAAAATCGGACGCCAAGTCAAAAGCTATTTCTTGCACAGGGCTCGAGGTATATCTTTGCATTTAATTTACGAGATTTGGTCATGGCTGAAAAAAGCTAAGGTTGTAACAAATACGCTCATATCACCATCCTTACTTTTTACGCCTAATCAGGCTACTCTATGCTAGTTATCTACTATCAAGTTACGCTGGGGTAGTTTCCTACATGGTTTGCATGATGATGTCATACGCAGATTTAGAAGACTAAGGAAACGTGGTTAGCAGTTGTCATAACCGCATTGTAAAGGAGGCAATTTTCTTCATAGTTTAGCCTTTTTACGCCAATTAGGCAGTCTTTTGGCTTTTATGCCAACAACAGTCACTAGGCTTTTATGCTAACAAGGGTAATGGGTCTGGTCACAGGGCAAAGGTTTTTTTTTTGGGCGTAAAACTCAGCTTCAAACATAGGATGGTTGAAAGGAAGAATGAGGTTTCAGTCAAGCATGGATGAGATCCTTATAATCTATTTCTATACGCAGGCTTGTTCGGTATAGTTATGTAACCGAGACAATATATTCTTGACCTGCATGGGCCACCACTAAAAACATGTCATGCCCCAGTCCCAAAATACGTAGGACTAGGAATACGTAACACGCCCAGCCGTATGTATACGAATTCCAATATATAGAAACCGTATACACACGTACGCTATTCATGAATATACAATTCACCAGTGGTAATATACTGTTACAACAAGTCACACACAATCTATATCTCATCCACATCACACATAATAAGTAGGAATAAAGAGCTGAATAATCACTGAATATCAATGATGAGTATTTAGTCTGATAGTCGGGTAGAAACAAATTCACTATAAAATAACTATACTGAAGTAGCAACAAAATCTCTAAAGCAGCGATAATAAAATCACAGATACTCCGAAGGTAAGACCTCCTCAGTCTGGTAAGTAGTGTCTGGTCCAGGTCTGTACTCCTGCGGGTACTCCTGTTGGTCCATAACTGGAAAGAGACCAGGTCCTCAGAGGGACATAACACGATACATAAAAACATGCCATAAAGTAAATTCTGAATAAATAAAAGGGGTGTGCTAACCATCTAAGTGAATGCAATTTGAGGACAGCTTAGTGCGTAGGGAAAGTGTAAGCTAGACATATGCTGACGTAATTCGCCAATCGTCGTGACTGACTAGTATATGCCACATATGTTGTCACTACCACATTCCGGAAACAGGGGTATTTTCGACTTTTTACAATACTTAATATTATTGTAGTTATAATTAATTAATTGCATGAATAGTATATATTTAAAACTGTGTGATGTGTACTTTAATATATTATATTATAGACAGTGTTCATTTGTGTTTCTGATGGTAGACTTGACCTAGAAGCCAGTAGATGAGCACCTGTCAGAATTATAGAATTTTGAGGTAAATTGTTTTATTTAGAATTAAATTCTTGAAGATTGAAATTAATTACTGTATTTTTATTTAATATTTTGCGTAATTGCCTTTGCTTCGATATTTGGAGCACTATCCAGACTTTTGTCTTCCAACAAATTTCACAATCTTGCCCTAGACATGCCCGCCTTCAATTCTGCTATTTTTACAACTCATAATTGTGCTCTTTGTACATTATTTCTGGCCGCACAAAAATTATCGCGGACGTTTATTTTTAAATCCCTATTTTGTATCGTTGTGCGTTCCAATCGAAAATTGGAGGCAATCTTGACCTATTTTTCGTACGGCCCAAATTAGGGTAATATTCGGTTCTGAGTCTTCTTCATTATTGGTATTGATGACCTGACCTGATTTTGGCTCCATGTACTCATAATTAATTGTTGAACACAACTTGCATTTATTTCTATTTAAATTGAGGATACTAGTTAAACCAATTCTAAAATTCCAATTTAATTCCAGTGCCCTGCTATTTAAGCCCGTACCCAACTTACAGCGTCCCCTGACCCTATAAAACACCGGACCCCGAATCGCCCGCCAAATTTTTGTCATTTCATGTGTTTGTGCAATTTCCTAAATTTAAGGGGGCTAAATTACAAATTTGCTTTTTGTGGCCTCACCCATTTATTTTAACCGATGAGGAATCCTTAATATTTTAATTAAACCTTACCCTAAATCCCCCATGAATTATTTCCCTCATGTTCAATCTAGACCACTCATTTAGAGGGTCAATCACAACCCTCCATCAAAATCCCCTCATCCTATATAATGACATGTCTACCTCAAACCCTAATCCCAAGAAACCTAGGATTCCCCACCTTCACAAGCCCCCACATCCCCTCTCTCATACGTATGTAATTTCTTCTCTCCTTCTTCCTTCTTCTTCTCATTTCTTTTCCTTCTTCTTCTTCCCCTTCTTCTCCTTTTCATTATTTTTGAATTCAAATTTAAAGAAGGGGGGGGGAATACTGTTCATCCCCTCCATCACCACTGTTCAGCCGGCGGTCCCTGTTCCCGGCGGGCTGTACTCCTCACCGGCGGATGCTGCCGCTGCCAACTCCTCCATCTCCTCCTCCATTCCTCAGCCCCACCAAGCCGCCGACCCGCTGGCCTACCCCTTCATCCCCGTGGTCCGGCCACCCTGTCCGGCTGCTCCCCACAACTCCCTCTGGCGCCCCCTCGATCATCACCACCTCCATCGCCAACCAACCCCATCTTTATCTCCGCCACCACCATCAACTACTCCGGCGACTCCGGTCTGCACCCCGCTGTCAAGCTCCGGCAACTCCCCCACCATCAACACCATTCACAACCACCACTTCCCCCCATTCATTCCCCGGCCGGCGCTGCTCGACGAGTCCGGCGGCCCGCTCCAGTCCTCCCTGCTGCGCTCGAGCCCTCTCCCTCTGCTCTTCCTCCCTCCGGCCGAGACCGTTTCCTCCGGCCAGACGAACAACCCCGACCGGGCCCAGACTTCCCACTGCGCTTCTCTTCATCTCTGCAACCGGCCGAGCCCGACGCTGCATCTCCCCCTGCTCTTCCATCAAGCCCGGCCATAACCACCTCGCCCCGACGGCCGTACTCCGGCCAGTCCCCCATCACAGTAAGTCCCTCTCCCTCTTCCTCCTTTGGTTATATATATATATATATATATATATATGTATGTATATATTTATATACATACGTATATACGTATATGTATATAAATAGTATTATTTAATTAATGCTTTAAATACATGTATATGAATAGTTTAATTAGTATTGTATATGTATGGGTTAGTTAACATGTAGATGTATGGTATATAGATATATTTAGTGTATTCTATGTTAATATACATGTATTTGTATATATTATTTAATATGTATGATAATATACGTATATGTATAATTAATTCATATGCATATGTATAAAGCTAATTAATGGGTAAAAATATTATTTTGGTAAAATGTAGGTATGTGTGTAGGTATTTAATGTATACTAGGTATAATTTTTAGTTAATGTTTTAGTATCTGTATTTGTTAAATTTAATGATGGTAAATATATACATATATTTTGTATAAGTAATTAGTATATTCTTAATGTATATTTTGTATAAGCATTAGTGTAATCTTAATATAAATTGGTATGTACATGCATACATGTATATATATAGTATAAACTCTATGGGTGTATTAGTCTTAGTATATTTTAATAAAGATGTTAACAATATATATGTATTGTAAATTGTATTTTGGCATATATATGGTACATAATTGTTCAACTAATATATATATATATATATTATACATGAATTAAATGGTATATGTATATTGTATATGTGGTGATTTTGGTGCAAGTATGCATATAGTATAATTATTATTTTGGTATACAAATATATATGTGTATATATATTTTGTATGGGTATATATTTAATAAAAACGTATTTTGGTATAAATGAACAAATATGTTAATAACCGTATTCTGGTATCAATGTATATATGTAGAGTTATATTTTCATATTGGTATATATATTTTGTATAAAACCTTAGCATATTTTTAATAGATATATATACATATATTTTGTATATGTATTTAATTTGATATATATATTGTCAGTACATATGTTAATTTAGATACGTATAATTTTGTATCTATCTACTAGGTGATCCTAGGTGACCAGTATCCTACCTAGACTAGTCCCAAATTCTGTATTTCTTCTGTGTGTTAGGGTAGCATCTGATGCAAGTGTTATAATTGTGATATGTTTATAGGACTGTTGGTTTACCCAGGGGATACTCTGGAACAGGACATCCATAAATACCAGCTAAGGACCCAAGGCAAGTACATTCTCTGATAATTTCCAATTCTTGATAATTTTTATAAGTTCAACAATAATAAAATGTTACATCTAAATCTTTGACACTGTGCTACACGGACTAGTATAGCTTGGATCTGCAGTCATAAGATGTTACCTTGATTATCGTATTAACATTGTACACGACATGTATATTAGACATCGTACATGATAGACTTGACTTGCTCGTGTATCGTGACGTGTCATGGTTGGATCCACAGTACTAGTTGGGGGCGGGAAAGTAGTTAGTAAGAAATGTGATCATAACCTCTTATTGTAGTATAGAAATTGTAAGTGTTAATCATGCTCTTCACCCATGATTAGCCAGGCCCTGTAGCTATCGTACATGTTCCCAAGCCGATCACATTTTGAAACTACTATTTCAAACACTTAGAATAGATTACAGTTCCCTATTTTAAATCATATACTACATCACCCGTATATGATACTGTTCCTTGTTCTTTTATTTTCATACATGCACTGACTGTATCATATTGCCTATTGCCTGTCTCTTTACATTGCCTGTCTCTCGTTAATTTCTATTGCATTTATTTCACTGTCTTCTCAGTAGCTAGCATGACATGTTTTATTGTATTATAGACATTATCAATTAATGGAACTGTTATTTGAGAGTGTTGCTTTGCTCCTTCCTGACTGGAAATATTTTTCCAGACTATGCCTTAGAGGACCGCTGTCCGACACTTTATGGACCATATGGTGAGTAGCTGCAGACTTGGTTGTTTAGTCGTGATTCCGGGAGGTCTAGCCGGAATCACTAATTCTTCTAGTTTTCTGATTAGTTCTTGTAGCAGACTATTGGTACCGGATTTGTCTCCGGCATTTTTATGAGACTTGGATATTGTTGAGTTAGAATATTACTTGTGGACTTGTGTTATGTTTAATTTTAGTTTTACTATTCAAAATCTTATCGTGCTGTAATCCTGTGATTGAGTATGTGTTCATCTTATTTGTGTCATCCATGCCTCCTAATGGAGATTGGATGCTTGCGTGACATTAGTTAGATAGTATCAAGACCTTGACAGCGTTCTACCGCCGATGCTGCGGCGTAGGCTGGACGTACCCACGCACTCGTGCCCCTAAACCGGGTGCGGGTCGTGACACATTTTTAGTGGTGGCCCATGCAGGTCAGACTTCGCATTTAGAGCGATGTCGTGGTAGTGTGACATCCTTGTTATACTACTGCGTGTCTGCGATAGAATCTAGGACATAGGATACTAGGACGAGAGCAAATACTCAATCACAATTCCTTGAGAGATTCCTCGGATGACCCCTGAGAATCTTGTTATAAATTCCAATTTAAAATCATTCCCTTGTTCCGTCCGTTCTCACTTATTGATGTTGAATTTGATTGTTGTTAATTAGGTATTAGATTAGGATTTTGGTTCATTGTAGGGTTTGATTTCATGTCCAGATGAATTTACAAACTGATTTATGGTATTATTTGATGATGCCCGTCAATGAGGACAGTAAAAATGATTAACATTAGAGCTATTGGACTACAAAAGGTGGATTTAAAATTTTTAATTGAAGATTGAAAATGAAATTCAAGTTTTAGGATTCTGAGAAGATTGAGATTGTTATTAAAAGTTATTTTGAAGATTTCAATGAATTGCAAAATTTTGAAATTTAAGGAATTGAAATATTGTTATTAAAATTTTATTTTTCAGGATTCAGATTCGATTCAATAAACCTAGACAAGTCTGTAAGGATTCTTTCTGTGATTAAGTTTTTACTTCAGTATTTAAATAATTGACCTTGAGGAAAGTATATGCAATTTTTACTTTAAAATTTATTCGAGGAGTTATTTTGAGGAATTTTATTTAAGGATAAGAATTTATAGTGAGAGATATATTAGTATATAAGTAGATAAGATGCATGTGTAAGGATCTGTTGGCTTGAGTATAATTGAGATCTCACTGCCAATTGGCTTAGGTGTTCATCTAGGATTGTATTAGAGAGAGCAGTACTTAGTATGGTGTGTTGCATTTGATATGCATTTGAGTGATAAGGATAACTAGTATCAGCGATTGCAGTAGGTAAGGAAGCTAGCAGTGAGTGTGTTTGTGATAGAACTGTGATACCTAGGGGATAGAGGTATCAACCTTGGATGCATCTTTGACCCGTGCAATCACAACTAGGGTTTATTCCAATCCTTTATCTTGAATGTTGCTCTTTAGAACTGTACTGTCCTTCCTTGATGATATCGCATTTTTGCCTAAATTGATTCTTTGGGATCTGTCTTCAGGATGTCGTCGCAGACAAGGTCTATGAGAGCGGGAACATCAACTTTAGAGGGGTCTGCCACCTCTCTACCTGATGGACAGACAGCCGTAGTTCCTCCTACATCTCCAATGCACGTAGGTGTGTCTGCACCTATCGGGGACCTTCCTCCTCCACCTGTCCAGAAGATTGCCGCAGCTGTGACGGACAACCTTCCTCCTCTACCAACTCCGATTCCTGGAGGTTTGCCCATTGACGGAACGCAGATGTTTACCTTGATCCAGGGCATGGTAGATGCCCAGAGAGTGACGGCAGACGCTCAGCGAGTTCAAGCTGAGGCTCAGAGGGTGCAAGCAGAAGCGTACCAGGCTCAAACCAAGCTGATGAAAGAAAACATGGAGAATGCTCATCAAGTGACTCTCCAAGCTTTGGAGAGAGTAGCACAGTACCAGCAGATTCCTGGCCAGCAACAGCAGAAATCAGGCACTATAGTGGATTTCAAAAGGATGATGCCTCGAGAGTTCAAAGGCACCGAAGGGATACTCTACGCTGACGACTGGCTAGAGGATATAGAGAGAAGCCTGCGATTGACCCAGATTCCGGAGAACTTGCAGATAGAAGTCGCTGGCAGTCAGATGTTCGATATCGCACTCACGTGGTATCGCACGGAGCCGAGAATTACATCACAAGGACTTACTTGGGAGACCTTCAAGGAACTCTTCAAGGAGAAGTTCTTTTCCGACGTGGCATTGGGAACCTTGGAAAGTCAGTTTCATGACTTGGTTCAAGGAAACATGTCGGTCGACGAGTACGCTGCAGAATTCTGTAGATTGAGCCGTTTTGCATCATCTATGATTCGAGACCCAGGAGATCAAGCCCAGAAATTTAGAAAGGGACTGACGAGAGAGATTAGGTCACGCACTTCTGGTCGTCGTACCGCTACCTATAAGGCTATCTTAATGGATGCTCAGATCGCAGAAGAGGATCTGGATCTCAGGCCTAAGAGGAGTCACGACACGTTTGGAGATACGAATGGTAGCCCAGGACCAGCCAAGCATCCCCGTATTCAGCACCAACAGCAGTACCAAGTACCATTTCATATTCAGCAACAACCATGGACATTTCAGCATCCACCGCAGTACCTAGCACCAGTTCCTATCCAGCAATATCCATGGGCGTATCAGCATCAACAGCAGTACCAAGCACCAGTCCGTGTTGAGCAGAATCAGCAACAGCCTCCAAGAGAGACACAGCAGACTTGTTATTTCTGTAAGAAGCCAGGTCACCTTTGGGAGAGCTGTAGAACGAGGCTAGGACTTTGTTTGTACTGCGACGCTGCGGGACATCGAGTAAGGGATTGTCTTCTAGCCCCTTATCTTCCCGGCCAGCGCGCAACTTCAGATTATAGAGATCCAGTTAGGCTACCTGTGGAACCGTATATTGCTCAGCACCCGCAAAGGGAACCACCCCAGCAGGGCGGGCATTTGCGATGACGGTCGAGGAGACCGATACTGCAGGTAATGTGTTAGCAGTTTCTGTTCTTTCCTTTATTCTGTTCCTATCTATTTGATTGATTGATTGATTGCTTAGTACCGTAGTTGGATGCATGATTCTTGTTATAATGTAGTTAGTAGTACCCCTGATGCATAGACTGCAACACCATAACAAATGAGACCATAACCATGTATGTTCTCCCTAGATTGTATGTGGTATGACTATAGATAGAATTTTCTTAGACCGTGATTATTGGTGTTGACTGTAGTGAAGATTCATGAAGGAGCTATGACTTGACAAGAGGAACAAGATGATTAAAATTCGAGGATAAATATTGATTTAAATAAATGGTTAAGAAATTAACATGGCATAATTGGTGGTTTATTAATTCTAGGAAAGATTATAACATGTTTAAGTTGGTTATTAATTTGGAAATTTTGGGAGATTTATCAATGTATTTATTTAATTGCAAGTTATAAATTTTAGAACTTTATATTTGGATGTAACATTTGGAGAATCCTTAAATATCATATTGTTGAGTATTTGAGGAGTGGATATTAAATTCCGGGTATTGAATTATTAACTCAAAACTTTCAAGGAAATTTTAATAAAAAAGGACTTTGATTCTATTTTGAGGATTTTTTCAGGAATACAAATAATTTAGAATTTTTGAAATTGTGAGAGGACATTGTGGATTATTAACTAATTTCATGTATGATGAATTTAAAATTTGAGGGAATAATAATGTGTATGAATAAACGCTACTTTGAGGATTTTAAATTTCGAGGACGAAATTCTTTTAAGGAGGGTAGACTTGTCACTACCACATTCCGGAAACAGGGATATTTTTGACTTTTTACAATACTTAATATTATTGTAGTTATAATTAATTAATTGCATGAATAGTATATATTTAAAACTATGTGATATGTACTTTAATATATTATATTATAGACAGTGTTCATTTGTGTTTGTGATGGTAGACTTGACCTAGAAGCCAGTAGATGAGCACCTGTCGGAATTATAGAATTTTGAGGTAAATTGTTTTATTTAGAATTAAATTCTTGAAGATTGAAATTAATTACTGTATTTTTATTTAATATTTTGCGCAATTGCCTTTGCTTTGATATTTGGAGCACAATCCAGACTTTTGTCTTCCAACAAATTTCACAATCTTGCCCTAGACATGCCCGCCTTCAATTCTGCTATTTTTGCAACTCATAATTGTGCTCTTTGTACATTATTTCTGGCCGCACAAAAATCGTCGCGGACGTTTATTTTTAAATCCCTATTTTGTATCGTTGTGCGTTCCAATCGAAAATTGGAGGCAATCTTGACCTATTTTTCGTGCGGCCCAAATTAGGGTAATATTCGGTTCTGAGTCTTCTTCATTATTGGTATTGATGACCTGACCTGATTTTGGCTCCATGTACTCATAATTAATTGTTGAACACAACTTGCATTTATTTCTATTTAAATTAAGGATACTAGTTAAAGCAATTCTAAAATCCCAATTTAATTCCAGTGCCCTGCTATTTAAGCCCGTACCCAACTTACAGCGTCCCCTGACCCTACAAAACACCGGACCCCGAATCGCCCGCCAAATTTTCGTCATTTCATGTGTTTGTGCAATTTCCCAAATTTAAGGGGGCTAAATTACAAATTTGCATTTTGTGGCCTCACCCAATTATTTTAACCGATGAGGAATCCTTAATATTTTAATTAAACCTCACCCTAAATCCCCCATGAATTATTTCCCTCATGTTCAATCTAGACCACTCATTTAGAGGGTCAATCACAACCCTCCATCAAAATCCCCTCATCCTATATAATGACATGTCTACCTCAAACCCTAATCCCAAGAAACCTAGGATTCCCCACCTTCACAAGCCCCCACATCCCCTCTCTCATACGTATGTAATTTCTTCGCTCCTTCTTCCTTCTTCTTCTCATTTCTTTTCCTTCTTCTTCTTCCCCTTCTTCTCCTTTTCATTATTTTTGAATTCAAATTTAAAGAAGGGGGGGAATACTGTTCATCCCCCCCATCACCACTGTTCAGCCGGCGGTCCCTGTTCTCGGCGGGCTGTACTCCTCCCCGGCGGATGCTGCCGCTGCCAACTCCTCCATCTCCTCCTCCATTCCTCAGCCTCACCAAGCCGCCGACCCACTGGCCTACCCCTTCGTCCCCGTGGTCCGGCCACCCTGTCCGGCTGCTCCCCACAACTCCCTCCGGCGCCCCCTCGATCATCACCACCTCCATCGCCAACCAACCCCATCTTCATCTCCGCCACCACCATCAACTACTCCGGCGACTCCGGTCTGCACCCCGCTGTTAAGCTCCGGCAACTCCCCCACCTTCAACACCATTCACAACCACCACTTTCCCCCATTCATCCCCGGCCGGCGCTGCTCGACGAGTCTGGCGGCCCGCTCCAGTCCTCCCTGCTGCGCTCGAGCCCTCTCCCTCTGCTCTTCCTCCCTCCGGCCGAGACCGCTTCCTCCGGCCAGACGAACAACCCCGACCGGGCCCAGACTTCCCACTGCGCTTCTCTTCATCTCTGCAACCGGCCGAGCCCGACGCTGCATCTCCCCCTGCTCTTCCATCAAGCCCGGCCATAACCACCTCGCCCCGGCGGCCGTACTCCGGCCAGTCCCCCATCACAGTAAGTCCCTCTCCCTCTTCCTCCTTTGGTTATATATATATATATATATATATATATATATATATATATATATATATATATATATATATATATATATATATATATATGTATGTATATATTTATATACATATGTATATACGTATATGTATATAAATAGTATTATTTAATTAATGCTTTAAATACATGTATATGAATAGTTTAATTAGTATTGTATATGTATGGGTTAGTTAACATGTAGATGTATGGTATATAGATATATTTAGTGTATTCTATGTTAATATACCTGTATTTGTATATATTATTTAATGTGTATGATAATATACGTATATGTATAATTAATTCATATGCATATGTATAAAGCTAATTAATGGGTAAAAATATTATTTTGGTAAAATGTAGGTATGTGTGTAGGTATTTAATGTATACTAGGTATAATTTTTAGTTAATGTTTTAGTATCTGTATTTGTTAAATTTAATGATGGTAAATATATACATATATTTTGTATAAGTAATTAGTATATTCTTAATGTATATTTTGTATAAGCATTGGTGTATTCTTAATATAAATTGGTATGTACATGCATACATGTATATATATAGTATAAACTCTATGGGTGTATTAGTCTTAGTATATTTTAATAAAGATGTTAACAATATATATATATTGTAAATTGTATTTTGGCATATATATAGTACATAATTGTTCAACTAATATATATATATATATATATATATATATATATATATATATATATATATATATATATATATATATATATATATATATATATATATATATATATATATATATATATATATTATACATGAATTAAATGGTATATGTATATTGTATATGTGGTGATTTGGTGCAAGTATGCATATAGTATAATTATTATTTTGGTATACAAATATATATGTGTATATATATTTTGTATGGGTATATATTTAATAAAAACATATTTTGGTATAAATGAACAAATATGTTAATAACCGTATTCTGGTATCAATGTATATATGTAGAGTTATATTTTCATATTGGTATATATATTTTGTATAAAACCTTAGCATATTTTTAATAGATATATATACATATATTTTGTATATGTATTTAATTTGATATATATATTGTCAGTACATATGTTAATTTAGATACGTATAATTTTGTATCTATCTACTAGGTGATCCTAGGTGACCAGTATCCTACCTAGAGTAGTCCCAAATTCTGTATTTCTTCTGTGTGTTAGGGTAGCATCTGATGCAAGTGTTATAATTGTGATATGTTTATAGGACTGTTGGTTTACCCAGGGGATACTCTGGAACAGGACATCCATAAATACCAGCTAAGGACCCAAGGCAAGTACATTCTCTGATAATTTCCAATTCTTGATCATTTCTATAAGTTCAACAATCATGAAATGTTACATCTGAATCTTTGACACTGTGCTACACGGACTAGTATAGCTTGGATCTGCAGTCATGAGATGTTACCTTGATTATCGTATTGACATTGTACACGACATGTATATTAGATATCGTACATGATAGACTTGACTTGCTCGTGTATCGTGACGTGTCATGGTTGGATCCACAGTACTAGTTGGGGGCGGGGAAGTAGTTAGTAAGAAATGTGATCATAACCTCTTATTGTAGTATAGAAATTGTAAGTGTTAATCATGATCTTCACCCATGATTAGCCAGGCCCTGTAGCTATCGTACATGTTCCCAAGCCGATCACATTTTGAAACTACTATTTCAAACACTTAGAATAGATTACAGTTCCCTATTTTAAATCATATACTACATCACCCGTATATGATACTGTTTCTTGTTCTTTTATTTCCATACATGCACTGACTGTATCATATTGCCTATTGCCTGTCTCTTTACATTGCCTGTCTCTCGTTAATTGCCATTGCATTTATTTCACTGTCTTCTCAGTAGCTAGCATGACATGTTTTATTGTATTATAGACATTATCAATTAATGGAACTGTTATTTGAGAGTGTTGCTTTGCTCCTTCCTGACTGGAAACATTTTTTCAGACTATGCCTTAGAGGACCGCTGTCCGACACTTTATGGACCATATGGTGAGTAGCTGCAGACTTGGTTGTTTAGTCGTGATTCCGGGAGGTCTAGCCGAAATCACTATTTCTTCTAGTTTTCTGATTAGTTCTTGTAGCAGACTATTGGTACCGGATTTGTCTCCGGCATTTTTATGAGACTTGGATATTGTTGAGTTAGAATATTACTTGTGGACTTGTGTTGTGTTTAATTTTAGTTTTACTATTCAAAATCTTATCGTGCTGTAATCCTGTGATTGAGTATGTGTTCATCTTATTTGTGTCATTCGTGCCTCCTAATGGAGATTGGATGCTTGCGTGACATTAGTTAGATAGTATCAAGACCTTGACAGCGTTCTACCGCCGATGCTGCGGCGTAGGCTGGACGTACCCACGCACTCGTGCCCCTAAACCGGGTGCGGGTCGTGACATATGTCCCCATACATGGGCACTTTATAATCGTCCATCTCCAAGGAGCATGGTATCTGCAATATATATACGTCCGAATTACTCCGTCGAGTGCGGTATCTGTATAGAGGGATTGGGTGTCCCATACGCCTGCTAGAATTCCTCCTCCCCAATATAGATATACCAGTCGTAAACATGACGTGGACATCACGTACTAGGATGCAAGTCTCCATAAACAACTAAACTAAATCCGTTAAACGTGTTGCTCACACCTATGGCCAGTCGAGTATGAGGCACGCGTCCCTACATGAACTCACTCTGTGACGTGAAATGATACGTGTCAAGGCCTGGGAAGTTATACCGATAACTCCACACTTTAGGTGGGTCTACTAGACACTAGGTCAAACACCAGAACTTAACATCAACGCATTCGTTGACTGCACCCGAGTCTCTCTCGGACGCGCACAGTTTATATAAAATCAACATGCAATAATTACTTCAGAATTTAAACAGTACAATAAGGCAAGGTATACTTGCCGAGCAAGAGATCCGTATAGTGCAAGCATCTACAACAATATTAAGTTGAAGGAGTGAGGTTTAGGGTTTTGGGGTGTATTGCATAGATATATATAGAGAATAAGAGGCGGTGGAGAAACTTAGGGATTAAGAATTACTGCTGATGTTGCTTTCATCCTTTCATTGGTTTAGGTTTTGGTTGGTCTGCCATTGCTTTAGGTTTCGGTTGAGGTTAGTTTAGGAATAATATATAGAGAGGCGGTGGGGGATGAGTCATGGGGGATGAGTCATAAGGGGGTTGTTTTACGTGCGGTGAAAGGATTTAAATGGTGGAATTGGTTTACGCGCGGGGGTGGTTTTGCTACTGCTGCTGTTTTACTTTACGCGCAGAGAAGAAAAGTTGGTTTTGCTACTGCTGCTGTTTACACGCGGAAAAAGGACAAGCGGGTAAAGGGGTTTTGGGTTTTACGCACGAAAAAGTATACGGGGGGGGGGGGGGGGGGTGATGGTTAACGAGTTGCGGGTTTGGGTTTAATCCAATGGAAAATTCTATTCTAAAAAATTATATATATATATATATATATCTAAAAATTATATTGGTGCATACGGTTAAGCTAGCTACTGTCCGTTAAGCTAGCTATTGTCCAAAGGGTCTCCTACATGAAATAAATTAGAAAAAATTTATAAAGGCTCCATAAATCCTCTAAATGCTCAAACATCTCAAAGTAAAATCTAATAAAATCTATTCTCTCTATTTAGCTCATAACTATGAGTTAAAATAATTTAATAAAATAATTAATACGGTTTTCAGAATTTGGATTTTACATCGCAACTCTGCTAATGTGTGCCTAATGGTATTTGATCAAGTAACCACTAATCCTCTCTATGATGATTTCACATTAGATGTGCTAGGTGATGCCTTTTAGTGACCTCTTACAAGATCATAGAAAGTTGCTTGGTAAATACAAGACCTCTAAGACGATACTCAAGGAACACAAACTTGAGATAGAAATGCTAACCCTACTTCTAGCAGATATTAGAGAATCTGAACCTTCTAGTTAGACTAATGAGTTATCTTCTATAAAGTTACAATTACACGAAGCATCACCCACTCTTGAAGAGAAAGACAAAACCATAGCTCAGCTGCAAGAAGATTTTCAAATTGAGAAAAAGAAGAGTATCTATGCGCTGATTAGGAATGATGTCCTAACAACTGATTACAATAGATTGTTTGACACTTCCAAAAAGTTAAAAATTATGTTAGAAAAATAGCCGATGATGACTGCTTCCTCTCCTAACACGTGTCGCTTACCCAAAAGGAACACTGTTCAACCAAAGACTATCAAACCTATGCCCAAGAGGACAAATCCTCAAAGACTGCCTTCTACTACAAGTATCCTACCAAAACCCCTAGACCTACCAAACAAGCACAAAATACTGCACCTAACACTAAGCATGCTAGATGTTATTGTAGAAGCATGAAATATGCTGGGGAATTATACGCATATTATACAGTCAAACTCTCCAACATACATGAAGTCAGCGTAAAGTAGAGCTTCAGAGCAGTACGCGTAAAGCAGAGCCTCAGAGCAATGTGGCATAAAATGTGGCTTCAGAACTGCCCGCGTAAAGCAATACTTCAAGGCTATTTTGGCATAAAAAGGTTGCTACACCTCCCTCCGGCGTAAAATATGTCTGCTTTTAATGCAGTATGAAATTTATACGAGAAACTCTTCGTATTCCTCGGATGAATCTGTTAGACAGAACAGTGAACCTGACTTCTGACAAAAGTACTGCACGACGATCGAAAAGACGGCTATAATGATGATTCTGCACAGAGGCCCAGGCTGTCGTTTAGTGACATATCCTTGATACAAGTCGTTTTACGCATTCAAGGAATACGATGCCTATTTTACATAGGCAGAGATGAGTTTTTACGCTCGAGATGAGACGAAATCTGACGCCACATCAAAAGCTGTTTCTCATACAGAGCTCGAGGCATATCTCTGTATTTAATACACGAGATGGGGGTATGTCTCTGCATTTAATGCACGAGATTTGGTTATATTCTTCAGATTTTGTCATGACGAGGAAGAGCTAAAACTGTGACTAATATGCTCACATCACCATCCTTGCGTGTTACGCCAACCAGGCCATTTTCAACTATAGGAGTACGCCGTATGCTATCTCCTCGAAATACGCAAACTCAGGTTATATTTGCAAAGGTACGTGATAAGGCTATTTAGCCCAGAATACGCTGAAGACCTTAGTCGTGATGGATAATTGGCTATTTTACGCTGGTTATCTATTATTCATGAACCATCAAGTTTTACGCAGAGTTTGGCTTTTATGCCAACAAGACAGAGTATGGCTTTTACGCAAACAAGACAGCTATTTGGCTTTTACGCCAATGAGACAGTTATTTGGCTTTTACGCCAACCATCTTTACGCAAGGGCTGTTACCTACGTTGCTTGCATGCCGTGATCTTCGAGAAGCAGTTATACGCGTTACCTTATAAAGGGATACGTGTCACACGCAGACTCAGAGGATTATTTGAACGTGGGAAGCATTTGTCATAACCGCAGCGTAAAGGAGACAGTATTCTTCACAGCTAGGCTTTTACGCCAACTATAAAGTAGTGATAGACATGATACATAATGATAGGGTTAAACTAATGATCACATGAGTAATTTATCCTATGTTGATCCGATATAGACATGATACATGATGATAGGGTCAAACTAATGATCACACACCAATTATGGCGTATCCTGTCATGTCCGAAACCAACACAACACTGGCTTGGCATGGACTCAGATATTGATTTTAATGTTTGCTACCTAGGTAGACAAAAACCATTTCTGTTTACTGCAGATATATATAGTACTTCAAGGATGATTGTAGTGATGTTATAGACTTACAACCTTATGAATGCTTTGATAAGTCTTGGACTATAGAAAATTTCCAATTGCTTAGTCATCAAATTGTTGCAACCTTGTGTATCCTTGCACCGTGCTAATTGACTTCCACAGGTTGAAGGCTCTCGGCGGAGCTAGGCGCTGGCAGCGGAGGGCAGCGGGCTAGGGGAGGGAGATGGCCGGAGTTTCGGGGTCGCCGGAGCTAGGGTTCAGGCGTAGGGGTAGGGGGAGTGAGGCGGAGGAGAAAGGAGAAGGGGGAAATTTATAGGGGCTCCGGGGCGGGGTCGTGGCGGAGGAGGCGGGCCGAAGGGAGGTCGTGGCCCTTCCGGCGAAGGCGACGAGGAATCCGGGGCGGTGGCCGAGGGAATCGGTCACCGGCGACGTGGGGAAGGGGATGGGGGTTTGCGGGTCGGGTCGGGCGGCGGGTTCCGGTTAGGCGGACCCGCCCGACCCGCTAGCAGCGGCTGGGTGGGCTGGGCTGGTCTAATGGGCTCGGCCCACTGGGCCGGGCCGGGCCCAAAACAGAAAATAATAATAATAATAAATAATAAAAAAATAAAATAAAATAGTTTAATTAAATAATTAATTAATTAAATAGTTTATAGGCATTTAAAAAACAGGTCCGAGGCCCAAAAAATCCAGAAAAATTACCCTAAGTCCAGTTTTTCATTTTACACCCAAAAATATTATTTCCATAATATTTTAATATTATTTATTAACAATTAAAAATCATTCAATAATTAAGAACCCTGATTTTAATTACAGAAAATTCCCAGAAAATTCCAGAAAATTGTGAAAAATCCTAGTTTTAATAATTTTGAAAATTCAGGGGGTTTACAATCTACCCAACTTATAAAAATTTCGTCCTCGAAATTTAAAAAATAACAATGGCACGAAAGGAAGGGCCGAGAGTTAAAATATACCTCAGGGTTCAAAAAAGATAAGGGTAGCGCTCTCTAATCTCGTCTTCTCGCTCCCAGGTGGATTCGCTGGGAGAGTGGTGCTTCCAAGCTACGCGAACAAGGGAAATAACCTGGTTCTGTATAACTTTCTCCGATCGATCCAGTATCTCCACGGATTGCTCTTGGTAAGTCAAACTTGGGCCTACTTCGAGCTCCGAGTGATCCAAAATGTGGCTGGGATCTGACACGTATTTTTTCAGCTGCGACACGTGGAAGACGTTATGGACCCCATCCAGAGAGGGTGGCAATACCAAACGGTATGCCACTTCTCCGATTTTCTCCTGAATGCCAAAAGGTCCAATAAATCTTGGGCTGAGTTTTTCACTCCTTCCGAACCTAATGGTGCCACGTGTCAGAGATATCTTCAAGAATACAAATTCTCCAACCTTTAAAAAAAATTTATAATCAAGTCTTAGTTCCATAATCAAAATGTTTAAATTAACTTGAAATTCATAAATTTAATTACCTCAAATTCCAAGGGCCTTCGGTGGCTATTTGCCCAATGTCGTTGCCTGTCTTGAGCCACTCGAAGTCTATCCCTTATTTGTTTTACCTTCTCAGTTGAATCGATCACCATCTCTGGTCCCAGTAAGGCTCTTTCTCCAACGTCGTCCCATGATAGCGGGGTACGACATCTTCGGCCATACAGAGGTTCAAATGGAGTCATCTCAATACTTGCTTGGTAACTGTTATTATAAGAGAAATCCACAAGATGTAGATAGTCTTCCCAGGATCCTCCAAAATCCAGAACACATGTATGAAGCATATCTTCAAGTGTCTGGATTGTATGTTCCTATTGTCCATCGGTTTGGGGATGATAAGCTGCGCTGAATTTGAGTTGAGTCCCCAAGCTGGCTTGTAAGCTCTTCCAGAAGTGAGAGGTGAATCTTGAATTTCGGTCGGAGACAATACTTACTGGAACCCCATGCAATTTAACAATATGCCTGATATATAAATCTGCCAACTTTTCTGTAGATAGCCCTACTTTGAAAGGTAAAAAATGTGCAGATTTGGTCAGTCTATCTACTATCACCCAGATTGCATCCTTACCACTAGGTGTCCTTGGAAGCCCAGAAACAAAATCCATTGTAATATGTTCCCACTTCCACTCCGGAATGGGTAGTGGTTGAAGCAATCCCCCAGGTCTTTGTCTTTCAGCCTTGACTTGTTGGCATACTAAGCAACGAGATACGAATCTGGCTACTTCTCTTTTCATGCCATGCCACCAAATATGCGTCCTCAGGTCCTTGTACATCTTGTTGGCTCCTGGATGTATAGAGTATTGCGATCTGTGCGCTTCTTGCATAATTTCTTCCCTTATGTCTCCTTGAGGTACACATAATCTATCTCCATGCCTCAATGATCCATCTTCATGAACTTTGAAATCCTCCACTAATCCAGCTTGCACTTGACCTCGAAGGCTTCGCAGGCCTTCGTCTTAAAACTGAGTCTCCTTGATCTTATCTATTAAGGTAGACTGAATCTGCAAGTTCATCATTTGGCCTTCTTTTCCTGGGATAATTACCTCAATACCCAAACTTTCCAAGTCCTCGAGCAAGTGTCGGTCCATAGTCAAGTACATCGCCATAGGATATCTGCTTAGAGCATCAGCAACTACATTGGCCTTCCCAGGATGATATTGAAGGGTGATATCAAAATCTTTCATTAGTTCCAGCCACCTTCTTTGCCTTATGTTCAGCTCTTTTTGAGTGAAGATATATTTTAGACTTTTATGGTCTGTAAATATTTCCATCTTTTCTCCATAAAGATAATGCTTCCATAGCTTAAGAGCAAAAATGACAGCTGCCAATTCTAAATCATGAGTTGGATAGTTCTTTTCATGAGGTCGAAGCTGTCTAGAGGCATACGCTATTACTTTCTTGTTCTGCTCTAATACACAACCTAGACCTTTTCCAGAAGCATCGCTATATATAGCGAATCCTCCGGTTCCAGAAGGTAAGGTCAGAATAGGGGCAGTAGTCAGCCTTTTCTTCAATTCCTCAAAAGTATGCTGACATTCATCAGTCCAGGTGAACTTTTCATCCTTACTTGTTAATTTTGTCATGGATTCAACAATTCTAGCAAAGTCCTTCATAAACTTCCGATAGTAGCCAGCTAGTCCCAGGAAGCTTCTAATCTCCGCTACAGAGTCTGGAGTGGGCCATGATTCTACTGCCGCTATCTTCTTGGGATCTATTGCTATCCCATCTCCAGTCACAATATATCCCAAGAATTCTACTTTGTCTAGGAAGAATGCACATTTAGATAATTTTACATAAAGTTTTTCTTTTCTCAAAGTCTCCAATGCCCGCCTCAAGTGTTCTTCATGTTCTTCAGGAGTCTTAGAATAGATCAAAATATCATCAATAAAGACCACTACAAATTTGTCTAGGTATGGCTGAAAGACTCTGTTCATTAAGTTCATAAAAACTGCTGGAGCATTTGTCAACCCGAACGACATCACTAAGAATTCGTAGTGTCCGTTTCGGGTATTGAAAGCAGTTTTAGGGGTGTCTTCCTTCCTCACCCTTACTTGGTGGTAACCAGACCTCAAGTCAATCTTTGAAAATACCCGAGCTCCACTTAACTGATCAAATAAGTCATCTATCCTGGGTAAGGGATACTTATTCTTAATTGTTAAGGCATTCAAGGCCCTATAGTCAATACACATTCGGGATGTTCCGTCCTTCTTGGGCACAAATAATACTGGAGCTCCCCAGGGTGAGACACTAGACCTAATAAAGCATTTGTCTTCTAACTCTTTTATTTGCTCATTTAGTTCTATTATCTCCTTTTTGTTGATTCTGTAGGGATTTTGAGATACTGGCGCTGCTTCCGGCACTAAGTCAATAGAGAATTCAACTTCTCGGTCTGGGGTAATCCTGAGAGATCCTCAGGGAAGACGTCAAGATATTCAGAGATGATAGGTAGTGGCAATTCTTCTGGTACTAGGGCTCCGCAAATTTTGTTACTACCCATTTCTCTAGAACCTCTAGCAAATTCAAATTCTGGCTTGTCATGGGGCCTGAAGATTATACTACCTCTGTGACAGTCTATAGTGGCATGGTGTTGACTCAACCAATCCATACCCAGTATAATGTCAAAACTGGGAACTGGCATTACGAGTAGCCTAGCATATAGTTCTCTTCCACATAATATAATAGGACAATTGTTACATGCATCACTAACCGGGATGATTCCTCCACCGGTAATGATCTTATAATAATTCCTAAGGGGTTCAGTGATTAAGCTATGCTTCATAAGGAAATCTACTGACATGAATGAATGTGAAGCTCCAGAATCAAATAAAGTAATGGCTGGTATTGAATTTATAAGCACAGAACCTGTGATCACGTCTGCTGTGGCTTCAGCTTCTTCCAGAGTCATTGCATAAGCACGGCCTTGCTGCGGTGCACCCCTCTGTTGCTGCTGTTGGTGCTGAGCAAAGCGTTGTTGTTGAGTTGGAAGCGGGGGTCCCCTCTGCTGTGCTGCTGGGGGCCTGGCCTGGACTGGAGCCTTTGGTGCGGCTGGGCGTCCTTGAGCAGCAGGACAGTCTCTCATTTGATGCGCTGCTGAGCCGCAGTAGAGGCAGACACCTAGCCTCTTCCTGCAGACTTGCCAAGTGTGACATAGTTTTTGGCAAAAGTTACAAGCGGCAGCTTGTTGGTTCTGTCTTTGAGCCTGGTGTTGGGGTGCTGGAGCTCGAGGGAGAGGACGCTGAGTTTGCTGCGGGGCCCTCTGCTATTATTGTTGTTGGAATAGGCGTTTGTTGGGTCCCACATTTCCGGTATCTCTCTCTCGCTTTAGTTTATGCCCCATGTCTCTCTCAACGCCTTGTGCCACGCTCAGGATTTTCTCGTAGGTGCGAGCTCGGCTAGTGGTGACAGCAAGGCGAATATTCGGAGACAGCCCCTTCTTGAATCTACAGGCTTTGTCCTCCGGGGTACGAACTATGTACTCTGCAAAGTGGCTCAACCTGCTAAATTCAGCAGTGTACTCATCAACAGATAGGTTACCTTGTTCCAGTCTCTCGAATTGGCTTTCGAGAGCTTCCCGAGCCACTTTGGGGTATAATTTCTCCTTGAATAGCCTCTTGAAGTCCTCCCAGGTGAGGTCAGGAGCAGATAGTTGGGGTTCATCTCTGAACCAGGTCCGAGCTATGTCGAACAGTTGCAGGCTTGCAGACTCTACTTTGAGATCATCAGGGACCCGAGCAGTCTTCAGGAGTCTCTCGACATTCTCTATCCACTCATCGGCATAGAGAATGCCCTCAGTTCCGTAGAATTCCAGGGGTTTAAGGTTCTTGAAGTCTTTGGCACTTCCTGGCCTCTTTAGTGGTGACTCCTGGGACCGAAGGGCTTCCGAGAGGCTGGTTCGTAGAAGTGCAGTCTGTTCTTTCTGGGATTCTACGAGTCCCTGGAACACTCCGAGTAGCTGTGCCCCATCTAGAGTAACTGCTGGAGTAGATGGAGGCGGCGGGAGTGCAAGAGTTTCGGGCACATTCTGCTCAGCTGGTTCTGATGTGCCTCCTACTGTATTCCTTATCTAGACCATTCTATAAGATTAAGGGATAGGAAGATCAGAATAGATTACTTGGAAATCAAGGGCGATAGAAAAATTGATCAGAAATGATATCAAGAATTGAAATGAAGATCCTATTCTGTGAATGAGCTTTTCCTAGAATCCTTAATCCTATTCCATACCATATCCTAGGGTATTACCCTATTTATGGATACAAGACCTGCATGGGCCACCATAAAAACGTGTCACGACCCGCACCCGGAAATTCGGGCACGAGTGCGTGGGTACGTCCACCCTACGCCGCAGAGTCGACGGTAGTACGCTGTCTAGGTCAAATCCACAGTTAACTAATCTAGCTCATTCACAAAAAATAGGCAAGATAATAATGGGAAAAAAAGATGCTTAAGTTTTCAAATGAAATAAATGTGACAACAGATCAAATGTTTAATACAGAATCCAGAAATGAAATCGGGGACAAACCCGATTACTAAGATAAAGAGCATGAAATAAAATAGCTACTGCTAACTACTCTGCAGCAGTGGTCTCCTGGGTGGGAGCTGGTTCCTCATAAGTGTCATCTGTTCCCTCATAGGGGCCATAATATGTAGGGGCAAGGTCCTCATCATCGCCTAAATCAACGGATCCAGTCAGGAAAGGAGCAAAGTACATAATGCACAACAAGATTAAACTAAATATTTATGACAATTAGACTGAGTATCATATTGAGAAAATGCATAAAAGAAACAACAATAACTAAGAGTTAATGCTATAAACAGGGATATGAGAAAATAGGAATAAATAAGACAGAAAATGAAACTACAACAGTCAGCAAGAACTATAACAAGACCAGAAGCTATCTGTGTGAACTTGTGTTTGTTTTAGAATACATAGTTGGCATGTAGGGGTTTATATGGCTAATCTGGCTATTATAAACGGCTATTAAACAGGAATAATCGAGATCCAGCCGAGGGTACAGTCGCGTACCAACAGCTATTAAACACGGCAGGGGGAAGGGTAAACTACATGCCTTCTAGTATTCTCCCACCCGACATGAAAACAAGACATGAACTCCAGTATTCAAGACATAAGTCCAGTATTCTAACACTACATGTAATCATCAAGGGTACTAGTAGAGCAGGAAATTAATTATCATAATATAAAGATTAAACTTGAAGTGCAGGTACTTGCCTGTTGTTTTGATCCGATTATAATTTGTATCTCGGGGAATTTTTCCATAAATGAGTCCAAATACTGAAATAAATATTACCATCATGCTCAGAAGATGTCAAATAGCTAGAAATGCCTGTCCTTGGGTCCAATTTGGAGACAAGGACAGAAACGACAGTTTCGGGTCAAAACGGGGTCCGCCGGTGGGCCCGCTTTGCACCGAAAAACGTGTCCGGGTCAACGGTCTCCAAATTCGCCAAACTTAGTGTCAACAGGTCAAGAACGTTGATACGAATCCAACAGAACTTCCAGATTTGGATTCTGATGAGCCGATCACAAAATCGCCCGTCGAGCGGGGCTTGTGGGGCCCACAACACGCGATTTCGTCAACGTTCTCAGAATTGAACCAAACTTGACCCACAGGACCAGCGTATTGCTATGAGTCCGATGGCGCAAGTTTTGTCTCGATCCGATGAGTGTACAAGAAGTTAGGGCAAATTACAGAAAAGTTGGATACGGGGCGATGTCCGCGAATACGCGTTGATTCCGGTGTGCACGCACACCCGAATCAGCTTTCGCAAAATCCTACATGTCCGTATCGATGCTGCGCACGTATCTGCGAAGATCGTGCGCGACCAAGTCGTCCCGTTTGGCGGGGCGTACCCAGTTCCGGGGTGAATCGGGTTGATGTTTTTCCTATTTTTTGGATCGCGGTGTGCGATCACCACAGGACGCAATGCCCCGAGCGGTTTGTCCGGGCACCGAGAGGGTCATACAGGCTTCATAATGCAATTTACAGAATCGAAATCGGAGATACAGGGTGCAAGATACGAGTACCTGAACGAGGCCTAAAAAACTGGGGTTTTCGGTGTCCGACACGTGATTTCGTGTCCTGGACGCTGTGTCCGCCGTGTCCGTGCTGCTGTGTCCGATCGGCCGTGTCCGGCCTAGGGCTGAGGTCTGCTGACCCGCGGTGGCCGACGTCAGGGTTGCGTCGCCGGGCTAGGGTTCAGGCGGTGCCGACCGTGGGTCTGCGATCGGAGACGGGCGGACACTACCAGAAAAAGTCAAATTAGCGACGTCTAAAAACGTCGCTAAATAACCAAAAATCATCGCTAATTAGGTTTAGCGACGTAATTAGCGATGTTTTAAAGAAGTCGGAAAATACCAAGTCGCTAATACAAAAAACGTCGCTAAACGTCGCTATGCCGACGTTTTTTAGCGACTTTAATGTGTCGCTAAATTTAGCGACGTTTTGCGACGCCAAGTCACTAAAAAGCGACGTTTAGAAAAGTCGCTAAACGTCGCTGATTAGCGACATCTATCGCGACGTTACACCGACGTCTTTAATGACCTAGCTATACTGCCATGTCAGCAATTGGCGACGTTTTGCGACGTCATTAGCGACGTTATTAGCGACGTTATTAGCGACGTTTTACGGCGTCGCTAATTAGCGACGTAATTAGCGACGTAATTTAACGTCGCTAAACGTCGCTAAACGTCGCTAATAACGTCGCTAATTTTTAAAAAAAATTAAAAAAAATTCCCAGAATCAAACATTGTGATTCCCTGCAGTTTTACATCATCTTCATCATACACACCAACATGATTCAATCTAGTTAACTATATTATCCAATTAAATTAAAGACCACAAGAAGTATCAATCCAATTAAATGTGGATAACTATATAATCCAATTAAATTAACTAAAAAATTAATGACCACAAGAAGCATCATACATCATGTCTATTGTTGAAGTACCAATAATTCATAAATAATAATAATAATAACTAGACTACTACGGATCTGCAGGAGGCTGACCAGCGGCGCGCTTCAAGGATAACAACTCCTCATACTCGTCCCGTGGAATCGACACCGATGTCGATGGAGAAGGCAGTGACGTCGGTGGCGGCCGTGCCCGCTCCAAATCTGCGAGTCGCTGGTTGTAAGAATCCAGGGTAGATAACAACCTCGTACTGCTATCACCCATTGAATCCTGCATCCTCGTCAGGTTCTCGCCCATCGATAGCTGTGACGCATGCATCCTCGTCAGCTTCTCGTCCATCGATAGCTGTGACGCCTGCAGCTCCATGATGTTGCGATCATTGGAGGCTCTAATATCATTTGTCAATTCTCGTAGCTCCGTCATGCTGCGGTCGAGCATATCCAATCGTGCGATAAGCATCGGATCGTCCGCCTGCGGCTGGGACCGGGACTGGTCCTCCATACTTCGCAGCAAGTCGTCACGGAGAGACGCAATCTGACGGTCAACGGCCTCCTGGACGGCCTCCTGGACTCTGGCCGACGACTGCGAGGGCTGCGACTGCGAGGGGTGTGTGGAATGCACAGCTGTCGGGGAGGCCCTAGATGACTGCGTCGCAACCAGGGCGCCATAGGAGCCCGTACCGTAGTACGTACCCCTCTGGAGACCACCAGCTGCGGTCACCCACAGGTCGTCCGCCGACGGAGATGGACCGGGCTGCGACGAAGCACCAGCCTCTCCAGGTGTAGGTGCACTAGCAGTCGCCCGCTCACGAAGCCTAAGATACTCGGCCTAGAAAAGGTTTGGAAACTCAATAATTGCCTAAGTTATATTAAAATGAACACAAAGTAAAGTAATACTTACATAGGTCTGTGAGGCCCTCTCATCAATGAGATTTCCGTCCTTGCGATGGGTGGCCAAGAAGACGGTCACCATGTTCGCATCCTCACCCCTCTGTACCTGTTAAAAATATATTTTTTATTACTAAACTTAAATATTTATTCCAAGTACCATTTTATGGTACTTATATTAAAATAATATATTTTAAAAGAAAAAACATACCAAACGACGGAAATGTTCCGTCATCGGAATCGAGCCACCACACCACTTGGCAGCATTCTGCCTAGCCGCCTTGGCCTTCTTAGACCTTTCCTTGTAGCTCGGATCGTCGAATCTAGCCCTCATCGCAGTCCACTGCTCAGGCGTGATCCAACCTTGGATCGGTTTTCCAGCACGATCATGAGCCTTCTGGTCATCCAGAGCATCTCGGATAAGCTTGGCGGCAACGGTAGGAAAGAGCCGCTCGATCAACTCGGCCCGGTGCGGAGGATAAAAATACGTTTGCTACAATAAATAATTCATTAAGTTAGCATCACGAATATGCATAAATTAGAGGATTTATTTAATATACTTTTACCTGGAAGTGCGCAAACCAGAACGCCTTCCTCTCCTCCGGAGCCTCCGAATAGTTGATCCAAGGGCCACCGTAGTTGTTTCTCAGAAATTGGCCCAGGCGTCTCTGAACCGACGATGGACGATATCTATACAGAAATAATAATTTAGATTACTGAAAAAGTCAATATACGATGAATAAAGAGAAACACAAATATATATTAAACCATCTAATTGACTTACTTTGTAAGTTATTTGTGCTGAAAATAAAAAGTAGCGATAGTAAGTTATTTGTTTTGCAAGTGCAGAAATAAAAAGTAATTACCAAGCATCTTACATATGCGCTCAACCAAGAAGGAAAATGGCATCTCATATCTTGTTCTACTTCTTCGTCTGTTATGTAGGGCCTAACCGACCTCAACTCATCATTATATGTGCTGAAAAACAATGAAGCAACTGCTGATTAGTAGCATAATAGTATCTTATACTATTACATTGAGATGATGTAAACGTGGACGTTAATTACTTACCCCTCTAGCTTCTCCACTTCATCCTCGTCGCAATTGAGTAATATATACAATTGAGCAGCCCTTAGCTCATCGTCATTCAAATATCTCTTCTTCATTTTTCCCGAGGGCTTTCCGGATGCATTGAATACTTTGAGTATTGCATCATTAGATTCCTGATATACGTCGTCGTTTCTGGGAGCTTTCGTCCTATTAGTAGCAACATGCGGATTGAAATACGTCGAGCAAAAGTTTATAATCTCCTCGAGAACATAAGCTTCACAAATAGAGCCTTCAACCCGTGCCTTATTTTTCACCTTTCTCTTTAGGTGATTCAGATGGCGCTCGAAGGGGTACATCCACCGATAACCGACAGGACCGCCAACACGTGCCTCATAGGAAAGATGAATTGGCAAATGCTCCATAGAGTCGAAGAATCCAGGAGGAAACACCTTCTCGAGCTTACATAGTGTTACCGCAATGTCCCTCTCTTGCTTTTCTAGACGATCGACGAGCAACTTAGTACAACAAAGATCTCTGAAGAATATGCTCAGCTCTGTCAATGGGTCCCAAACGACCTGCGGTAAGAATTCCCGAAATGCAATCGGAATTAACCTCTCCATGAATACGTGACAATCGTGGCTCTTCATACCTACTAGTTTGTTCTCCTTGAGGTCGACGCATCTTTTCAAGTTCGATACGTACCCGTCTGGAAACTTTAGACCCTGAATCCACCTACAAAGTCTACCTTTATCTTCTTTATCCAGTGAGAAAACTGACTTAGGTTGCTTTAACTTTCCATTCCCCTCCTCTATCAAATGCAATGCAGGACGTCTACATATGTCTTCTAAGTCCAACCTCGCCTTCGGATTATCTTTCGTCTTCCCCTTTACATCCATTACAGTATTAATTATGTTATCAAACACATTCTTCTCGATATGCATGACATCAAGGTTATGTCTGATCAGATTGGTGCTCCAATATGGCAGATCCCAGAATATACTCCTCTTCGTCCAGTTATGGGTGCGACCAAATCCGTCACACTTGTACCCCTTAGCAGGCTCTTCGATAGCACTTGGTAAATCTTTTACCTCTTCCCATATCGTGCATCCGGGCCACCTTGGCGGTGGATTGGCCTTCTCCACAACTCCCGCACGAAAAGCATTCCGATTCCTCCGGTACGGATGATCGTTCGGCAAAAATTGTCGATGACAATCGAAGAAGCACGGTTTGCCTCCATGTTTCAAACGGAAAGCCTGAGAACGGTCCATGCAATACGGACATGAGAGACGACCATGGGTGCTCCATCCCGATAACATTCCATAGGCCGAAAAGTCGTTGATGGTCCACATAAGTGCTGCCCTCATCTGAAAATTCTGCTTTCTAGAAACATCGTACGTGTTGGCACCGACTTCCCACAGCTGATTCAACTCATCTATCAAAGGCTGTAAATACACATCGATGTTCCTCTTCGGATTGTTCGGACCCGGGATAATAACGGTTAGGAACATATACGGAGTCTTCATGCACATCCAAGGCGGTAGATTGTACGGAGTGACGATCACAGGCCAACACGAATACTGGGAGCCCGAAAGTCCGAATGGGGTAAAACCGTCAGAGCAGAGCCCCAATCTGATATTACGCGCTTCCTCGGCAAAATATGGATACTCTCGATCAAAGTGCTTCCATGCTTCTCTATCGGATGGATGATCCAATACTCCTTCGATCTGTTTTCGCCTGTGCCAACTCATGTTTTCTGCAGTCTCCTTAACCATGAACAACCGCTGCAACCGCGGCGTCAAAGGCAAGTAGTGCATCGAATCGGTAGGCTTCCTTGCACCGACAGACTTTCCTCTAACAGTGGCCTTGTAGCGATCAGCACCACAGAATCTGCACGCATCTTCATCCTTGTCGTCTTTGTAGTACAACATGCACCCGTTGCGACATGCATCAATTTTCTCGTATCCCATCCAAAGCGATCTCACCATCCTCTTAGATCGATAGAAGTCTTTAGGCAACTTTGCACCCTCGGGCAAGATCTCTATAATCAAATCGAGCAGTCGATTATAGCATTCTTGCGACATATTAAAATCGGACTTGATGCTCAATAATCTTGTAACCACCTCCAACGGTGAATGGTCCTCACAACCAGGATATAGTGGAGTCCTTGCATTCTCAAGCAACTCCATAAACTTTGCAGCATCGGCATTCGGTGCCTCCTCAGCTGCATCATAATTGTCGGGATTGAAACTAGGTCCCGCCGCATCATAATTGTCAGGATTGAAACTAGGCCCCGCAGCATCATAAACCATGTTCACCAATCCGTCGTCGTAAGCATCGTGGTCTTGGACATCCATATACGGCTCCACATAGGGCTCCGACTCCGATGCTAGAGATACAAGTTCTCCGTGCGCGGTCCACTGATAGTAATTCGGCGTAAAGCCCTTCGAGTATAAATGATATGTAACTTCCACTTCAGGATGATATTTTCTGTTGCGACATCTCACACACGGACACTTAATTTTGGTACCGTCCATGTATTGAGGGAACGCCTTTGCGAACTGCAGGAACTGCTGTACACCCTCAATGAATTCATCCCGCACACCGCACATGTCATCAGGATGACGGTTGTACATCCACGAACGATGACGCAGATAGTAATTCATATCCATTTCTAGAAACTTCTGCAAAATTGACATAAGCTATCATATAAATTATTACATGCAAAATTAACCGTACTATAAAAATCATAACTGATATAATACATATTTTCATTTATCAAAACTGCAGCTGCCCCCAACCCCATAGTACTATGAGCTGCACTATAAGTGTGCAGTCAACACTACAAATAGTGTGTCATACTATAGAACTGCAGCTGCCCCCAACCACACTCCTAGGTCAGTGTCCGTTATGGAAAAAGCAGTCATGGCATTGCACTAAGGCACCTGGTGCTTGAACAATTTTTGCATCAAAAGTTTCCCAAGTACACGGGCTATTGCTCTATGAAAATATGCCATAGCTAGGAGTAGAGCTGTCGAGTGGGCCGGGCCTCTCAGGCCCATGCACTATAACGGGTCAGACCGGACCTAAGGGTAAAAATCTAAGTCCAGTTCGACACGTGACCCACGGCACAGTGAGTTTCAGACTGGACCGAGCCGGACCGGATCGGACTTGGGATTCCGTGAACCCTACAAGGACTTCAAAGTAGAGATTGAAGAACAACTAACATTTTATTTTTAAATTATGAAGTGTAGGGTTGAATGTGCATAGGAGATGGTTGGGAGCGCATTTATTTTCGGGAGAAACAACACAGATGGTATGCTCTCTCGGATGAACTTCTCTACTTTGGGATATGTAAACATAGCACAAAAAAATAACACACTGCAAGTTCTTGCTTCATATTTGTCTTGGAGATTCACAATCCATTTGTTTCAATCTATATACAAGAACTTGGCAGATTGTATGCATACCAAATCCCATAGATTGGCGTAGGACTATGTAATACATGGATGTGTATAATACATCAGATAGTATAAACCAGGTTGTCGATCAGGCTAGCAAGCAGCAGCGTGTCGGGCCGGGCCGAGCTGTGCCTTGGGTCGGAACGAGCCTGGGCTTCGGGGCCGGACCTCTCTTATGGGCCGAGATATGAGGTCCGACACGTCCCTATATATTGGGTCGGGCCGGGCCGAGCCCACGATAATTTGGACAGGGTTTTGCGGGCCGGATTCGTGCCGGGCTGGTCATCCCGGTCCAATTGTCAGGTCTAGCTAGGGGTGGGCGTTCGGGTTATTCGGTTTCAACACCGAAATAATAAAAATCGAATAAGTAAAAATTTTAAAAACCCAAAGCTGAAATAAATTATCTATAACCGAAACAGAACCGAATTGATAATCAATTTATTTTATTTGATAATCAAAGCTAGTAAGCAGTGCTCACTGCTGCTGTTACCTCTCTCGTAGACTTGGGCCAGTCGGCCCTAACCCTAACCCTAACCCCATGTCAACAAACCTAACCCTAACCCTAACCCTAGGTCCTCATCAGTGTCTGTGTCTGTGTGTGTGTGTGCCGTGTCTGTGTCTGTGTCAGTGTCTGTGTGTGTAGTGTTTGTGTCAATGTCACATGTGTCCTGTGAGAGAGAGAGAGAGAGAGAGAGAGAGAGAGAGAGAGAGTAGGGTTTACCGGAATAGGGTGGAGAGCCGGTCGACGGAGCGCGGGGGAGGGGGGGGGGGAGTTTTTCTCTTTTCGAATTTTCAGCAGATGGGGAAAAATGAAACCGAGCCCTAATTAACCAAATTTTAGCGACGTTTAGCGACGTCCAAGTAAAACGTCGCTAACTTAAATTTTAGCGACGTCATTGACGTCGCTAAACACGTTGCTAAAATATTTTTAATAAAAAGGTCGCTATATACGTCGCTAAACGTCGCTAAATTAGACATATTAGCGACGTTTAGCGACCTTTATTTAACTTATAGCGACTTAACTTTTAAAATCTTAATAAAAGTCGCTAAACGTCGCTAAATGTCGCCATTTAGCGACGTCTAGCGACGTTTTTATAAGGAGTCGCTAATTATATATTATTAGCGACGTTTCTTTTGACGTCGCTAAAATACGTCGCTAATAGCGCTTTTTCTAGTAGTGGGAGTCGGGGAGGGGAGGCGTCGGGTCTGAGAGGGGAGGTGGGAAGAGACGAGGCCGGGGCGGCTCTCGGCGGAGCTAGGCGCTGGCGGCGGAGGGCAGCGGGCTAGGGGAGGGAGATGGCCGGAGTTTCGGGGTCGCCGGAGCTAGGGTTCAGGCGTTGGGGTAGGGGGAGTGAGGCGGAGGAGAAAGGAGAAGGGGGAAATTTATAGGGGCTCCGGGGCGGGGTCGTGGCGGAGGAGGCAGGCCGAGGGGAGGTCGTGGCCCTTCCGGCGGAGGCAGCGCGGAATCCGGGGCGGTGGCCGAGGGAATCGGTCACCGGCGACGTGGGGAAGGGGATGGGGGTTTGCGGGTCGGGTCGGGCGGCGGGTTCCGGTTAGGCGGACCCGCCCGACCCGCTAGCAGCGGCTGGGTGGGCTGGGCTGGTCTAATAGGCTCGGCCCATTGGGCCGGGCCGGGCCCAAAACAGAAAATAATAATAATAATAAATAATAAAAATAATAAAACAGTTTAATTAAATAATTAATTAATTAAATAGTTTATAGGCATTTAAAAAACAGGTCTGAGGCCCAAAAAATCCAGAAAAATTATCCTAAGTCCAGTTTTTCATTTCACACCCAAAAATGTTATTTCCATAATATTTTAATATTATTTAGTAATAATTAAAAATTATTCAATAATTAAGAACCCTGATTTTAATTACAGAAAATTCCCAGAAAATTCTAGAAAATTGTGAAAAATCCTAGTTTTAATAATTTTAAAAATTCAGGGGATTTATACCAGCGCATACTTCCTCTGAGAAAGAACAATCCCTTCTGCTTCTCGAGCAATCTCAATCCCAAGGAAGTACCGAAGAAGGCCAAAGTCCTTCACCTCGAACTCCTTGCCAAGCTTTCCCTTGAGTCGAACAATCTCCTGCTCATCATCTCCTGTGATAATCATATCGTCCACATACACCGCAAGCATGGTGATATGGCCTCCACTCTGACGGAAGAACACAGTATGATCAGCATTGATCTGCTGATGTCCCATCCCTATCATCGCCCTCCTGAATCTGTCAAACCACGCTCTAGGAGACTGTTTCACTCCATAGAGAAACTTCTTCAACCTGCAGACCTTGCCCACTGTCTTATCGGTACAGAATCCTAGTGGTATCTCCATGTACACTTTCTTCACTAGATCCCCATGAAGAAACGCATTCTTCACATCCAGTTGGTGTAGCTTCCATCCACCATTCGCTGCAAAAGAAATCAGGGTCCTGACGGTGCTCATCTTCGCCACTGGTGTAAAGGTCTCATCATAGTCAATGTCGTACGTCTGACTGTATCCTTTAGACACCAGTCGAGCCTTGTAGCGCTCTACTTTTTTATCTGGGTTCTCTTCACAATAAAGACCCACTTACATCCGACTGCCCTCTTCCCCTCTGGCAATTTTACTAGTTCCCAAGTGTGGTTCTTCTCAAGAGCGCCTAAGTCCTCGTGCATCACCATTTTCTACTTTGGATCGTTCTTGGCAACCTGTCAATTGTTAGGTACAATAATACTATCCAAAGATGCAATGAATGCTCCATGAGAAGAAGAGATATTATATGAAACAAACTGAGCAAGGTCCCAACCATATATATCAGGAGGATTTTCTGCATAGCTGCGAGTGGTCCTCCGTACTAATAATGGTGTGGGAGGAGTAGGAAGAATGATATCACCTGAAGAAGAATCTGTTAGTGGTGGTGTAGGTCTCAGGAGTTAAGATGGACACAGGTAAGGGACTTGGCACTGGCACTATAAGTACTGGTCCTGCAGTTTGCTTTTCTTTTTTGCTGTAGGTAAGTAACCCCCGCCACTACTAGAATAAGCGGGATTAGCGACGTTTTTTAGCGACTCCAAGTAAAAACGTTGCTAATTTAGCGACTCCATGTAAAAACGTCGCTAGACGTCACTAATTGGCGACATATAACGACATTTATTCAGTTTTTAAAAGATTAGTCGCTATAAGTTCAATTTAGGTCGCTAAACGTCGCTAATATATTTTATTTAGCGACGTTTAGCCACATTTTTAGCGACGTATATATTTTTAGACATTTAGCGACGTCATTAGCGATGTTTAAGACATCGCTAAATTAGCGACGTCATTATTGGCGTCGCTAAAACGTCGCTAAATTTTTTACTTAGGGCTGATTCCCCCCATTTCCTTCGATCTCTCCCTCTCCCTCTCCCTCTCCTAAATTTCAAACCCACGTGCGCGCTCTCGATCTCTCCTGCTCCAGCTCCTCATTCCTCCCTCCGGTAACCCCCCTCGGCCGCGTCCTCCCCCTCCGGCGCCCCCTCCTCCCTCCCGGGGACCCCCCTCCGCCGCGTCCTCCCCCCTCCGGCAGCATCCTTCCCCCTCCTCTAGGTAAACCCTAACTCTCTCTCTCTCTCTCTCTCCTCATTTGGTGTGGACATAATTTTTTGGGCTGAGTTTGCTCGTGGAGGAGTCCTCATCTACCGCCTTGCCAAGATCGGCAAATTATCTGTCTCTCTCTCTCTACAAACTTTGCCGGTCAGATCTATATTTTATTTATTTATTTATTTTTAGAATATTTAGGGTTTCTTTATATTGTGTTGTCGGTGCACATGGTGGCGGTGCAGAGCCCGGTAAGGAAGGGATGCTAGGCTCCGAAGTGGTGAAACGGAAGCAGAGGGACAGTTTGAAATTTTGAGCTATGCAGTGAAAACTTGAAACTTTTTTTGGGAGGGTTTCGAACTCTCGAGATAATTTTCTCCCCAATTGTTAGAGTTATGATCTATTCAATTTATACTGCTCATAATCTGATTTGGGGGTTCTCTATTTCTTTGAGAATCTATTAACTTTATGTTTTATTAGAATTGGCATCATAAATTGAATCACTTAATTATTTAAGTCATGATGTGCTCATTTGGTGTGGACATAATTTGTTGGGCTGAGTTTGCTCTAATTATGCTTTGGATCTAATATTTTGGACTTCCATGTTGTAAAATTTATGGGAATGTCGTTTCTTGCTGATAGAATTCACTAGGAAAGTTGATACCAACTTGGAGCAGTAATATTATGCTAAAAGCCAGTCATGGAATTTGTCAGTTCATTTACTGATTTTTTTGCAATCCATAACTTAACCCATTTGCAATCTGTCAGTTTATATATTCGCTCATTTCTCAAATCCCGTCAACGACTTCTACAACAATGGGTTGTCTTCAAATCTGTTCGATGGCAGGAATCCGAGCCTCGACTACGCTTTCAAAGGTGCGAAGATCGTGAGGGTATCGTACTGCATAGAGCTTAAGTTCCTTGCAAATCCAGTCACTAACCATGTCCAGAGCACCCAGCAACATAAAAAGCACCATAGATTCTCTACTAGAGTGCTTGAGGTATTGGAAAGAACAACTCTTCAGGTTGAATAGAATCTTTGTTACTTATCCATTTCTTTATTTTCATATTTTTAATCATCAAGTCTTCAGGTTTAATAGAATCTTTGTTACTCTAGTTTACTGGCAACAGATTCTAAGGATTGGGTTAAGTCACAGGAGAATTTTCTTATTAATGTTGCTCAGACACAAATAAACCGACACGATATGGTGGAGGTACGATATTATGCATATTTTGGAGTGTTTATGTATGTTTCCAATATGTATTCGACACAATGGCATAGAGGCAACACCTACTTTTGGAGTGTCCATACTTACTAGATGTATAGTGTTACATAAAATGTCTGAAGTTCTAAGAATCATGGAAGATACAATATCAGTTTCTTTTATATGGTAACATTATTTATTTTCTGTAATGTCTTTAATGCCTTACAATTCTATTCTCCAGTATCAATATAGTTTTGATTTCAAACCTTTTTTTATTAGGACATCTTATTAATCTGAGTTACGAAAAATATTGGCCCCTAGGAATTCAAACTGATAGGAAAATGGAACATTTTACTTCTTGCGTAGGAATTCCTAAATCATGTTACTTCTTGCATAGGAACTAAATTTCTCACAATCTCTATTCCAATTAAAATTTTATTCTACTTTTTAAGGTTTCCATTGTACTATGAAATCAAGTTGGCTTTTCTTTATTTACTTATGGCATTTACTTACGACATCCAAGCATAAAGATAATTTATTAGTAATTCATAAATTGCAGGAATAATAGTTTGGAAACAATTCATTATTTTTTTTTTTTTTTTTTAAATTTAGCGACGTATTTAGCGACGTTTAGCGACGTTTAATTACGTCGCTAACTACGTCACTAACTACGTCGCTAATTAGCGACGTTAATAAACGTCGCTAAGTACGTCGCTAAATATGTCGCTAAATACGTCGCTGTACGTCGCAAATTGCTGACATGGCAGTATTGCCAGGTCATTAAAGACGTCGCTGTCACGTCGCTATATACGTCGCTAATTAGCGACGTTTAGCGACGTTTGTTTATGTCGCTAATTAGTGACGCTGCGTCGCTAAACGTCGCTAATTTAGCGACACAATTAAGTCGCTAAAAAAGGTAACATTTTTTCTTTCAGCGACGTGCTAATTTTTGACTTCTGTAAAACGTTGCTAATTACGTCGCTAAACATGATTAGCAATATTTTTTGGTCATTTAGCGACGTTTTTTGACGTCGCTAATTTGACTTTTTTGGTAGTGCCTGAGCCGTGGGCCTAACACCTCTCATTGCCTCCCCCTGTTCCTCTTCACTCTTTTGCTCCTCCTCAAACGTTCCTCCATGCCATACTCCTAAATCGGTCACCACACTCTCACCAATCTTCCTCTTTCGCCTTATACTCTTAGTATCAGGTGAGTTACTCATAGATGAGGTTCTCTCCTGACGGTAGTATGGCTCAAACTCCCTGAAGTGAACATCCATGCTCACAAACTTCTTCTTTACTGGGCTCCAGCATACGTACCCCTTCCGAGTCACCGAATAGTCCACAAATACACACTTGACTGCTCTGGGGTCAAGTTTTCCAACAGACGGTCTGTTGTCCTTCAGAAAATATACGCAGCCAAACACCTTTAGTGAAAGTATCCCACTATTATTTTCTTGCAATATCTTACATGAAGACTTCCATCCCAGTACCTTCGAGGGCATCCTGTTGATCAATCGAGCTGTTGTCAATACTGCATGCCGCCAAGACTCTGTGGAACATTCATGGCGATCATCATGCTCCTTGCTACCTCCAGAAGGTGTTTGTTCTTCCTTTCTGCCACCCCATTTTATGCTGGTGTGTATGCACATGTGGTCTGATGTTGTATCCCTTGGGCTGACAGGTATTCCTCAAGTACTTTATTGGTATACTCTGTTCTATTATCAGACCTTAGTACCTTCACCACTGCTTTGTACTGAGTCTGGACATGTTTATGAAAGTCCCAAAAATAGGTAAAGACCTCACTCTTAATCTTCATCCAATACAGCCAGGTAACATGAGAGGAACAATCAATAAAAGAGACGAAATACTTGTAACCATTCATAGTAGTTGTGGCGCACGGCCCCCAGACACCAGAATATATAATATTAAAAATAGAAGATCTCCTATGGTCCGTACCAACATATGAGCTCCTAGTAGAGGAGCCTAAATCACATGCATTATATACGAGTTTCTTCTTATTTGCCTTCTCATAAATAGATGGATACAACCTACTCAAAGTACCAAAAGAGGAGTGTTCCAACCGCCTGTGATGGAGTATCAGTATATCCTCGGTACTCATCTTTGGTCCTCCTATTTCCGCCCTTTCTGCCACAGACACCAATGTTGAATCCAGTCATTCCCGATCCAGGTACCACAGTCCATCATGCCAAGTGCCAGTCCCAAGTCTTCGTTCCGTCTCATTCTCCTGGAAGATCACCTTAGGAATATCAAAAAAGATAATGCACTTTACTTGGAGGATTATAGAACTAATGGACAAAAGACTGACTAAAAAAGAAGCAGCATGTAAAATATTGGATAATCTTACTGAACCTGAACAATCGACAGTACCCTTACCGACCACTGGCTGGAAAGTACCATCAACTGTTTGAATGCTGTCTGCAGATGCTAGGTGAGTGTAGGAAGAGTACTCACTAACATTCCCTGTTACGTGTCGAGACGCACCCGAATCGATAATCCAGTCCGACGATCTAAAGAAAGACATAGCTGCAAGGGTGAGTGAGTCATCAGTACCTTCCGATGGATGGGCATACATGGCAGCGTTGCCTCTGGCGAAGACTAAGGTGGACGCCTCCTCAGTCCCACTCCTCATATCTCAATCGCTTGACGCTCTATGCTTTCTCCTGAGTACTTCCAACATGTCCAGTAGTTCCTGTTCCTCCTCAGTATAGGCACCATTAGCTCGCCTTCTGCTACCAGCAGGTTCGTCCGATAACCTCCTCGACCACCCTGTCGACCCCCACGACCACGGCCACATCATCCAAACTATCCGCGTCCGCCACCTGAATCTTCCTCCTTAGTTGGTTTGGTATAAACATACCTCAGATGGCCCACCTTCCCGCAGTTGTAACACTGCTGGGGGTCTTCCTTATGTCCTGTCCTGCCTAAATTGGCAACCGTCGGTGTTCTCTTCACTTCAGGAGGACCACCTGTCCCTGCCTATAGCTTGATACGAGTCTCCTCCTGGATCATGGTCGAGATAGCCTCCTCAAGTGTAGAAATCTTTGGTTGGGCTAGAAGTAGTACTTTCCTCTGAGCAAACACTGCGGCCAGCCCCTTAAGAAACTTCATCGTCCTGCCCTACAGACATACATGTCCCTCCTTACACTTCGGGTCCTCGCAGCTTGCCCGATCTGAGAAGTGATCATAATCCAACCACATACACTTCAACTCCATGGCATACTCTTGTACCGTCTTCTCTTCCTGTACGGTATCGTCGATCTCCCCCTTGATCTGGAAAGCCCTCAAGTTATTTTCCATACCATCGTAGGTTCTCCTCAACTTCTCCCACACGTCTTTCACCATCTTAAGGCCATCTACTATGGCGGAGATTGACTGGACTCAAGAATTGATGAGCCAAATGTATACCACCATATGAGTGGACTTTCACTCGTCGCGTCCTGCCAAGCCCTCATTCGGCTCTGTCTTCTCCCCTAACAAAAAATCCTCCAGGTTCTTCCCTGCGAGGGTTCTCCTCACCCGTCATGACCAACTCAGGTAGGTGGCCGGTCCATCAAGTTTTAGATTGATGGATGGAAGCTCCAACTTCTCCAATATTCGTGTCGCGCTCTCACCAGCTGACAGTTTCATCAGCTTCATCAATGTTGCGACCTTCGCAGAGTCCAACTTCTTGATGATCTCCTCCATCGATCTTCCTCTTCTCCGATCACCTCACACCCGTCCCACGATTCGCGTTCCCCCTCTTCGTCCTCTCCTAGACCTGATCATGTCTCTCCCCCATCAGATCTAAGCCTTTGATGTCAACGTCTGGAATGACCCGCGGGAGACGCCAAGAACCTCGGCAGAAGGCTCCATAAGAGTCGCGTCTTCGCGGTGGTGGTGGCGGGCGAGCGACGCCGGTGGTGGCTGGTGAGCGGTGCAGAAGCGATGGTGGCAGGCGGCGCGGCAGTGGCGGCTAGGGTTTGGGAGGTGGTGGCTGGCGAGCGATGCAGAAGCGGTGGTGGCGGGCGGCGCGGCAGTGGCGGCTAGGGTTTGGGAGGTGGTGGCTAGGGTATGGGGTCTGATGCCATGTAGAATATTTTGGAGTAATTATTATATTTTTATTGATAATCTCTTGGCTATTTATGGCCTTACAACCCTTCATCTTACATTAATACTCCATTAAAATTCCCTGTAGAATATTCTAATATCCCAACAAATATACCGAGAATATTCTATTATACCAACAAATATACCAAGAATATTCTAATATACCAACAGTACTGAGACATGCAAAGTTATGTAATGAGATGATTGATATCATAAACAAATTTTCTTTTATTCATCAAGAAAGAATACTGATAATGTATCCTTGTTTACTGTTTGTTCTTGCTACTGGCATCAACAGAATAAATGTACGATAATATGTTGACAATGAAGGTAATTGAATGGGTTTAGACATTGCGTTTGAAATATTCTGACAGGGTGAAAATGTGATGTAAATTGCAAGGTTCAAAGTACCGGTATTGGAATCGGTCTTGGACCATTCCTATGAGTACCGGGATCGGCAGTTTCGGATCAGAGTATCAAATTTTTTTTGGTATCGAAAAGCAAATAACTATTAGTAAATTATTAACATTTTATAAAATATATTTTATACATTTATGCATAAATTTAAGTATTTTCAATGTTGTTTCTTAGTATTTTTGAAATTGAATGAAATAGTAGTCACCCTTGTAGATTGGTTTATATGCGATAAATAAGTTTTTCTCTATTATATGCTTTTACAACATTACTATGCTTTTACAACCTTACTAATTGGTCTTTTTCATTTAATTTTCTTTGTCGAATTGACCGAAAAAGAGACCTGTAATGTCGATATCGGTCAATATTGGGTATCGGCCGGTATCGAATTGGTACATGCCAAACCGTATCGGTATCGGCTGATACTGCAAACTACGGTAATTGGACAAATTCTATACAAATAGGCTCTTACAAGTTGCAAGAGTAATGTTTTTATAACGCTTTTTCTTTTTATAACATTTTACTTATGGAAGCGTTATAATAAGTGGATTTAAATGTGGTTTTTAACCATGCTTTTTTTAGAAGTGTTATATATGTGCATCTCATTTATAACGCTTTGTAAAAATAGTGTGATATATGTGCATCTTATTTATAACGATTTTAAAAATATTTATAACACTTGGGTGCATATTAAAAAATGTTATAAATTGATATTTATAATGCTTTATAGCCATCATAAAAATGAATTTTCTTGTAGTGACTATAAAGAGGATGTACAATAGTTTCTCTTTTCCTCTTTATTTTCTTTCCTTTTGTGCCTACCCTAACACATCAAATCTCATCCGATTTTTTCATTATACATTTATCATATCAATCATAAAAAAACTACGATACGTGACATGAACCATAAGGTTGCTTTGACTTACTACATAGTACGCACCCGAGAACTTAATATTGAGCCCCCCGCTTAGGCCTTTTGGTCCTCACCGGCTTAACAAAGTTGGTATGCATTAATTGAAACTCATATTTTTTCTTACTCATAGAGTGAGAGCCGATGATGATTTGGGCATGAGAAGTTTTAATAACTATATATTTGTATTAACCTAACTACTGCATATCCCTCAATTTAAGTCTCGAGATCCCTCCTCCCCCGCCTTGCCGCCTCCTTGCGTCTAAAGCTTGCCTCGAACCGACATTGAGAACAAGAGGAAGAAACATTAGAAACGAAAAAAACTTAATTTGGCTACTCTTATGGGTAATTTTTTATCTGCAATTGTACTAAATCTAACCTCTTACTATATCAAAGATGGTTTCATCTTAGATTTAGCCAAAAATATAATAAGGTTGCTCAAAATCTTACCCAAACAAGTCATCTTCACTGAATACACTTCTTAATCAGAGAACAACACATTAAGAGGCTGTTAAATGGCTCATATGTTTTCTTATACACTAATGGACAATTGTTGTATGCTTTGTAGTAATGAGCTATCTAGACCCATTGTCAAGAAAAATGCATAAAGCTCAGAGTCTATGGCTATATCACTAGTATATATGTGTGTGTTGCACTTATTTTATATATTATTATTAGGAAGATAAAAAAACAACTGTTATAATTATTATAACTTATATTAACACCACTTACACTACTTAGGAAGTCTATACTACTATATAACAGAAAAGTTCAGATTCACCGTGTGACTTTTCTTTTCAAATATATCCTTCCATATATTTATGAATTAATATTGTTTATTAAATTAATAGGGGCAGTTAAGTAACTATATCTACGGTTGTTAATCGTTTAGTTTGCTTAAATTCTTTCAATCTTTCAAATAAAAAAAAATTAAAGATAAAGTTAATACGATTTAATCTTTTTTAAATTTATTTTGTTTTATTAATATTTTTATTTACTTATTATACATTCTCCCAAATTCATGATTTAAAGTCTAACCAAATTCAATCTACCATAATTTAAATGTAAGTAGACAAATTCATGGATTATTGGATAAATTATATAATATATATCAATAAATAAATATTGAAACACTAAACTATATATTTGATGTAAATTATATCATAATCCATGATTGAAAAGATAAATAAATCTAAGGTAGTTAGTTTTTTGTCGTTTAATTTCCTTAATTTCTTTCAATCTTTCAAAATAAAAATAAAAGATAAAGATAAAGATAAAGTTTATACAGTTTAATCTTTTTAAGTTTATTTTGTTTCATGAATTTCTTTACTGTCGTATTATACAATCTCTTAAATTCATAATTTAAAATCAACCGAATCCAATCTATCATAATTTAAATGCATGTGATCAAGTTTATGGATTATTGTTCATTTGATATGATCTATAGTTTCGAATTCATGACTTAAAATCTAATAACAACTAATCTACCATAATTTAAATATAATATATATAAATTATTAAACCTAATTGACAATTTCAGGTCTAATCTATTAAAAGATTTTAAGTAAGACAAATCTAACTAACAATATAATGTTATAAAATCAAGAATTTTAGTTATGATCAAATTTAATTTAGTCTAATGCATACTCACAATATTAGTTAAATTAAAAATATATAATATAATATAATATAATATAATATAATAATTAATTTGATTTGCTTTGATTTAACCTAACCTATTACATTAATCTAGTTGGATAATATTTAATATAAGTTAACTTAATCTAATGCAAATTAAAAATCTTATTTTGAAATTTATTCTAATTAATAATTTAAATATAATTATAATTTTTTTATACAAAAAGATATAATTTTTAACTTTGATATCGCTACTATTATATTGTAGCTTGGAAACTATTCAAAAATTAGCCATCTATTTCCTCTATTAATTAATAATTTTTTTAATCATTCTAATTACCACCGTACTTATATCCCACACATAAAAAATCTTAAAATTCATGTAATTACCTGAACATATATCCAAATTTCTAAAAATATATACATAAGAAATTCAAAATTAAATATATTCAATATTCAATATTCAAATTATATTTAAACTAAAAAAATGGTATTATCTTAAAATATATCTAAAGTCTACAAAGTTATCTATAACAAAATTTAATTATAATATATATTCAAATCATATTTGAAATATTTTAATATAATTTAATAAATTTTTAATAATATCAGAGTATTTTTTTATTTAATTTTTTAATATATATATATATATATATATATATATATATATATATATATATATATATTTTTTTTTTTTTTTTCAAATATTTGTTTTCATCAATATCAGGATTTTTTTTTACGTGATTAGTACTTATAACAGATGCAAAAAAGTTTTAGTAATCTAGTGTTATAAAAAGTTGGTTGAAGTTTATGCCATGGATGTATAATAATTATTTGAATGATGGTAGATTAAAAATAATGAGTTTGTTGCAACAAATATGATATTGCCCCAAATAAAACTTCGTAGACTACACAAAATTTAGATTCACCTGAGAGAAGATTGCTTGAGACAACAAATCAAGAGGAACTTTTTCATCCGATAATTGCCAGGAAAGCACATCCGAAATTAATCTTGCATAAAGAACTTTGAAAATTTCTAAAAAATGCCAACAAAATACTAAGAAAGTAGAAGAAGAAGAGAGGTGATATGCCTTTATTATATGGGGAAGGACAAATACAAACCCACAAATAATTTTGTTTATATAACTCCAAAAATTACAAAAAGAAATACCAACATATGTCTTGACTTTTTGTAAAGTGAGTAATTTTTTCGGCAAAGATTTTACAAAAAGAGAAAAATATTACACTGTTTTATATTTTTTATAAATTCAAATTAGTGGAGGATACAAATGTACTTAGTATCCATACATAATTGCATTTTTTGCAAAAAAAAAAATCACCCAAAAAATTGATAAATTTTAACCCAAACAATTAATCACTAAATTTTTAATGTTAATATTAATGTTAATATTAATATTAATGTTACTATTATTATTAATATTAATATTAATTTAAGTTTAAGTTTAAATTTAAATATTAATTTAATGTTTTAATGTTAATATTAATGTTAATTTTAATTTTAAAATTTGCCATGTCACCTATCACAGTAACCGTCACGTCAGCTGCGAGGGGTGGTTTGAAAGGATACTTTAAAGAAATTAATAGCATTATTTTATACTAAGCGTTGCATGTATTTCATAGATTATTATTAGAAAGACTAAAATACAGTTGTTATAATTATTCTAACTTATTAACACTACTTAGGAAGACTAAAAAATAACTCATATAATTACCTAATTGTCTCTATTAATTTAATGAACAATATTAATTAATAAACATATAGAAAAGTATATTTCAAAAGAAATTTCAACGATGAAGCTGAACTTTTATCATCATATAGTAGTATAGATAATCAACAATTTAGCTCTCAATATGTGCGGAAGTATTTTTTGATGGGAGGGTTTAAGGGAGTATGATGTGATGATACATATTTTTTGGAGGTATATGTTCAACATTCAAATTATACAAAATACATTCACCAAGAAGCAGAATTAATTTCAGCAGTTGATTTATAGAAGATAATGTAGAAATTATTATCATATGATGATTAACATGCATGTAATTAGTTCAAAGTCAAATAATCTTTTTGGAAAATTATTGTAATCTAAATATTCTATTTTTAGCAGAATCCTAAGATTAATATAGAGATAGTTGGTTATGTCATTTCAAGCAGAATTATTCTCTTAATATTTGTGGACAACAATAATTAATAATATATTAGAGATTTTTTAAAAGACTAATGATACTTAACCATATTTAATAAATTGAAAAGAGAAAAATACATGACAACTGGTAGAAACACGTGGCGAAGGAGATGGTTGACGACAATGATGGCGAGCAACTGTTAGGGTTCCGATGAAGGTGAGTGTGGCGAGGTCGACAGCGGCTTCGGACAAATGATGGTGTTGGATCTTTTTTTTGGAAGAAAGAAAATAAATTATTGAACTGGGGCATGGTTCACCCTCCGTACCTAGGTTGGATTGGACTTCGCACCTCAATCACAACGAATACATCAATAATAGCTGAAGTAAATAATCATGCATTTACTAATTTAATATTTTATATGTTGTCTTTTCTATAATACACATGTCCTCTTTATATAGGAGGAGCAACTGAAAAGAAAACTTCAACTTCCGACGTGGCACAAAAAAGAGTAAAATTCAACTAAAGGATAACTACTAACAAGCCTAGAGATTACCCAACTAAAATAAAATAGAATCCTTAATTATATCAAAGCCAGATATGGTTGGTGGCGGGATTCCCCAAACCACGTCTTTTGTGTCTTGTGTACACACGTCAAGGATGACGGGTGAGCATCTCAATGTCCTCATTTTTCTACCCAGGTAGGAAAGAACTCGACCCTATCGAGTGTATGTATTTTTGGCTCTTATACTGCTCCAAGATGTCTAGATCTATGCACTAGAGTTCATCTCGATTAAGCCAAGTTTTATCAAAATAAGGTTTCTCTTTCCAACATAACAAATCTTGTCAGATATGATCTCATTATCAAAAATATTATTAATTTTATCTATTGTAGTTAGGATATTTGGAAGTGTAGGTCAAGATCTCTCAAAAGTAGACTCGAGGTCAAGCTCATCAATAAGTGGATTTTTAGGTTTAAATTCTGGACCTTTATAAGTTACTAGATCTTCGATATTAAAAGAAGAATTGATGTTAAAATGATTTGGAAGATATATAACATAAGCATTAGTATTAATTTTCCTTAAGATTTTAAAAGGACATGAACCAGGGTCATACAACTTCTTTAAAGTTTCCTAGTCTTCTACATTAAATTCCTTGTATCGTCTGCTTATATCAGCTCAAGCTTTATAATTAACGATACTTTATTCAATTCATTTGCTGATTTCTTTATGTACATCATGTATGTTTGATGCAAATACAAATGCAGAGTGTGACACTCTATGGTAATGTATCATAGGAACAAGATCTGTAGGTTGCCTAGGCTTTTACTAGTTTGCTTAGTTGCGACAGGTTTCCTCTCTACTTGCTCCATCTTTGGTTGCGAGGGAAGAAGTTTTATTATTTTACCCTCATGTTCAAACACATAAATATTTGAGCGACCGTAGATAAGCACATACTTATCAAACAACAAAACAACCAAGGTCGTCCAAGAATAATGTGACCCACATCCATGGCAAATACATTATACCAAATTTTTTCCTTGTAGATGCTAAACTCAACTGGCACAAGGCACCTTTCCTTAACGTGTAGTAATGTAGCATTGGTCCACGAAACCTTGTAAGGTTAGGGATATGGTTCGGCTTTCAAACTAACCTTGGACAAAATTGACAATGAGACTACATTGATACAACTTCCACTATAAAAGATCACCTTGCAACTCTTGTTGTTAAGTTTTATAAAGGTGTAGAAAATTGAGTGCGTCTTCAGTCATCAGTAACCTTAGGCTTAAGATGAGAAAATGTGCAGCTAACAACATACAATCTAGTGGACTCCAAGTGCCTAACACAATCTATGACAATAACTTCCTTCGTCATACAAGTTCCTATTATTTTTATACTCAAAGTAGGAATCTTTAATTTCAGCCTCAATATCTATGGGTTCCTCTATAAGGGCGACCTTGAATGGACTTCCATATTGGGATGCAATGTGTCCATATCCTTAACACCTATAACACTTGGTATTAGGTCCCACATTTGTGTAATCTTGTTCTATACCTTTGCCCTTGTCTTTATACTGTACTTTAGGCTGGGAAAAACTAGGAGTAGACTTGTATTGGGCTGATTTGATGATTTACTTCAGTACTGACTTGATGACTTACCTTGATATTAATTCGAAGAGGGTTTGTCAGTGCACGCGACTCCTAAAATCATGACTCTTAAATCTTATGACCTGATATGGTTTCCTCTAAATCCAGAACTAAAACAATGGGCTTCTTCTAGGTTCACAATTTGTCGAGCAAAAAGTTTGACTCGAAGGTCATCTCGTAAGCCTGCTCTAAATCTAGAGAGAACTTGATCTGGACTCACAGTTCCAAGTATTTTGTATCTTACTAAGAATTAATTCATCAAACTTAGCAATGTAATCTTTTGCAGAATTATTGTCCTGAGTAAACTAGTTACACTTATCTAACATTCAAAGGTAAAAAGAGGGTGGCAAATAATTTTTTGTAATTCTCTTTTTACTTTTTATCACGATTGGATATATCTTACCCTCGATTTTTTCTTAACAATTTAATATTGGACCAGTATCACGCCTGTGGCGCCCCGTTCCTCCTATTCGAGGAGCGCGGCTAAAGAATACAAGATGGTATCGTTCGATCGGGATAAATTGAAACAAGAACTCGTCCTTGTTATGGATTTGTTTCTTCGGAATCGATTCCCATATTCAGTGGACCGTGCCCCCGGGATCGACTTAGCGGCAGAGTCAGGAGGGACCTCTTCGCTGTACCTTTTGTTGCCTCAGATTTTGATGTCGCTTGTTGCTTTTATGCTTCGAGTTGGTTTTCGGATTTGCTTGTTTTTCTTGAACGGTTTTGATGGATTTTCATTATTTTTGTTTATTGAACTGCACTTCAATTCCGAGATTGTAAAGAGAGGAAGAGGTATAGATCGAGCTATTCATGCAATACAGGTGAACGAGCAATAGGCAGCTTACGAGCGGAGTCTTGAAGCGCCTCTTTCCTTCTCCCTTCCAACCAATTAAGTGAGTGGCTACCATCCCGATTAGCTAGCCCTGCTTCCAAGTCTTCACACCTAAAATCTTGCATTCTTCTTTGCCCCGATCAAACGATGCCAAGTAATAACTAAAAGATGTCAAGATAAAAAGGGAATAGATTTGGATTGCATTACTTGTCATTCAACTTGGGAACGATTGCTTATATTGCATGCTTGTTCGTTTGGAAATAAATCATGAATTGTTGCTTGTCTTGTACTTACTTGTCTTATACTCTTGTTGCCTCAACTGCATGAATTGTTAACTTGTAAACATACCGTTCGATCACGGACAACTTGTACACAGGGTCACGGTCTCGCGGACATTGCTGGGGCACTAGCATCGATCCGGTCCGGGCGAGACCTATTGTTTAGTCTCTTATTCTTGGCAGAATGGCTTGCAACGCCTCTTGTACTTTCGTTGCATACCATTCTCGTCAAATACTATATCATACATTATGGCATACGCCAGTGATCTCTTGTATATTTAAACTTGTTGCAAACTAACTTGTGTTCGTGGCAGGGAAGGCATGGTAAGTATTGTGCAGGTGGTTCAGACGGGCAGGTAAATGTCATCGAACAATGGCAAGTTTATTTCAGTAAATTCTATATGATTCTTACTTGTAAATGAACTAAGGCAAGATAGAAAACCATAAATAATATGCATGCTTCATATAAATAACGTGTTGATTGGTATAGTTGGGTTAGCTCGCCTTCACCAGTATGTTTCGACATACTGACCCTCGTTGAAACAGGTTCTCCACACTAAGACGAACCTAGCGAGGAGCCAAAGTCGTCTTTCCCGATCCAGTCCAGCTGTAGGCGCATCCTGATCGTGCCGCATTTTGAAGTACTTGAAGAAGGAGCTTGCAACTCAATACACAATGCAGCTTCGTGGGAAGGCCGTCATCCCGTCCGAAGGTCTTTATCATTTTGAAGTTTAGTAAAAAGATGTAATGTACATGACTGCTATCTCATTTTGAGTCAACACTTTTATAAGTTTGTGCGGCAAATTAGCTGACTCGTTCAAGAGTTTGTAATAGATGTTCATTATCAATAAAGAGAACTTTTCCATATTTCAAATATGTGTTTCAATTTATCTACGCACTCTGAATATGTGCTCGTTATGCAAAATATCTTTAGCCTTGTGCGGGCGCAACCCCAGGCCCGCACGACGGTCACGATTCGGGGGATGCCCCAACGATTCCATGAAATCGGGTCGTGACATAATGGTATCAGAGCACAGATTCATGTTCCTTAGACTCTCGTACTGAAAAAGTTCCTTTAACGATCAAATTCCTGTACGAACTCTTGAATTCGCTAGGCCAAAATAAGATACATTCATGCAATAAGTCTATAATACATTATGATCCTAATGTAGTTTACCTTCTTTTGGAGGAATGGCACAAGCGCAATCCTCAGCGCTAGCACCAGACGAAACGAAAGGCCAAGAAAGTAGTTTGGGTACTTCGGGAAGTTCGCGAAGCCAGCGAGCCATGTCTCGCGTCGATCCCATCCAGCAAATATTGCGGATGTTGGAGGCAAACCAACAAAGGGATGAAGCTCGCTACGAACGGGCCGAGAAGCGAGCGGAGGAGAGTCAACTCAAGTTTCAAGACAATATAGAAGCTCGATTCTCAGTCCAACAGAAGCAGGTAGATGCCCTGCAACAGATCGTTCAGACTTTGGCTTCCAACCATTCTGCGACAACAGCAGCAACTCCATTGGAAGAGCCCGTGCTTGAAGTTGAGACGCCGTAAATTCCAAGGCCGAGGGACGTGACTGCCTTCGACTTTGGCTACTTCAAGAAAGTCTGCAACACCCCATTCAACGGGACTGAGGACTCAATCGTGGCCCTAAATTGGTTGGCCGAACTTAAAGACCACTTCGCTCTGCTAGAGGTCCCCGAAGATAAATACGTCATATGCGCTCAACTACAGCTCCGCCTCAACACGCACGATTGGTGGGACGTGCATCGACGATCTCTTCAATTTGATCATGGAGAGGAGGCGATCTCATGGACGACTTTTTGTGCCCCGTTTGAAGAGGAGTTTATACCCCCTCCAATACGACGTCAGATGGAGAATGAGTTCGTGCAGCTACGGCAGGGCAGTATGACAGTTAAACAGTATTTCGTCGAATTCAACCGACTCTCCAAATTCGCTGGCACCTATTTACCTGATGCAGCGAGTCGAGCTAGAAGGTTTGAAGGTGGTTTACGTCCTGCCATCCATGCACACGTAGTCGTTCATCAGTATCAGACAATAAGGGAAGTCATGAATCACGCTCTATCTCTTGAACCGCAATATCTTCACGTTCCTACCGGCGTTGTGCATACCTACAATCACAAACGCCAAAGCAACAATAGAGGGAATACCGCTGCAAAGCGTCCAAACAACAGTAGCAAGCATGGAGAAATGTTAGATAAACTATGTCACTTCTGCAGACGGCCGGGGCACGCATTTGATAAGTATCGCCTGAGACTTGGGTTATGCTTAGTTTGCGGTAAATCAAACCATACAGTTCGTGACTGTCCATTGAGCCGCCTCAATAATCGTCCTCAAAAAAATAATCTCTAATGGTAGGTTCTATTCCTAAGTTTCGTGGACGAAACTTTCAATTGGTTGTGTAGGATGTGGCGCCCCGTTCCTCATATTCGAGGAGCGCGGCTAAGGAATACAAGATGGTATCGTTCGATCGGGATAGATTGAAATAAGAACTCGTCCTCGTTATGAATTTGTTTCTTCGAAATCGATTTCCATATTCAGTGGACCGTGCCCCCGGGATCGACTTAGTGGCAGAGTCAGGAGGGACCTCTCCGCTGTATCTTTTGTTGCCTCAGATTTCGATGTCGCTTGTTGCTTTTGTGCTTTGAGTTGGTTTTTAGATTTGCTTGTTTTTCTTGAACGGTTTCGATGTATTTCATTATTTTCGTTCATTGAACTGCACTTCAATTTCGAGATTGGAAAGAGAGGAAGAGGTATTGATCGAGCTGTTCGTGCAATGTAGGTGAACAAGCAGTAGGCGGCTTACGAGCGGAGTCTTGAAGCGCCTCTTTTCTTCTTCCTTCCAACCAACTAAGTGAGTGGCTACCATCCCGATTAGCTAGCCATGCTTCCAAGTCTTCACATCTAAAATCTTGCATTCTTCTTTGCCCCGATTAAACGATACCAAGTAATAACTAAAAGATGTCAAGATAAAAAGGGAATAGATTTGGATTGCATTGCTTGTCATTCAACTTGGGAATGATTGCTTATATTGCATGCTTGTTCATTTGGGAATAAATCATGAATTGTTGCTTGTCTTGTACTTGCTTGTCTTGTACTCTTGTTGCCTCAACTGCATGAATTGTTAACTTTTAAATATACCGTTTGATCACGGACAACTTGTGCACAGGGTCACGGTCTCGCGGATGGTGCTGGGGCACTGGCATTGATCCGGTCCGGGCGAGACCTATTGTTTAGTCTCTTGTTCTTGGCAGAATAGCTTGCAATATCTCTTGTACTTTTGTTGCATACCATTCTCGTCAAATACTATATCGTCCATTATGGCATACGCCAGTGATCTCTTGTATATTTAAACCTGTTGCAAACTAACTTGTGTCTTCGTGGCAGGGAAGACATAGTAAGTATTGTGCAGGTGGTTCAGACGGGCAGCTAAATGTCACCGAACGGTGGCAAGTTCATTTCAGTAAATTCTATATGCTGCTTACTTGTAAATGAACTAAGGCAAGATAGAAAACCACAAATAATATGCATGCTTCATATAAATAACATGTTGATTGGTATAGTTGGGTTAGCTCGCCTTCACCAGTATATTTTGACATACTGACCGTCGTTGAAACGGTTCTCCGCACTAAGGCAAACCGAGCGAGGAGCCAAAGTCGTCTTTCCCGATCCAGTCCAGCTGTAAGCGCATCCTGATCGCGCCGTATTTTGAAGTACTTGAAGAAGGAGCTTGCAACTCAATATACAATGCAGCTTCGTGGGAATGCCGTCATCCCGTCCGAAGGTCTTTATCATTTTGAAGTTTAGTAAAGGGATATAATGTACAGGACTGCTATCTCATTTTGAGTCAACACTTTTGTAAGCCCGTGCGATAAATTAGCTGACTCGTTCAAGAGTTTGTAATAGATGTTCATTATCAATAAAGAGAACTTTTCCATGTTTCAAATTTGTATTTTAATTTATCTGCGTACTCTGAATATGTGCTCGTTATGCAAAATATCTTTAGCCTTGTGCGGGCGCAACCCCAGGCCCGCACGGCAGTCACGATTCGGGGGATGCCCCAACGATTCCACAGAATCGGGTCATGACAATGCCCCAGTATAAGAATACGAAGACAGACATTGCCAGCTCCCCCGTACAAGGTATAGAACATCGTACGACAGTCACGGCTGTAGAAAAACAAGGAGTGCATGCTATAATAAGTCTCCTAGGATCTCAGAACAACTATGTCTGAATCATTCAAGCAAGTAACAACAACATAGAACATGTGAGATAAAGCCGTAAGGCATCCCAAATGCTCCATCGAAATGTTCTAGAGATCTAGCCATCAAACTTTTAGGCTAGCAGAATGTCAATAGTTATACAACTGAGATCTACTACAGTCTGATTATATTATAGTTATGTAAAAAGAAACTTATGTCCATACAAGATGGATAACAAGTGACAGTGGCTAAACTCCCAAAATAGTAGAATGTACAAGACGAGCAGTGATCAAGAAACCCACCGTGCCCCTCAGCGACCATCCGTCTGGTGCACATAATCGTAAGGGGATAAGCTGGATCCTCTGGTGCTAGCTCTAAACCTGGCCATACAAAACTAGTGGGGTTAGACCCCAAATAGTAAGTACCACATGGAAGCACGGGATTAGACCCCAAATAGTAAGTACCACAAGGAAGCACAAATAAAGAAACAAAAACCAGATTAAGCATGTAGTACAAGAGCCAAGAATCATTGATGCGTGACCCATCTTTGGGATAACATGACACTCCTTCACCAAACAAGGACAAAAAATTTTAAGCCACCCAAGATAAGGTACGTCCCATGATTATGGTCAAGCTAGAATTATGTGTCGTAGTTCGGTCCATATTCCATCATAGCTTAATGACTCAACTTCCCAACCAAACAAGGACAAGTTGAACACCATACTATGATAGTCCATGTCCCCAAGCTACAAGCAGAATTAAAATCACAACCAAGTCAGGTTAGAACGGCCAAACAATGTTACGACTTGCTATGTGGAGTCTAGGGTTATCCCAGATATAATAATAATAAGCATCCTCAGATCGTGCCATGTCGAGCAGGGCTAATCAAGCCAATATTATACAAGCAGAAAATTATGATCGCACCAGTTTCCCGTAGGGCCACCGCGCTAATTGTCGCACCATTTTCCCGTAGGGCCTCCGTACTGATAAATCAGTAATTGTTCCAACCTTCCTATAGAAAAAATGTTGGCCCGATCTTAAATATAAAAAGGTCGAATATTGTACTCCACTATATGCAGATGATATACAATATCTGTGGTGGCCAGCCTTGTACGCCATAAAAATTATCATGGGACAGCCCATCACCCACGATCTCGGGATATTGTTCCCTCCCCATGTTCTAATAAGCTTTTATGTTACCTAATTAACCCTACAGTGATATGAAATTCTCTGTCGTGGCCACATGAATATTTTTCTTAATGATGTCGTATAGAGAACCGGTACATTTGATACAAATCCATTTAATATAAGAAGTCAAGACTGGATCCACCCAAATATAGATGCAACATTCAAACCAACAATAACCTAGCCATGCTATGGTTCTGACCTATTATCATTTTTGTGCCAAGAATTCAGAAATATAATATTATGCACCGAGCAGGAATCATTATGTCATGTTCAGTGTACATGTTGGCCAATATCCCATACTTAGTGTATAATATAGCCTTTATAAACAAGAGAGCATGACAAGTGTATCTACACGAATACAATAACCAAGTCAGGATACCAAACCTATCAGTTGGTCACATGAATCATGTTTGATCAGGTCATGAGTCACAATTAATTAGGAATCTTCTATCTCATATGATCGAGTCACGGTCATGAATGCCTCATTAATTCCTCAAATTCTGGGATCATATATCATCAATCATGGTCATCCTCAACTAATCTAGAATAGACATCATGTGCACAACATAACCCATGTATAATCAATCACAAAAAGTCCTGGGTCGGCGCACTTTGCAAGTGCCAAATATAGGCTAGTTAGGAATATTGGTGTACTATGCACAAGTAAGCAACTATATGGCGCACAAACCTATAACCCTAGATCCTAGAAGTCATGGCACAAAAGTCTATAACATGGCACAGAAAATCAAGAATTACAAGAATAGGCGCATTCTTCTCATGCAAGCAAACTGGCACACAAAGCAAGAGTTACCAGTAAGAGAAGTGGCACACTATGCAAGTGCAAAACAACTACAAGACAAAATAAAAGTCCCCAGGTGGCGCAACAGTCGAGGGCCTCAGAAATCGAGATGTGCCAAAGTCAATGCTCACTTATCGAGGCTGAATCGAGCAAGAGTACGCCAAGAGTTAACAAGTGCACTGGGTTATTAATCCATCAAAAGTGTGCCAACCGTTGAGCATCCAGAAATGCGCCAAGGGTTGTGTGTATAAGAGCGATGCACTTTTAATAGTTAATGCACAATATGTCAATTGTGCGCCGGTCCGTTGATTGGTTAAAAGTGCGCTGAAAAGTAGACTGACGTACTTTTGCTTAGTTCATTCGATAGTACATAAATCGTGTGCCAGAGGCTAAAATCTTCCAAAAGTGTGCCAAGAAGCATTTTTTGAAAAATTCATCCCCTTGACATACTTTTGCAAGAAATTGGCAATACTCTTAATGTACGCACGAGTATGGAATGCGGGTCACATTCAATATGTGCCCATGGTAAAAATTCTCATGTGTACTTCTTATCACTATTCTTCTTCTCCAATTAACCCACCATTTTATGCACTTAGAGCTCAAGCTCGAAACTATGATAGTGCTCCATTCTTCAAGCAACAAGAACCAAAAATCAAGAAAAAAATCCAGGCTCAAAATTAGGGAACATCTTTTAAAAATACCTCATTTATAGAGGATCATTTCCTAGAAAAATATACTCATGAAAATCCTCATAATAAAATTAAGATAAAACCATTAACCACCTCAAATCTGAAAACTCTAAGAACTAACTATAATCAGAACATTATTAGAAACTAATTACAACAACAAATACTAAAAATAAAACTATAGTCGATCATGTTTCTTCATATTTGCTAGATGTACTTGCCTATGAAGAAAACCAGGAGCAAAATAAGAGAAATGAACAAGTGGTGAGGGAGAATGAGAACAAGAATATATATATATATATATATATATATATATATATATATATATATATATATATAGGCAAGGGGTTGATGGTGAACCGTCGGATCTCTCCAACAAATCCAAGCCACACACTCTACGTACCACCACCACACTATCAATATTAGCCAATGTGCGCCAAACTTTCATTCAACCGTGCACTTAAAGTATACCCAAAGTGTGCCAAAAATAAAACACTATCAAAAGTATACCAACTTGAGTATATTTCAAGTATACGGGATAGGGGAGTGACAACCAGTATTGGCTAACTTGTTCAGTTAGCTTCATATTATCAAGTCGAATATTCCTTGCATCTGACATGTTATACCATTTAAAGTAATTATCAATTCCTCTAATCCAATCTAGAAAGTATTACGATTTAGGATGACCATCAAAAGATGGCGCATCAATCTGGATACTTTTTAGATATTGTTCATTCGGATCAAATTTATTTCCTCTATAATTCGGCCGACGATTTGGAGATTGTGAATCATCACAGTCCGTATAATTATGGTAATCATTATCAGGGTTAGAAAATAATTATGATGATCACGAAAATCATTAGGAAGAGGACTTTACGTACAAGAAGGAGAACTTTACCCCCGAGGATGAGGGCTTATCTTCGAGGAGGACTTTGCTTATTTTGTCTTTCTACCCTATTAAGCCTTCCTTGAGTCTTTGATTGGAAGTCTTAGGTTTCCTTTTTGAAGCTAGAAAGGGTATTATTTTAAAATGGCAAGTTGATCAATTATTGTCAGTAAACTGAGATCCAATGTTGTCGCCCATGTTATCATTTGAGTTATCTAAAAATAAGAGAGATCGCTACGAGTGGACATGTACTAAATGACCATAGTCTATTTGAAATCGAGAAATAAATAATCCTAATGTAATCCTAGTATAAAACATAATCTATATGATGCAGTCAACCGTTGTTATCTTGAGTTTGTGAATGATGATTTCTTTTAATAATAGCCTAAGTTGATTAGAAAACTAGACTAGCTCCTAAACTTTTTTTGATTTAGTAAATGGACCTCTACAGTGGTACACAACTCATTGATATCAGATTTCACAACCACTTTGTCCTAATGATCTCCGGTTGGTTGGCAACCCCAAGTTACGAATACCAGAATTTTTTAAGACCAATGTCTAAATATATTTTTAAATTTAAGCCAATGTGTTTCTTGGGATATGGATAGGGATTAAAATCCTAAGCATATCTTGTAGGGGTTTTGTCCTTAAAATAATTTATGCAGAATGACCTACTAATTAAATGCACAAACTATGGTCTGATACCAAAATAATGTGATACAGGTTTTATGCATGTACATGTTCAGCATTCAGATTGTATAAAATACTTTCACTAAGAAGCATAATTAATTATAGTAATAAATTTTATGGAATATTATGTAGTAATTATTGTGACATGGTGATTTTTATGTATGTAATTAATTCAAAGTCAAATAATATTTTCAAAAAATTATTGTAATCCAAATATTCTATTTTTAGCAAAATTCTAAGATTAATATAGAGATAGTTTGTTATGTCATTTTAAGCAAAATTATTCTCAATATTTGTGGACAACATGAATTAATAATATATTAGAGATTTTTTAAGAGATTAATAATATATAATAGTATTTAATAAATTAAAGAAAAAAGTACCTGACACATGGTAGAAATTCAATCGTTGGTTGATATTGGTGGTAAAGGAGATGGTCGACAGCGACGTTTAGGGTTTCGGAGAACGTAAAGGTGGCGAGGTCGACAACAACTTTGGACACATGATGGTGGTTGGATATTTTTTTGGAAAAGAGAATAAATTTATTGTACCTAGATTGGATTGGGCTTCACACCTCAATCATAACAAGTGCACCAATAATTGCTAAAACAAAAATCTTGTATTTACTATTTCAATATTTTATATATTGTCTTTTATATAATAGAGTTGCCCCTTTATATAGGAGGATTAACTGAAAAGAAAACTATAGCATCCGATGTAGGACTAAAAAAAGAGTAAAATCCAACCAAAGGATGGCTACTAACAAGTCTAGAACTTATCGAACTAAAATAAAATAGAATCCTCATATCAAATCCAAATCTGGTTGGTGGCGAGGTTCACTATACCATGTATTCTGCATCTTGTGTATACACGTCAAGGATGATAGGTGCACATCTTGATGTCCTCATCAGAGTAAGCCGAAGGAGTTGGGTAGGGAGTATGCATATTAATCATATTAGCAAGAAAGTACACAATGAGTCATTTACTTTAGTGGTGAGAGTGTTGTTAATATCACTACCACAACACAAAAACTCCTGAGTTGTTAGCTATTTTTACAGTTTGAGAGTTGAATTCACACAACGATATAATCTTTTTATATAAAATTTGATTAATATGAGCAACTTGGGAGAGAACAAAATACTATTGAGAGGAATTTTTATTATTGATTTCTAATAGAAAATACACCGTACAACCCTAGAATAAATAGAAAACAAAGCCACCAAATCAGATCTTAAAACATAAAAGCTGATAAGATAAAAAAACAGATATCGTGATAATATCCTAAATAGTTGGATACAGATCAATACGTTATTTGAATTCAAATTAACCTTATCTTTCTATATTCCCCCTCAAGCTGGACTGAAATGTATCAAACAGATGAAGCTTGGTTACAAGTTTTTCAAAATGTACTATTGGAAGACCCATGGTGAGAATATCTGCAATTTGCTCTGTTGTAGGAAGATAAAACAAACATAATCCTCCTTCAACCTTTTCTTTAATGAAGCATCTTTCTACTTCAACGTGCTTCGTTCGATCTTGGTAGACAGGGTTGAGATCCATACTTATAGCTGCCTTGTTGTCTAAAAAATTTCATAGGTTGATTAAATTCACTACTTAGTTCTTTCAGAAACATTTAGAAGTTCATAGACTCCTTGAGCAATTGCCCTAAGTTCAGCTTCCACACTTGTTTTAGACACAAGAAACTATTTTTTACTTCTCCATGTTACCGAGTTGCCCCATAGAATGTGCAATAGCCTGAAGTTGACCTAAAGTCAACTTTGGATCCTGCCTAATCTGTGTCTATATAAGCTTCCATACTACGATTTTTGTTTTTCTCAAAGAATAAACCATTCCTTGGTGCCCCTTGAGGTAATGAAGTATTCGAGATACAACTTCAATATGTTGCTTGTAGGGATAATACATAAATTGGCTCACAACACTCACTGAGAAAGCAATATTCGGTCGAGTGTGAGTGATAGATAAGCCTTCTAACAAGCGTTGATACCTTCCTTTGTCACTAGTCCCATTACTCGGTTTAATACCCAATTTATAGGTTGGGTCAACCGGTGTAGGAGCTGGCTTGCATCCAAGCATTCTCGTCTCCTTGAGAAGATACATAATATATTTCCTTTGTGAAATTGCTGTCTTTTATACTCTTGTACCTACATTCCTAAAAAAATACCTCAAGGCTCCCAAATCTTTTATCTCAAATTTGTTAGCTAAGGCCCTTTTTAATCTCTTAATCTCTATTAGATCATCACCCGTCAAAATAATATTATCAACGTAAACAATCCAGATGGTACTCATTCCTCCCTTATGACAATAGAACCGAGTATGGTGGACATGAACTTGAGTATACCTCTATTGTAGTATAGCTTTAGTAAATCTTTCAAACCAAGCCCGAGGGGATTGTTTCAACCCATAGAAAGATTTTCAAAGTCTACAAGTCTTTTTTTTTTGCTTTATGTAGGATTGTAAGGCAACTCTAGGGGGTGAATAGAGTACAACGGAATAATCTATCCATTTAAAAAATTATCCAAACTAAAGAAAGCTAACAACTAACAGTAATAATGAGTATATGCAAGACAAATATATAAAGCAGTAAGGGTAAGAGAAAGCAAACGCAAACATCAAAATTTTATCCTAGTTTCCCTCTGAGAGGACTAGTCCAGGCTCGAGAACTCTTGCTCAGAGTTGTATCTACTATAATCACTAATAGTGAATCACAAGCTTTGATCTGAAGGCTTGCTGACTTCTTACAACCACAAGCTTTGATCCAAAAGTTTGCTGACTTTAAAGCTAGAGAGAAAACTTGCTGAGCCAAGCTCTTACAACTTTGATATACTTCTAACCGAGATCACACTTGGCACTAGAAGGATGGAGAGTTGATCTTGAAGATGAGAAAGTTTATGCTCTGAGGGTTTGCTCACTAAATGATAGAAAGATTGAGAAGAGATGCATGGGTAAGAATGTAAAAATCCAAGTCTATTTATAGGATATACTTGGATAGAGTTCGGTCAGAATTCAGTACTCAAGTATTTAAAAATTCGACCATTGGAACCACAAAATCAGGGATTTTACAGCTACCCAATATTCTGTAAATGGCAGACCGAGTTTGGTCCGGGTTCGGTCAGGAGACCGAGTTCGGCCCAAGTTCGGTAGGCCTCATTCCAGAATGGTCTAAGTTGTGTATGAGCTAGTTTTGGTTTGATTTTGGTTTGTATATGTGGATAGGTTTTAGGCTATTTGAGTGGACTTGAGTATGCCAGTGCAACACGATATACATAAATCTTAGACTCAATAAAATATAAGATTATATTGATGAAATAAACAACTTGACGCAGTACAACCAACGATCGATGAAGTCTTCTGTTGTATACCATTGTATCATATTACGATATATCAAAACATGGTTTGGTTAACTATCAAAATCAAGTTGACTGAGACCAAATGGGCAAACTATCTCCCCCATTTTGATAATTAATAAACTATGAATGATACTGCAAGTCTTGGACGTGCACAGCTCCCCCGCGACTCATTGAGCGATTTTGATACAACGATGTCAAGTATCATGTTTCTCCCCCATTGTCATTTGATCAAAATGGAACGCTCTCCCAAAATTGGTAGAATAATATATTTGATAAAGAAACAATAGAGTAAAATAACACATATATAAAATAACCAATAGTGTATGTCAAATATCGATAACACTGCATTTATTGAATTCAAAAGACTAGTTTCAAACCAAAAAACATACATAGAAAATAAATGAAAGTGATGTGAACCAAGAACATCATATTAGAGTAATCTAAACTAGAGCTTCAAGCTTTAAAATCTACTGTAACATCTAGTGCTCATCTTTATTATCTTCTGGGTTAGCTGATCTATTAGGGTAATAGTAAGTGTCTGCTGGATCCAAGTATCACTGCACATAAGGATGGTCGATGCGATAGCCTGGTCGAGTAGGACCTCTGATCATCGAAAAGGGTTCGGCTAGGTACTGAGATAGTCCGTACTGAATGTCTAGAAGGGTGTTACCAAGAGCCCGGTGATCAAAAGTATGATAGGGAGCATCTTCCATTTTGAAGTGATCACACAACAGAACTAGAATGGACTCTAAGGTAGCAGGTGGTTCAGTAGCAGTTGTAAGTGATTGATCAGTATGAGTGTTTAAGTTAGAGGAAGAGTTACCAGGTAGAAGAAATTGAGGCTAAATCCTGCGAACTCGATTAAGACAAAGTGGCTCATTAAGATATTGACATGTGTCAAGAGAAATGTCAAAGTATGTAAAAAAAGTTGGCAAGTACATGGCGAAGAGTAATGGATGCCCTTTCTTGCGATATTGAACCATTTGAGATATGATAGTCTTTGGAAGATTGAACGAAATAGAGAAATGTAGATGATATAAGGCATGCATTTCTAAGTAAGCAACTTCATCAGTGTAAGTCTTCTTAGGTAAAAACATTGAGAAAATGATGTGATACATTTTCAAGAAATAGTTGTTCAGATATCTAGCATGTAATCTTTCGGATGGACAGATATGTGGGGCACAAAGTAAGTTTTTAAAAGTGTCTAAAGTTACGTTATTTTCAAATTGAACTTGAGTTATACTGACTGGGGGTCCACATTCAACAGGTATGTGTAAGATTTTGCCCAAGTCATTAGCATAAAATTCAATGTTGATACCGCGTACTCTTAATTATCATATGTTAAGTTACAATAATACATGCGGACAACATTCAGATAAACATGATAACGTGTATCAACAAGTTCTTCAAATTAAAACTTTTAAAAAACAGAAATATAGTCATTATGATGATGAAAATCAATAAGGTTGCCATAACATATATCTTATTTAAAAAATATATTAAACAATGCATTAGAGTTTTCAAGGTTTCTGAAAAGAAAACCAACAAATTCTCCAATATTTGGCATAATGGGACAAAATAAAGGATTATGGGAAAGAGAGGTTTCTCCTAATTTTCTTTTCATAGATTTAGGAGCCATGCAATAGATTATACCTAAAAAATTAAAGAGGTATAGGATCCTTGAGAGAAGGTAAAAAAATTAGGGTTCTGATAGAAGATGAGGTGATTTTTCGTGGGACTGTGAGAGAATCACGAAAGATATAAATAAATAACAGCCAGAAACCCCAATATTAAAGTAGGGCCAACTATATCTCAATATTTTAGAAAATAGAGGACCAAGTTCGGTCCGAGTTCGGTGATAGATTGAGTTCGGTCCGAATTCAGTTCTTATTTGAACAAGAATTCTAGTACAACTTTAATCGATAATTATGATTTTTTGACTTGATATAATATATAAAAGATAAGTGTTAAATGGGCTCTATCAGATCATAAATTCTTATAAAGTCTGTATTATCTAGGAGTAGCTGTAGGGGCCGGATCCCAGTTAGCAGTGGTCCAAAGATACTTAAGTACCATGTTGCTTAAGGTTATTTAAACCTTGTTGACAGAAGGGCCCTTTGGCTTGTACCCAAAATTATCAGAAATTTGAAGAACTTAGATTGAATAAGAATTTAAATCAACTTATATTCCTATATTTTATCAGAATCTAGAAGTCCTAATTCTCGATGGATAAAGTTGAAGCGATCTTCAGCTAAAGGTTTCATAAAGATGTCTGCTAACTGATGTTCTATGTCAACAAACTATAAACATAAATCTCCGTGTTATTGATGATCCCTTAGAAAGTAAAGTTAGATCTCTATGTGTTTAGTGCGTGAATGGTAAATTGGATTTTTAGTGAGATTAATAGTGCTAGTGTTATCACATTAAATAAAAATATTCTTATAGTGTAGATCAAATTCTTCTAGGGTTTGCTTCATCCAAAAAATTTGTGCGTAACGTCCTGCGGCGATATACTCAGCCTCAGTTGTTGATAATGTGATATAATTTTGCTTCTTGCTAAACAATGAGGCTAGAGACTTTCCTAAGAAATGATAAGTGCCCCTGGTGCTTTTTTTATTGACTTTGCATCCAGTAAAATCAGCATCCGAATATCCAATAAGGTCAAAGGACGTGGTTTTGAGATACCATAAGCTTGTTGTTAAAGTTCCTTTAAGGTATCTGAAGATACGCTTAACTGAACACATATGTGATTCCTTAAGGTTAGCCTGATATCTAGCACAAAGACATACAAAAAACATAATATCTAGGCGACTAGCGGTTAGGTATAACAAACTACCAATCATACCTCGATACTTATGTATGTCTATAGGTTTACCACTTTCATCAAGGTTAAGTTTTGTTGATGTTGCCATTGGAGTTCCGATAGGTTTTGCATTATCCATGTTAAACTTCTTGAGCAAATCCTTCGTGTACTTAGTTTGATTAATGAACGTTACTTGTGAATCTTGCTTGATTTACAATCATAGGAAGAATATGAGTTCCCCCATCATGCTTATCTCAAATTCACTCTGCATACACTTAGCAAACTCGTTACATAGCATCTCATTAGTAGATCCAAATATGATATCATCTATGTATATTTGCACTAATAACAGAGAATCATCAGTAGATTTTATAAATAGGGTTGTATCAACTTTTTAAAAAAAACTGTTTTTAAGTAGATAGGAGCTAAGGCGCTCATACCAAACTCGTGGGACTTGTTTGAGAGCCTTTCATAACTTGAATACGTGGTCAGGATATTTAAAATATTCAAAACCAGTGGGTTGCTTAACAAAAACTTCTTCTTTTATAAAATTATTTAAGAAAGCACTTTTGACATCCATTTAAAATTTTTTAAAATTATAAAAACTTGCAAAAGTATATAGCATTCAAATAGATTCTAGTCTAGCAACCAGAGCATAAGTCTCATCATAGTCAATGCCTTCCTCTAGGTTGTAACCTTGACCTACGAGACGTGCTTTGTTGCGTGTGATTGAACCATTATCATTTAATTTATTTCAGAAAATTCATTTAGTAGCAATGATAGGATAATCATTAGGTCTGGGAACAAGTTCCTAAACTTGATTACGTTCAAATTGGTTGAGTTTCTCTTGCATAGCAAAAATCCAAAATTTATCAGAAATAAATTCTCCTACATTCTTTGGTTCTATTTGTGAAACGAAAGCAACATTTGCAATAAAATGTCACGATCCATACCCGGTATAGGGGCACGAGTGCGTGGGTACATCCAGCCTACGTCGTAGCATCGTCGATAGAACGCTGTCTAGGTCTTGATGCTATCTAAACAATCTCACACGAGCATCCGACTCCATGAGGAGACACGGATACCACAATATAATATAAACAACATACTCAATCACAACTACAGCACGATGAGATCTCGAAGAAAACAAGTAAGATGCAACACAAGTCTAAAATGGAAATAGTCTACTCAACAATAATTCAAGTCTCAAATAAGATTGCCGGAGACAAATCTGGTAGCAAAATAGACAACTAAGAAACTAACTAGATAACTAGTAATTCCGGCTAAACCTTCCGGAATCACAACTGAACTACCAAGTCCAAGACTGCAGCTACTCATCCTGTGGTCCAAGTGTCGGATACAAGTCCTCTAGGCATAGTCTGGAAAATATTTTCTAGTCAGGAAGGAGCAAAGTATATCTCAAATAACATTTCAATTTAATTGATAAGGGCTATAAAACAATAAACAAATAATGCTATATACTGAGAGAAGATAGTGAATAAATGCAATGGCAAAGTAAAAAGAGGCAAATGTAAAGAGACAGGCAATATAGACAATATAAAACAGTCAATGCATATATGAAACGAAGAGAAAGAGGTACAATATCATATACGGGTGATGTAGTATATGATCTAAAGTAGAGAACTGTAACTATTCTAAGTGTTTGGAATATCAGTCTATCATATGATCGGCTTGGGACAGGATCAGGCTAGCTATATATGATTAGCTATGATTCATGTAAGGTCAGGCTAACCATTAGGTTAGCTATGATGCATGTAGAGGTCAGGCTAATCATATATAACAGCTATGAGGCATGTAATGGTCAGGTCGTACCCGACGTGAGATGTGGGGTGAGCTATGATGCATGTAGAGTTGGGTATGATCACATAATCTACTAATATTTTCCCCCGCCCCTAACTAGTACAGTGGATCCAATCACGACACGTCATGATACACGAGAAATATCTAATATATCATCAATGTAACATCTTATGATTTGTAGGTCCAAGCTATATACTAGTCTGTGTAGCACAGTGTCAAGAATCAGATGTAACATTTCTAGATACTGGAATTATATATATTATCAATAATTGGAAAAATTATCAGAGAATGCACTACTAGAATAAGCGGTATTAGCGACGTATTTTAGCGACGTCTAGTTAAAACGTCGCTAAATTAGCGACTCTGTAAAAAGCGTCGCTAGGCGTCGCTAAATGGCGACATTTAGCGACGTTTAGCGACTTTTATTAAGATTTTAAAAGAATAGTCGCTATAAGTTCAATTAAGGTCGCTAAACGTCGCTAATATATCTGATTTAGCGACGTTTAGTGTCGTAATTAGCGACGTATATATCAAAAAAATTTAGCAACGTAGTTAGCGACTTCATTTGCGTCGCTAATTTTAATTTTAGCGACGTTTTTATGTGACGTCGCTAAACGTCGCTAATTTTTGTTTAATTAGGGCTCGGTTTTCTTTTCTCCGTCTGTCGAAAATTTCGTCGAAAATTTTGAAACGTTTCGATTTCCCCCGCCCCCCCCTCTCCGGCGACCGGGTTTCCACGGCTGCGTCTACTCCGGCTTCCCCCTCCTCCTCCTCGAGCTCTAGGTAATCTCTCTCTCTCTCTCTCTCTCTCTCTCCCTCTCTCTCTCTCTCTCATGTGACACTGACACAAGACACACTTGACAGACACGACACACGCACACAGATACGACACACGCACACAGACACACACGACACACACACACAGACGCAGACACACACACACGACACACATATATGACACACACACAGACACACACACAAACACGACATACACACGACACACACACACACAGACGCAGGGGTTAGGTTTAGGGTTAGGGTTAGGGTTAGGTTTTTTGACCTGGGGTTAGGATTAGGGTTAGGGTTTGCTTTGCTTGTAAGTGTTTTTTTAGGTTACTTTTTGTTGTTGATTTTTAAGGGGCTTTATACATAAATCAATTTTGAAGGAGGGGGCAAATCAGACTCTCAATTGATAGCTTACGCCCACTTGACTTTTTAAGGGTTCTTCTTGTTTTGTATTGTCTCAAAAGAAACGAGAGAGAGAGAGAGAGAGAGAGAGAGAGAGAGAGAGAGAGTAACCTAATCTAATGGTAGAGTGAAAATGTTCCTCTCATGGAAGTAACCTAATCTAATGGTAGAGTGAAAATGTTCTTGTAGAGAGTATTAAACATATTACAACCCCTTGCATTCTAATGATCAGCTAAGCAATAAGGGTTGCGTGGTGTGTTAGGTGGAGTTATTATTAACATGCATCATATGTAACAGGGACACATATCTATGAATAATTAAGAATAGTCAATTTGATCTTGACACTTTTTTTTTTGTAAGCTTTAGAATAATTATTAAAATTTGATTTCATATTATTGGTTTGGCTATAATCTACTTGAGAAGTATCAGTAGCTTTGAGTGAGTGCAAGTGTCCATGTGTTTTAGGGTAGATGTAAGCTTTAGAATGATCTATACTGCTACATAATCATCTAATTCTTCCGTTCCGGTCCAATAGCTAATTCTTTGCTAATTCTTTATTTTTATCTATCTTACCAGATGGCACTCAAGAGAGCGACACCTCCTACTGTTAAGGAGGAAGTTATGCCTCCTACTGTTAAGGAGGAAGTGATGCCGACTACTGTTAAGGAGGAAAAGATACCACCTGCGGGGAGTTCCAGTCACCCAGTACCTATCGCGGCTGTATCTCAGACGGGGAGTTCCAGTCACCCAGCACCCATAGCGGAGCTTGATAACATAAACGCTGCTTATGCGCAATATTTGAGGGACTGGTATCTGCCCCATTTTGGAAATCCTCGAGATTGATACTATAATGTTTCATATACTTATATATTATGCATTTTGTGTTACTGTGATACTCTGATATTTATATATTATGTGATGCTGTTTATGTCCATTTTGTGTGAGTGTGATGCTGTTTATGCCCAATTTGTGTTACTGTGATGCTGTTTATGCCCATTTTATGTGACTGTGATACTTTTATTGTCTATCTATAATATTTGTGTGTATTAATTGTATGACTGTGATACTTTTATTCATATTCAATATTGTTAATCCGGTGTTGAGTGTTCCACCGAAGGGGTCGACGAACCCATAGAATTCAACGGAGGGTTGCTCCGGGTATATTTTTAATTAGAAATTTATAAATTGCAGGAATAATAGTTTGGAACAATTCAGGTTTTTTTTTTAATTTTTTTGTAACTTTAGCGACGTATTTAGCGACGTTTTGCGACGTTTAGCGACGTTACTATAAGTCGCTAAAAAGTCGCTAATTAGCGACGTGTAATTAGCCGTCGCTAAATATATCGCTGTACGTCGCAAATTGCTGACATGGCAGTACTGCCAGGTCATTAAAGACATCGCTGTTACGTCGCTATATAAGTCGCTAATTAGCGACGTTTAGCGACTTTAATAAACGTCGCTATTTAGTGACTCGGAGTCGCTAAACGTCGCTAAATTTAGCGACACAATAAAGTCGCTAAAATACGTCGGCATAGCGACGTTTAGCGACATTTTTCCTTTCAGCGACTTGGTTTTTTCCGACTGCGTTAAAACGTCGCTAATTACGTCGCTAAAAGTTTTTAGCGACGTTTTTTTGTTATTTAGCGACGTTTTTGGGCGTCGCTAATTTGACTTATTCTGGTAGTGATGTACTCGCCTTGGGACCTTAGCTGGTAATACCAATGTCCTTTTTCAGAATATCGTTTGGATGATCCAACAGTCCTATAGACATATCATAAAATAATATAATATTTGTATCAGATGTTACGCTAACACACAATCAAAATACACTGAACTCGGGACTACGCTAGGTATGATACTGGTCAACTAGGGTCATCTAGTAGATAGACCAAATATATATGTATATATATCATACACATTAATACTAATTAATTACAATTATAAAAGATACATATATAAATATACATATTATTAATTATAAATATCAATACTCAATACATACACAATATATAGTTGAAAAATATATATATATATACATCATATGTATGCCACAAATATATTTAATTATATATTTATTAGTTTGAGAAAAAGCTTATATACATATACCAATTATATATATTAAATACATACTAAAATAAATACTAACATACATTATGAATACGTATATACTATTGTATACCAATACAATATATATATTTATACCAAAATACATTTATATATATACCAAATATATATACATGTCACCCCCATTTTTTGGATTAGGGGTATTTTTGTCTTTTCATAATTAATGAGTAAATGATTGCATGATAATTTATTTATCTAAATAATTATGATTTTTAATTGATTGTTGCACTTAATCGTTATTCAATAACTAGAACGCTACACTAGCTTTGTCTTCCATCCGATCGTACCCTTGTCATAGACACGCCAGACCATTCATTGATGCCTGTGTCCCATATAAATCCAGCCTTTGTACTTCTATTTAATTATAAAACACCTTTTGCATTTAATTTTAATTAAGCAAACAATAAACCTATTTCATGTAAATTATAATTATTGGCACTGTTATGTAAAAGAGCATTAAGTGTACACCCGTTTGACACGACACGCATTATAAACCCATTTTCCCCCTTCATTATATTTTCCATAAATTTTTGGGAATGTATAATTTAACATCAATCCTTGAAACCATGGCCTCCAAACCCTTAGACTACTACAATTCTCGCAGTCTCATTCGAACCCTAGCCCATTGGAATATCTCCATAGCAAGCCAAGGCCTTTCCTAGTATTGACCAAAGTCAACATATTCTAGGTCAAACTTAAACATCATATATATATATATATATATATATATATATATATATATATATATTCCCTTCTTTTCTTTTTCCTTAACCTAATCAGCCCCAAGCCGAATTCTCCATCCCATCCTCTTGTTCATCTCCTTCCCGAGCAACCCGACGTAAACCCACCGGAACCGAGAAGCCCTGACCGGACCTTTCGACCCCCCCGCCTGCGGACTGAACCGAAGAGTTCCCGGAGCCGCTGCCATCAGGCGCTGAACCGAAGAGTTCCCGGAGCCACCGCCTGCGGACTGAACCGAAGAGTTCCCGGAGCCGCTGCCATCAGGCGCTGAACCAAAGAGTTCTCGACTGCCGTTTGAGCGCTGCCCCGCCCGAGAGTCGACTGCACAAGCCATGTCGAACCCGCCACGCTGAACCGAGAGCAGACTGCACGGAGCCGCACGACGCTGCCCAGACCGGACGACTCGCCTGCACACGCCGGACGACCGCTGACTCGCTGAACCCGACCGGAGCAGCCTTCGACTCGACGATGCCGTGACACGCACGTCTTATTCCGCGCCCAGGTTTGAGTCCCCTCTCGAGTACCTGTACGCGTACATGCACACGCATATTCTTCCTTGTTTTCATGCGTATAATTAGCTATGATAGTATACCCGTATCGTATGATGGTAGATTAGTATGTTGTATGCACATATTATATATTTATATGAATATAAACCTAATTAATATATATGTGGTACATGTATTAGCATAGGGTTAAATGTAAATTGGTATATATGGCATATCTCGATTAGTATAAATACGTAAATATACGTATTGTACATATCTTCCTAGTAGATGTTTAATATATATATATAAAGTATTTAATTCTATTTAAAGTATATATATATATATATATATATATATATATATATATATATATATATATATATATATATATATATATATATATCTGTCTATTATTTGGTAACTAATGGATATTATAAATAAATTAGACCCTATTATGTACTATGTGTTATGTATATTAGATGACTTGAATGTAACCACGGATACCCCGTAATTATATTGACCTGTGACCATGTAGTAGGTTAGCAGACCGCCATATGTACACTGACGTACTGGCAAGACCGTACCATTGACTGTCTGTTATGCACAGCAACTACAGACGTGACCCCTAGCATAGCCTGTGAGATCATGATATTTGATTATGTATTAGTGTAAAGCCTGATACAGTATTATGTTTATGATATATCTATAGGACTGTTGGATTACTCAGACGGTACCTTGGAACCCGGACAGTGGTATTACCAGCTAAGGACCCCAGGCGACTACATTCTCTGACAGTTTCCATTATATTGATTATCTCTATAATTCTTGTTGTATAGTATACATGACTCTGACACTGTTGCTTACACGAGTTAGCATCATTGAGACCTGTCACGAGGAGTCATGATTGGAATCCATCGTGCTAGCTGGGGATAAATGGGGAAGTATTAGTAGTTATGTGATCATACCCTTACATTCAGCATTAGCTCACCCATATCTCACGTCGGTGCAGCCTTACCCTTACATGCCTCATCGCTGTTACATTCCGGTTAGCCTGACCTGTTGGGGATGATCGCTAATCCATGTAATGAGTCATATAACCCAAGCCGATCACATGATATACTAATATTTCACACACTTAGTTAGATGATTCTTGACATGTATCTTGATAGATTGATCTTGTATCTTCCACATGTTCTAGTTGTTGTTCTTATACACACTTACATACCAGTTCTTGTTCTTGTATGTACTTGTAGTTCTATTCCTTGTCAGATGCATATTGATGATGATGTTCCAGTACTTTATTCCAGTATTTCTCATTGCCAGTTATTTTATATCTGTCTTGTATTTCTTTACACTGTGTTATAGTTTTTGTCAATATATGTGGAACTGCTGTTAGAGGTGTATTTTCGTTCAATCCTGTCTGGATATTTTTCCAGAGAACCTTGAGGATTTCTGTACCACACACTACGGACCAGGTATAGATGCAGACTATGTTCCAGAGATCCTAGAGGAGACCATGCTTCTAGATGAGACTTTGCCTGCAGCTATTTAGACAGTATTTATTTATACTTGAGACTTATGGAGGTTATTTCAGTTTTGTTTAGACTATGTTAAGTTTAATTGGAGACTTGTGTTGGACAGCTAGACTGTGAGTACCTTATGTTGAGACATGGTGTTTAACTATGTTATTTCTTTTTATCTTTTATCGTGCCTTATAGTTGTTGTGATTGAGTTATATTGTGAGATTATGGAGATGTATATCATTGACAGGTGTTTAGTTATCTAGTATTACTGAGACCTAGACAGCGTACTACCGCCGATGCTGCGGCGTAGGCTGGACGTACCCACGCTCTCGTGCCCCTATACCGGGTGTGGGTCGTGACACGTTTTTAGTGGTAGCCCACGCAGGTCCAGTCTCGCAAGTTATGCGATACCGTAGTAGTGCGACAACTTAGTTGCACTGCTGCGAGCCTGTGCTAGGATATAGAGAATAGGATCTAGGATGAGAATATGCTCAATCACACTAGGAAATTCTGAACTTCTTATTGCTATTCTAATGGATTGCTTCCTTTAGCGCTTTAGTATCCTTTCTTGATAATATCATATCTATCACCTTAATTGATTCTTTGATCTATGTTCAGGATGTCACCGAATACTAGATCCATGAGAATGGGAGCAGCCAATTCAGAGAGGACTGCCACCTCTCAACCTGACGAACAGATACCTGGAGATTCTCCTACATCTCCTGTTCGTGTGGGAGTGTCTGCAACTAACGGGATTCCTACTCCACCTATACAGAGGATTGCCCCAACTATGACAGACAACCTTTCACCACCACCGATTCCTGGAGGAGTGCCCACTGACGGGGCACAGATGTTCGCACTGATGCAGGGCATGCTAGAGGCCCAGAGAGTAACAGCAGAGGCTCAGTGTGTTCAAGCTGAGGCTCAGAGAATGCAAGTAGAAGCACACCAGGCGCAGACCGAACTGATGAGAGAGGGCATGGAGAATGCCCATCAGATGACTCTCCAGGCAGTGGAGAGAGTAGCACGACAACCGCAACATCCAGGTCAACTACAACAGAGGCCCGGTACCATAGTGGACTTTAAGAGGATGATGCCTTGAGAGTTCAAAGGCACAGAAGGAATACTATATGCTGACGAATGGTTAGAAGACATAGAGAGGAATTTGCGCTTATCACAGATTCTGGAGATTCTTCAGATAGAGGCCGCTGGCAGCCAGATGTTTGATATCGCACTGACGTGGTATCGTACAGAGCCGAGACTCGCCGCTGAAGGACTTACTTGGGAGGACTTTAAGGAACTCTTCAAAGAGAAATTCTTTCCTGACGTAGCCTTGGGAGCTTTAGAAAGTCAGTTTCATGACTTAGTCCAAGGAGGCATGTCAGTCGACGAGTATGCTGCAGAGTTTTGCCGATTGAGTCGATTTGCGCCATCAATGATTCGAGACCCAGGAGACAGAGCTCAGAAATTTAAAAAAGGATTGAATAGGGAGATAAAGTCTCGTACTTCGGGACGACGTACTGCTACATTTGAGGGTATTCTGATGGATGCCCAGATTGCCGAAGACGACTTGGACCTCAGGCCCAAGAGAGGACGCGATACATCTGGAGCAACAGGAGGTAACACAGGACCAGCCAAGCACCCACACTTTCAACAACAATATAGGCCGTACCAGCAGCAACACCAGCAACAACACTAGCAGCAACACCAATAACAGGCACCAGTTCGAGGATATGCTCAACAACAGCAACCACAGAGGCATAATCAACCCGCTACCCCATGTTCGTATTGCGGGAAGATGGGACATACAAGAGACATCTGCAGAAAAAGGTTGGGCACTTGCTTATCGTGTGGATCAACAACACATCAGCTGAGGGACTGCTCAACTATTCAGAATCGCCAAGGAGGAGGAGCAGCAGAGAGAGGACCAGCAAGAGCACCTATTGTACCAGGAGGCCAGCAGAGGGGACCTCCACTTCCAACACAGCAGGAGAGGTTTTCTCAGCAACAGCAGCAACAGAGAGGAGCACCACAAGGACGAGCTTACGCCATGACCACTGAGGAGGCCGAGCCAGCTGGAGACGTGATTTTAGGTTCAGTTTTACTCGATTCCATTCCAGCACTCGTATTATTTGATTCTGGCGCTTCCCATAGTTTCGTATCTGTATCTTATGCCCTTAAGCATCATTTAAAAACGGAACCATTAGATAGGACTTGCAAGATCACGACAGGAGGAGGCATTATCCTAGTCCATGATTGTTGTAAAGATCGGAGAGTGTCATTGGAAGGCCGAGAGTTGAGCGTGAGTTTACTCGTTATGCCACTTTCGGATTACGATATTGTACTCGGAATGGACTGGCTGAGTAAACACCATGCTTCTATAGATTGTCACGAAGGTAGAGTAGTATTTCGACCACCAGGAGAGCCAGAGTTTGAGATTGTCAGAGGAACAGAGGAGCGGAGCAGAGGCACTTTTTGCGGAGCCAGGGTGGAAGAAGAAGAGTTACCGCATCCACTTATAGCAGAATTCCTGGATGTATTTCCAGAGGAGTTGCCAGGTTTGCCACCAGACAGAGACGTTGAGTTCTCTATAGACTTGATACCAGGAGCAGAGCCTATTTCACAACATGTCTATAGAGTTAACAACAACGAATTGGTTGAACTAAAGAAACAAGTTGAGGAGCTGCAAGACAAATGTTTTATTAGATCCAGTTTATCGCCATGGGGAGCACCGGTATTATTTGTACCGAAGAAGGATGGCACGGTACGTATATGTATCGATTATAGAGCTTTGAATAACCTCACTATCAAAAACAAATACCCGCTGCCAAGGATAGATGATCTTTTCGATCAATTGAGCGGAGCAAAGGTGTTTCCAAAAATAGACTTAAGGTCAGGCTATCACTAGGTGAAAGTGAAGAAAGAAGACATACCGAAGACCGCCTTTCGAACTAGATATGGCCAGTTTAAATTTACAGTAATGCCGTTTGGTTTAACCAATGCACCAGCAGTATTTATGAACTTGATGAACAAGGTGTTCCACCAGTACCTTGACAAGTTTGTAGTGGTGTTTATTGACAACATTCTAGTATATTCAAAAACCCCAGAAGAGCATGAAGAGCACTTGAGAATAGTCTTAGAAACTCTCAGGAGAGAGAAATTATACGGGAAGCTTTCAAAGTGTGAGTTCTTTCTTGAAGAGGTTGAATTTCTTGGACACATGGTGACAGGTGACGAAATTTCAGTTAACCCAAAGAAGATAGAGGCAGTGAAGTCATGGACTACCCCCAGCACGGTAGCTGAAATCAGGAGCTTTCTCGAACTAGCAGAATACTACAGGAGATTTGTACAAGACTTCTCCAAGATTGTGGAGCCAATGACTAGGCTGACCAAGAAAGATGTGGACTTTGTCTGGACAGAAGAATGTCAAGCCGTATTTGATGAGCTGAAGAGGAGATTGACAACAACACCAGAGGTGGATTCACTATCTATAGTGATGCTTCAGGAAAAGGGTTGGGATGCGTTCTTCAACAACACGGGAAAGTAATTGCCTATGCTTCAAGACAATTATGCCCTCATGAAAAGAACTACCCCACTCACGATCTGGAGTTAGCAGCAGTTATTTTTGCCCTAAAGCTGTAGAAGCACTATCTGTACGGAGAGCGTATAGAGATCTTCGCAGACCACAAAAGCTTAAAGTACGTGTTTACACAGAAGGGGCTGAATATGAGACAGAGAAGGTGGTTAGAACTGATGAAAGAATTTGATATCTCATTACAGTATCATCCAGGGAAAGCCAACGTAGTCGCGGATGCCTTGAGCAGGTACCCAATGGCTATGTGCTTGACTTCGGATAGACACTTATTAGCTGATCTTGAGAGCTTGGAAATTGAGGTATTAGTTCCAGGAGCTGAGATTCAGATGTGGGGACTGCAGATTCAATCAGAGCTGATAAACAAAATTAGAGCTGCACAGTATGATGATGAGACTCTAAGGAATATTAGAGCACAAGTTCAGGCAGGATTGATAGACGATTTCACTATTGCGGATGATGGATCCTTACGACATGGCACAAGGATGTGTGTGCCAAGTGGAGAGCTGCGCGAAGAAGTTTTACAGGAGGCACACCGCTCTCAGTACTCGATGCATCCCGGAGCCAACAAGATGTATCGAGATTTGAGGAGGCATGTATGGTGGTATGGTATGAAGCGCGAAGTAGCACGCTTCGTATCCCGATGTTTAGTATGCCAAAAGGTGAAAGCAGATCAACAGAGGCCAGGAGGAAAGCTTAGTCCACGATACATTGGGCCCTTCAGTATTCTTGTAAGGGTCGGTGCAGTGGCCTATAGACTAGACTTGCCGCCTACTCTAGATGGAGTACATAACGTGTTCCACGTATCGCAGCTGAGACGGTACATGGCAGATCCTAGTCACGTATTAGATCACTCGGAGATCAAAGTTGGACCGACACTCAGCTATCCTGAACAACCGGTGGAGATCTTGGATCATAGAGAGAAGATATTGTGGAACCAGACTATTCCCTTGGTTCGTGTTGCATGGAGAAATCACTCTCCAGGAGAATCAACTTGGGAGAGAGAGGACGAAATGCGCGAGCGGTATCCATATTTTTTCGAGACTTGAGGTATAATTCATTAATTGATTGCTTGTGCTAGTGATAGTTATTTTTAAATTTCGAGGACGAAATTCTTTAAGGAGGGTAGACTTGTCACCCCCACTTTTTGGATTAGGGGTATTTTTGTCTTTTCGTAATTAATGAGTAAATGATTGCATGATAATTTATTTAGCTAAATAATTATGATTCTTAATTGATTGTTGCACTTAATCGTTATTCAATAACTAGAACGCTACACTAGCTTTGTCATCCATCCGATCGTACCCTTGTCATAGACACGCCAGACCATTCATTGATGCCTATGTCCCACGTAAATCCAGCCTTTGTACTTCTATTTAATTATAAAACACCTCTTACATTTAATTTTAATTAAGCAAACAATAAACCTATTTCATGCAAATTACAATTATTGGCACTGTTATGTAAAAGAGCATTAAGTGTACACCCGTTTGACACGACACGCATTATAAACCCATTTTTCCACCTTCATTATATTTTCTATAAATTTTTGGGAATGTATAATTTAACATCAACCCTTGAAACCATGGCCTCCAAACCCTTAGACCAGTACAATTCTCGCAGTCTCATTCGAACCCTAGTCCATTGGAATATCTCCATAGCAAGCCAAGGCCTTTCCTAGTATTAACCAAAGTCAACATATTCTAGGTCAAACTTAAACATCATATATATATATATATATATATATATATATATATATATATATATTTCCTTCTTTTCTTTTTTTCTTAACCTAATCAGCCCCTAGCCGAATTCTCCATCCCATCCTCTTGTTCATCTCCTTCCCGAGCAACCCGACGTAAACCCGCCGGAACCAAGCAGCCCTGACCGGACCTGTCGACCCCTCCGCCTGCAGACTGAACATAAGAGTTCCCGGAGCCGCTGCCATCAGGCGCTGAACCGAAGAGTTCCCGGAGCCACCGCCTGCGGACTGAACTGAAGAGTTCCCGGAGCCGCTGCCATCAGGCGTTGAACCGAAGAGTTCCCGACTGCCGTTTGAGCGCTGCGCCGCCCGAGAGTCGAGTGCACACCCCGCGCCGAACCCGCTACGCTGAACCGAGAGCAGACTGCACGGAGCCGCACGACGCTGCCCAGACCGGACGACTCGCCTGCACACGCCGGACGACCGATGACTCGCTGAACCTGACCGGAGCAGCCTTCGACTCGACGACGCCGTGACACGCACGTCTCATTCCGCGCCCAGGTTCGAGTCGCCTCTCGAGTATGTATACGCGTACATGCACACGCGTATTCTTCCTTGTTTTCATGCGTATAATTAGCTATAATAGTATACCCGTATCGTATGATGGTAGATTAGTATGTTGTATGCACATATTATATATTTATATGAATATAAACCTAATTAATATATATGTGGTACATGTATTGGCATAGGGTTAAATATAAATTGGCATATATGGCATATCTCGATTAGTATAAATACGTAAATATACGTATTATATACATCTCCCTAGTAAATGTTTAATATATGTATATAAAGTATTTAATTATATATATATATATATATATATATATATATATATATATATATATATCTGTCTATTATTTGGTAACTAATGGATATTATGAATAAATTAGACCCTATTATGTACTATGTGTTATGTATATTAGATGACTTGAATGTAACCACGGATACCCTGTAATTACATTGACCTGTGACCATGTAGTAGGTTAGCAGACCACCATATGTACTCTGACGTACTGGCAAGACCGTACCATTGACTGTCTGTTATGCACAGCAACTACAGACGTGACCCCTAGCATAGCCTGTGAGATCATGATATTTGATTATGTATTAGTGTAAAGCCTGATACTGTATTGTGTTTATGATATATCTATAGGACTGTTGGATTACTCAGACGGTACCTTGGAACCCGGACAGTGGTATTACCAGCTAAGGACCCCAGGCGAGTACATTCTCTGATAGTTTCTATTATGTTGATTATCTCTATAATTCTTGTTGTATAGCGTACATGACTCTGACACTGTTGCTTACACGAGTTAGCATCATTGAGACCTGTCACGAGGAGTCATGATTGGAATCCATCGTGCTAGCTGGGGATAAATAGGAAAGTATTAGTAGTTATGTGATCATACCCTTACATGCAGCATTAGCTCACCCACATCCCACGTCGGTACAGCCTTACCCTTACATGCCTCATCGCTGTTACATTCCGGTTAGCCTGACCTGTTGGGGATGATCGCTAATCCATGTAATGAGTCATATAACCCAAGCCGATCACATGATATACTAATGTTTCACACACTTAGTAGATGATTCTTGACATGTATCTTGATAGATTGATCTTGTATCTTCCACATGTTCTAGTTGTTGTTCTTATACACACTTAAATACCAGTTCTTGTTCTTGCATGTACTTGTAGTTCTATTCCTTGTCAGATGCATATTGATGATAATGTTCCAGTACTTTATTCCAGTATTTCTCATTGCCAGTTATTTCATATCTGTCTTGTATTTCTTTACACTGTGTTATAGTTTTTGTCAATATATGTGGAACTGCTGTTAGAGGTGTATTTTCGTTCAATCCTGACTGGATATTTTTCTAGAGAACCTTGAGGATTTCTGTACCACACACTACGGACCAGGTATAGATGCAGACTATGTTCCAGAGATCCTAGAGGAGACCATGCTTCTAGATGAGACTTTGCCTACAGCTATTTAGACAGTATTTATTTATACTTGAGACTTATGGAGGTTACTTCAGTTTTGTTTAGACTATGTTAAGTTTAATTGGAGACTTGTGTTGGACAGCTAGACTGTGAGTACCTTATGTTGAGACATGGTGTTTAACTATGTTATTTCTTTTTATCTTTTATCGCGCCTTATAGTTGTTGTGATTGAGTTATATTGTGAGATTATGGAGATGTATATCATTGACAGGTGTTTAGTTATCTAGTATTACTGTGACCTAGACAGCGTACTACCGCCGATGCTGCGGTGTAGGCTGAACGTACCCACGCTCTCGTGCCCCTATACCGGGTGCGGGTCATGACAATACATTAAATACATACTAAAATAAATACTAACATACATTATGAATACGTATATACTATTGTATACCAATACAATATATATATTTATACCAAAATATATTTATATATATATACCAAATATATATACATTAAATACATACTAAAATAAGTACTAACATACATTATGAATACATATATACTTTTGTATACCACTAAAATATATATATATTTATACCAAAATACATTTATATATATATACATTAAATACATACTAAAATACTTATATTTATATATATATATATATTTATACATATACCAAAATATATTTTTAATACACATATACTATACGAAATTATACCAATACTTACATGTATACATATGAATACATATATACGAATAATTTAATATATATATATATATATATATATATATATATATATATATATATATATATATATATATATATACATATACGCATGTAAATACGAAAATACATACACACAAAATACATATATATATATATATACGTATATACACAATGAAGGAGGGAAGAGGGAGAGGGGCTCACGGAGGGGCTGGTGGTTCGGCTCGCCGGAGGGGAGCTGACCGAGGAGGCTGTGTGGTGGTGGTAGTAGTTCTGGTGGTGGTGATAGGTGATGAGGATGGTGGTGGTGCCAGAGTATGATGATGATGGTGGTGGTGGTATTCGTGGTGGTGGTGAACGGGGAAGGGAAGAGCAGAGGGAGGTGGTCGTGGTGGTGGTGATGTTGGAGGAGGGTGGACTGCGGGCTGCCGGAGTATGGAGTCGGGTGGCTCGAGGGGAGTTGGCTGGCTGTGCAGGGAGGAGTTACAGCGGGTGGTGGTGATGCAGCTCGGTTGGCCGTCGGGAAGGGAGCTCGCCTGACTGAGGTGCTCAGGCGGGGGAGAAGAGCAGCGGAAGGAGGACGTTCGTGGTGGACGGGGGATTAGTTCACCGGACGTAGGGAGGTGGCGAGTCGGATGGGTGGAGCGGCTGTGGTTGGCTCGAGTGGAGGAGCAGCAGGCCGGGCTCGAACTGTCGGCCGGGCTGGACAATGGCGGTATTGAGGCTTGGAGGAGGAGTAGCTGTCATGTCGGGGAAGAGTCCGGCTGAGGAAGCACGGGTGATGTCCGACGGGTCGGCCGAAGATGGGGGCCGGGCTCGGGGAGCAATGGTGAACAGTGGTAATGGTTTCCCTCCTTCAAAATTCAAAAGAAGGAGAAGAAGAAGAAGAAGAGAAGAAGAAAAGAGAAGAAGAAAGGAAAAAATAAAAATGTATACGGTGGAGTGAGGGGAGGATGATGGGGGCTTCCCTAGGTTTGGGGATTAGGTGTAGGTTGGGAAGAGGGTGTGATGGGACATTAAATATGAAGAGGGTGTGTGGGAATGAATGGTGTAGATGCACCCATTGAATGGATGGTTAGGATTTGTCATAAAGGAATCCTTCATGTAAGGATGAGGGTTGTTGACTAGGTAAACATTTGGGCTTCTCCATTGGTTTGAACCAATGGGGTGTTGACACCTAATGCAATATTTGCAAATTAGCCCCCTTAAATTTGGGTATTTGCACAGACACATGAAATGATAAAAATTTGGTGGGCGATTTGGCGTTTTGTAGGATGAGGGGGCGTTGTGTGTTTTGTATAGGCTTAATTAGTAGGGAACTGAAATTAAATTGGGATTTACAGAATTAGTCAAAATGGTATCCTCAATTTTATTAGAAATAAATGCAAGCTGTGTTCTAAAATTAATTAGGAGTACATGGGGCCAAAATTAGGTCAGGTTACAAATATCATTAGTGAAGAAGACTCAGAACAGAATATTACTCTAATTTGGGTTGCACGAAAAATGGGTCAGGATTGCCTCCAATTTCTATTGGAACGCACATCGATACAAAGTTGGAATTTATTTAGAAATTAAATAAACGTCCGCGATGAATATTGTGTGACAAAAATAAAGCACCAGAGAGCATAATTATTAGTTGCAAAAAGGTCAGAATGGAAGGCAGGCATGTCTAGGGCAATGTTGTGAAATTTGTTGGAAGGCAAAAGCTAGGGTAGCGCTCCAAATATCGAAGCAACGGTAAGGCGCAACAATTAATTAAAATTACGGTAAGTAATTACTACCTCCAATAATTAAATTCTAATTAATACAAATAAATACATAATCCCATAATTCGGTCAGGTGTTCGTCTAGTGGACTTCTAGGTCAAGTCTACCAGCTTAACATTAATGAACACTGTATATAATAATATATATAATTATACATCTCACACAATTATTTAATTTAAATACATACATCAAGAAATTATTTAATATAAATACCATAATATTAATAGTAAATAAAAAGTCGAAAATATCCCTGTTTTTGGAATGTGGTAGTGACAAGTCTACCCTCCTTAAAAGAATTTCGTCCTCGAAATTTAAACCTCATAGTAGTATTTATTCATTATATATTATTGTACCATCAAAATGAAATTCATCAACCATATAATCCTGAAGCAAATCCATATTGTTATTTCACCAACTTTCATAATTCTATAGATCTCATATTTCTGAAAAAATTCTCAAATTTAGAAATTGAATTCCTGTCGTATCGTAATCTCCAAAATTTTTTGATGTTAGTAATTAAATACTCAAAAATTTAATATCCAATCCTTTGATCGAAAATCCAGTCCTTGCACATTTATAAAAATTTAAAATCTTATTACCAAAATTCGAATTCAACATTAATCCATTAGTGATCTAAATCCTCGATTTCTTTTTTCACACAATACTCAAATAATATAATACTCGCAAAATCCTTAATTAAAATTTTTAAGTAAATCTATATCTTGGCAGTCAAATAAATACAATAATAATCTTCTTAATTTCCTTAAAATTTAATGACAATTTCAATCATTTCATAATCTTCATAAAATTAACGTTTTAACAAGATCGCCAATCCTGTCATATCAAGTTCTCAACTCTTTGTTTAAATTATTGTTTATCCTCGAATTTAATGATCTTGTCTCTTTTGTCAAGTCATAACCTCTTCATAAATCTTCGCTATGCTCAAACCCCAATAATCATGGTCTGAGAAAATTCTACCTATAGTCATTCACTATGCAATATAAGAAAAACATGTATGGTTATGGTGTCTTTTGTTATGGTATTACAGTCTCTGTCAGGGTGTACTACTAACTACATTCTAACAAAAAAATCATGCATACAAACTACGGTACTAGGGAATCAGACAATCAATCAAATAGGAAGGAACAGAAGGAAGGAATGAACAGAACTTGCTAACACGTCACCTGCAGTATCGGTCTCCTCGACCGTTATTGCAAATGCTCCGCCCTGCTGGGGTGGCTCCCTCGGCGGGTGCTGAGCAATCTGCAGTTCCACAGGTGTCCTAACTCGGCCTCTATAATTTGGAGTTGCTCGCTAGCCGGGAAGATAAGGAGCTCGAAGACAATCCCTCACTCGATGTCCTGCAGCACCGCAGTGAAAACAAAGTCCTAGCCTCAACCTACTGCTCTCCCAAAGGTGACCTGGCTTCTTACAAAATGACAAGTCTGCTGATCCTGCTGAACACGAACAGATGCCTGGTACTGCTGGGGGTTATAATGAAATATCCTCGGCCACTGCTGGCCAGGATACTGCTGGGCAACTCTCTCCAAAGCTTGGAGAGTCACCTGATGAGCATTCTCCATGCTCTCTCTCAGCAGCTCGGTTTGTGCCTGGTGCATTTTTGCTTGCACCCTCTGAGCCTCAGCTTGAACTCGTTGAGCGTCTGCCGTCACTCTCTGGGCATCTACCATGCCCTGGATCAAAGTAAACATCTGTGCCCCGTCAATGGGCACACTTTCGGAAATTGGAGTCGGTGGAGGAGGAAGGTTGTCCGTCACAGCTGCGACAATCCTCTGAACAGGTGGGGGAGAAGGATCCCTGAAAATTGAAGATTCTCCCACATACATCGGAGATGTAGGAGGAATTACGACTGTCTGTTCATCAGGTAGAGAGGTGGCAGACCCCTCTAAAGCTGATGTTCCAACTCTCATAGATCGTGTCTTCGGCGACATCCTGAAGACAGATCCAAAAGAATCAATTTAGGCAATAAAGGCGATATCATCAAGGAAGGACAGTAAAGTTCTAAAGAAGCAACATTCAGAATGGATAATGATAACAAGATAAATAGATTGAAAATATTCCTAGTAATGATTGCATAGGTCAATGATGCATCCAAGGTTTGATATCTCCATCCTTTAGGTACCACAGTCCTACTACAAGTACACCCACTGCTAGTTCTCTTTCCTACTACAATTGTTCATACTAGTTGTTCTTATCACTCAAGTGCACACCAAGTGTAACACACCATACTAAGTACTGTTCTCTCTAATACAACTCTAGATGGACACCCAAGTCTGTTTGCAGTGCCATCTCAATCATGCTCAAGTCAACAGATCCTTACACATGTATATCATCTACTCATACACTAATATATATATTTCTTATCCACCATAAAATTAATCCTCAAAATAAGATCATCAAGTTTAACTTCTTGAACAATTTAAAATAAAATGCATATACTTCCTCAAAAGTCAAACATTCAATATCGAAATAAAACTTTAATCGCTTCTAAAATCTTTATAGCTTGACTATGTTTATTGAATCCAATTTTTGAATCCTTAAACATTTAATAACATAGAATCTTAACTCCTCAAAATCCTTAAAATTGAAATTCATTTTTACTCTTCAAATTTTAAATCCACAAGCATACATATAAATACTCACTATCTCTAATACTCAAGGTGCACACTAATACACCAATTATTTACAACCTCAACCGTGTACGAAGATTTGCACTACCCGGATTACTTGCACTATCACTCCCAATAATTAAGGTTATCGTCACACGTACTTTCTTCCATGATTTTTAATCTATATTAACTGGTATATCAATCTAATTATCATCACACGAAGTGCTTACTGTTATTAGCATCATTCTCGACTAATCCTCGATATGGAATTATTAGTACTCTTGGTATAATAACACTAGCTTCATTATTGGATCATCTCATCAACTTATTAGAACTCCCGGTATCAATCATCAAATTGAACATCATGCTCCATTAATTCTTAACACGATTCCTTGATACTTAATTGTTTACATAGATTATCCAGTTACATAATCATGATTATCCAGGACGGGTATGCGGGCTCTGATACTAACTCTTGGAATCATCACTGATACTCTTTTCTCCTTCTATTTATAGTGCCAATACTAACTATAACACACCTATCATAGAACTATTGCTACAAGGCACTACGCTATAGGTTAACTCTAGATTAATGCCTACTGCTCACATGTCCAACTAGGAAACACTTATAAACTGACAAGCAACACTCAGTCAATACTAATACTTAAGTCATAGACATAATTACAAGTCACTAATTATCATACTTAACAAGGAATCCTCAAGAAAAGTTGAGGACTGAAGGTATTCTACTGCTAGCAACAAAGAAACAATGGAATAAAGTCCTGTAATAACAGAAAATAAGTATTGAGATGAGACTTTAAGAACCAGTTTAAGATATAACCTGATAATCATACACGTCTGTCAGAAATCATGATACATAGAATCCTCGCCACGCCAGTAAGCATAGGTGCGATAAACGACAGGTTCCGTAACTAAGGTATGCAACCCTATAATCATGTCATCTAGAATCTTTGCCACGGCAACCGGTATGGCTACGAAAGGCTCTAAATTTCATAACTAAAGTATGTACATCCAAGTCAGGTTCCTACGTTCTCATCATGACAGCTAATATGGCTGCGATAAACTCTAGGTTCCATAACCAAAGTAGACGTTTTACCTTTCTCACTGTCCTCATCAATATATGTCATCAGATGATACCGTAAATTTTAGCCCGTAAAATTCATCTTGATAAGAAATCAACTCAACAATGATACCAAGAATTAAATTTAATAACTCGTCAACAAGAATTAAACTCAATATCAACGAGTGAGGACAGACGGAAACAAGGGAGAAGGATTAAAATTAGAAATTGTAATAAGATTCTCAAGGGGTCGTCCAGGAATCTCTCAAGAATTTTGTGATTGAGTATCCTCTCTCATCCTAGTATCCTATGTCCTATATTCTATAGCAGGCACGTAGTAGTACAACTAATATGTTGTACTACCACGACATCGCACAACTTGCGAAGTCTGACCTGCATAGGCCACCACTAAAAATGTGTCACGACCTGCACCCGGTATAGGGGCACGAGTGCGTGGGTATGTCCAGCCTACGCTGCAGCATCGGCGGTATAATACTGTCTAGGTCTTGATGCTATCTAAACAATCTCATACGAGCATCCGACTCCATGAGGAGACACAGATACCACAATATAATATAAACAACATACTCAATCACAACTATAGCACGATAAGATCTCGAAGAAAACAAGTAAGATGCAACACAAGTCTAAAATGGAAATAGTCTACTCAACAATAATCCAAGTCTCAAATAAGATTGCCAGAGACAAATTCGGTACCAAAATAGACAACTAAGAAACTAACTAGATAACTAGTAATTTCGGCTAAACCTCCCGGAATCACAACTGAACTACCAAGTCCAAGACTGCAGCTACTCACCCTGTGGTCCAAGTGTCGGACACCAGTCCTCTAGGCATAGTCTGAAAAATATTTTCCAGTCAGAAAGGAGCAAAGTACATCTCAAATAACATTTCCATTTAATTGATAAGGGCTATAAAATAATAAACAGATAATGCTATATACTAGATAAGACCGTGAATAAATGCAATGGCAAAGTAAAAAGACAGGCAAATGTAAAGAGACAGGCAATATAGACAATATAAAACAGTCAATGCATATATAAAACAAAGAGAAAGAGGTACAATATCATATACGGGTGATGTAGTATATGATCTAAAGTAGAGAACTATAACTATTCTAAGTGTTTGGAATATCAGTCTATCATGTGATCAGCTTGGGACAGGATCAGGCTGGTTACATATGATTAGCTATGATTCATGTAAGGTCAGGCTAACCATTAGGTTAGCTATGATGCATGTAGAGGTCAGGCTAATCATATATAACAGCTATGAGGCATGTAATGGTCAGGTCGCACCCGACGTGAGATGTGGGGTGAGCTATGATGCATGTAGAGTTGGGTATGATCACATAATCTACTAATGTTTCCCCCCACCCCCAACTAGTACAGTGGATCCAATTATGACACGTCACGATACACGAGCAATATCCAATATATCATCAATGTAACATCTTATGATTTGTAGGTCCAAGCTATATACTAGTCTGTGTAGCACAGTGTCAAGAATCAGATGTAACATTTCTAGATACTGGAATTATAGATATTATCAATAATTGGAAAAATTATCAGAGAATGTACTCGCCTTGGGTCCTTAGCTGGTAATACCAATGTCCTGTTTCAGAATATCGTCTGGATGATCCAACAGTCTTATAGACATATTATAAAATAATACAACATTTGCATCAGATGCTACGCTAACACACAATAAAAATACACTGAACTCGGGACTACGCTAGGTATGATACTGGTCAACTAGGGTCATCTAGTAGATAGACCAAATATATATATATATTTATATATATATATATATATATATATATATATATATATATATATATATATATATATATATATCATATACATTAATACTAATTAGTTACAATTATAAAAGATACATATATAAATATACATATTATACATATTATTAATTATAAATATTAATACTCAATACATACACAATATATAGTTGAACAATATATATATATATATATATATATATATATATATATATACATCATATGTATGCCACAAATATATTTAATTATATATATATTTGTTTGAGAAAAAGCTTATATATATATACACCAATTATATATATTAAATACATACTAAAATAAATACTAACATACATTATGAATACGTATATACTATTGTATACCAATACAATATATATATTTATACCAAAATATATTTATATATATATACCAAATATATATACATTAAATACATACTAAAATAAATACTAACATACATTATGAATACATATATACTATTGTATACCAATACAATATATATATTTATATCAAAATACATTTATATATATATATATATATATACCAAATATATATACATTAAATACATACTAAAATAAATACTAACATATATTATGAATACGTATATACTATTGTATACCAATACAATATATATATTTATACCAAAATACATTTTTATATATATACCAAATATATATACATTAAATACATACTAAAATACTTACATTTATATATATTTATACATATACCAAAATGCATTTTTAATACACATATACTATACGAAATTATACCAATACTTACATATATACATATGAATACATATATAGGAATAATTTAATATATATATATGTATATATATATATACATATACGCATATAAATACGAACATACATACACACATACACACCAAATACATATATATATATATATATATATATATATATATATATATATATATATATATATATATATATATATATATATATATATATACGTATATACACAGTGAAGGAGGGAAGAGGGAGAGGGGCTCACGGTGGCGCTTGTGGTTCTTCTCGCCGGAGGGGAGCTGACCGAGGAGGCTGTGTGGTGGTGGTAGGAGTTCTGGTGGTGGTGATAGGTGATGAGGATGGTGGTGGTGCTGGAGTATGATGATGATGGTGGTGGTGGTATTCGTGGTGGTGGTGAACATAGGAGGGAAGAGCAGAGGGAGGTGGTCGTGGTGATGTTGGAGGAAGGTGGACTGCGGACTGCCGGAGTATGGAGTCGGGTGGCTCGAGGGGAGTTGGCTGGCTGTGTAGGGAGGAGTTGCAGCGGGTGGTGGTGATGCAGCTCGGTTGGCCGTCGGGGAGGGAGCTCACCTAACTGAGGTGCTCAGGCGGGGGAGAAGAGCAGCGGGAGGAGGACGTTCGTGGTGGACGGGGGATTAGTTCACCGGACGTAGGGAGGTGGCGAGTCGGATGGGTGGAGCGGCTGAGGTTGGCTCGAGTGGAGGAGCAGCAGGCCGGGCTCGAACTGTCTGCCGGGCTGGACAGTGGCGAAGTTGAGGCTTGGAGGAGGAGTAGCAGTCGTGTCGGGGAAGAGTCCAGCTAAGGAAGGACGGGTGATGTCCGACGGGCCGGCCGGAGATGGGGACCGGGCTCGGGGAGCAATGGTGAACAGTGGTAATGGTTTCCCCCCTTCAAAATTCAAAAGAAGGAGAAGAAGAAGAAGAAGAAGAAGAAGAAGAGAAGAAGAAAAGTGAAGAAGAAAGGAAAAAAAATAAAAATGTATACGGTGGAATGAGGGGAGGATGATGGGGGCTTCCCTAGGTTTGGGGATTAGGTCTAGGTTGGGAAGAGGGTGTGATGGGACATTAAATAGGAAGAGGGTGTGTGGGAATGAATGGTGTAGATGCTCCCATTGAATGGATGGTTAGGATTTGTCATGAAGGAATCCTTCATGTAAGGATGAGGGTTATTGACTAGTCAAATATTTGGGCTTCTCCATTGGTTTGAATCAATGGGGTGTTGACACCAATGCAATATTTGCAAATTAGCCCCCTTAAATTTGGATATTTGCACAGACACATGAAATAATGAAAATTTGGTGGGCGATTTGGTATTTTGTAGGGTGAGGGGGCATTGTGTGGTTTGTATGGGCTTAATTAGTAGGGTACTGAAATTAAATCGGGATTTACGGAATTAGACAAAATGGTATCCTCAATTTAATTAGAAATAAATGCAAGCTGTGTTCTAAAATTAATTAGGAGTACATGAGGCCAAAATTAGGTCGGGTTACAAATATCATTAGTGAAGAAGACTTATAACAGAATATTACCCTAATTTGGGTTGCACGAAAAATGGGTCAGGATTGCCTCCAATTTCGATTGGAACGCACAACGATACAAAGTTAGAATTTATTTAGAAATTAAATAAACGTCCGCGACGAATATTGTGCGGCTAAAATGAAGCACCAGAGGGCATAATTATGAGTTGCAAAAAGGTCAGAATGGAAGGCAGGCATGTCTAGGGCAAGGTTATGAAATTTGTTGGAAGGCAAAAGCTAGGGTAGCGCTCCAAATATCGAAGCAACGGTAAGGCACAACAATTAATTAAAATTACGGTAATTAATTACTACCTCCAATAATTAAATTCTAAATAATACAAATAAATACATAATCCCATAATTCGGTCAGGTGTTCGTCTAGTGGGCTTCTAGGTCAAGTCTACCAGCTCAACATTAATGAACACTGTATATAATAATATATATAATTACACATCTCACACAATTATTTAATTTAAATACACACATCAAGAAATCATTTAATATAAATACCATAATATTAATAGTATATAAAAAGTCAAAAATATCCCTGTTTTTGGAATATGGTAGTGACATAAAATCTTTACTTGAAGAACGTGTACTTACACCTTTTGTTACATCACTTATTACCAAGTCCTCTGGATGATCTGTAGAGAACCTTAATCTCTTAGGCAGACTTTCCAGATAACTTGTTCTTGTTGTATCTTCAGGAGCCTTGTTGGATATAGGTCAGATATCTTTTTCTTCACTGTCGTTTGATACTTGATTGTTGAGTTCATCAAATATGACATTAATTGATTCTTCAATAGTCAGTGATTGCTTGTTGAATACTCGATATCCTTTGATTTTGGTGGTATAACCTCGAAAGATACCTTCATCAGCCTTGGAGTTAAACTTTCCTATGTTATCTTTAGTATTGAGAATAAAATATTTGTAGCCAAAAACTTTGAAATCACCATTTTTGAATTCGTCTCATTTTTGTTTGCATGAAAATATATCCATGTATATCTAGAAAAATCATCAATAATTACATATACATAAAACTTACCGCCAAGACTGGCGACTCTACTAGGTCCAAATAAATCCATATGCAGTTGTAGTGGTCTAGAGGTAATTACATTGGTTATTGACTTAAAAGAATATTTAGTAGCTTTATTCTTTTCATAGTCAACACATAACATATCCTTCTTAAAAGTAATCTCCGATAAGTCTCTTACCATCTTCTTCATGGATACTCTTATAATAGTATCCATATTTGTATGTCCTAGACTCAAATGTCATAGCCAGCTTTTATCTTTGTTAGCGTATAGACATCTGCCTACATTGTTAGTATCCTTTGAAAGATAGAATATATATATATATATATATATATATATATAGTCTTCCCTAATACCTTGAAAAATGATATTACCTGTAGATCTTTCATAAATAGAGCATTTGTCTTTCATAAAGTTAGTACCATAATCATGGTCAGCTAGATGACTGATGCTGAGTAGGTTATGTTTTAATTCCGTTACTAAAAAAACGTATTTAATAACAAAATAGAGAGGAATACCTACATTACCATTACCAATGATATATCCTTTGAGGTTGTTACCGAAGGAGACGTATTATTCTTTCTTCATCGATAGCGTTGTGAAACGGTTAGCATCACCAGTCATATATCGTGAGCAACCACTATAGAGAGTCCACTTTCTTTTAGCATTAGAAGGTTGGTCCACCTACAAAATGACTTGTAGATGTAACCCTTGGTACCCATTTCTTTGAGGGTCCAGATGCATTAGTCTTTGGTACCCATGCATATACATTCATATATACTAACTTTCTAGTTCTACGTAATCTAGATATATGTCCTTTCTTATAACAATAATGATATATAGCAGTATTATTGATGCTTGGTGCAGAATTATAGATATGAGTGTGTGAAGCAGTACTTTGTGTTTTACGTGGATATCAATTGTAGATGCATGATTTTATGAAGTAGTATGTTGTGTTCTACGTGCATGATAGTGTGAAGTGTTATGTTGTGTTCTACATGCATGATTGTGTGAAGCATTAGGCTTGCTTGTAGAAATATTGCTGTGTCTACTCATTTGTTTAGCTAAGTATCTCTTGTTAGACTGGGTAGTGGGTTGTTCAACCTATTTTCCTAATATAATCTTTAATCTTTTAGAGGTAGCATAAACTTTATCATATTTAGCAGTTAAGGCATCTATTCTATGAGCAGCAATGTAATATTTCTTCTTTTCCAATTCGAGTTCCTCCTTAAGTTTAGCATTGTCTTGAGTGCTCTTGTCAATGCAGCCAAGTGCCTCATGTAGACTAAGCTTAAGTTAGAATATCTCATCCGAATTATTGTAAGTATAAGTATCATTTACTTCATTCAATAAAGAGGTAAGTCTTTCTATTTGTCACGACCCGCACCCGGTATAGGGGTACGAGAGCGTGGGTACGTCTAGCCTACGACGCAGCATCGGCGGTAGAACGCTGTCTAGGTCATGATACTATCTAATCAATCTTTCACGAATATCCAACTCCGTAAGGAGACACAAATATCATAATATAATATGGAATACTCAATCACAGCGACTAAAGCACGATAAGATAGCGAAGAAAATAAACGAAATAACATCACAAGTTTGAACAAAATAGTCTAACTCAAACAATAACATCCAAGTCTCAAAGTATGCCAAAAACAAATCCGGTACCAAAGATGCTAAAAGAAACTAACTGAATAACTAGTGATCCCGGCTAGACCTCCCGAAATTACACCTGACTACAAGGTCCAAGGCTGCAGCTACTCTACCTGTGGTCCATATCCTCATCCGACTTCCCACCACTCTCTTCCACCACACAGACCAGCTCGAGCAAGAGCATACGACTAGAGAAGAGAGGAGACGCGCTGAAGGATACTGGCTACGTTAGCACCCGTTGATCCAGAATGATCCGAAGAGATAGCTCCAAGTCAAAGGACCGAAACTGGGGGAAGGCTTGGCATACAGGTCGAGGACGATAGAAGATTGACGCTTGTCAACTTTTCTAGTGAATGAGCCAAGACGCGTAGCGAAAGCTAAAGTGACAACACCCTCCGGTCCCTTCAACCTAGTGACTGAATCACTTGAATCGGTTGAAGGCGACCGTTAGGGAGGCCCAGCGGGTCCCACTGGAGAGGATAGTTTTTACTGCGGGAGAGGCAGGTCCTGGTTTCTGCAATAGGGAGTGTCTGTCCTGCTTCAGAGCAGAGGGGGGGTTCATTTGCTCTTATCCTGTCCAGATAAGAGATTCCCATAGGGCGGTTGATAAGGAGTTGGTTAGCGCATTGACTTGAGTTCTCCTCCACCGGTCATGATGTTGGAACCAATCCACGGAATGGAGGAGCTTTCATGCTGGCAAAAGCGGGGGTTTCGGCCGATTTGTTTTACCTACTATTGGATTTGAACCAATGACACTGCAAGGATGATAGACGTAGCTTCTTAGGCGTGCCACAAAGGCAGGTACAAGCGGGAGAGAAAGAAGAAAAACCTGCCTACCATATTTATAGAACCCAGCTGCAGAAGTAGTAGGAGCATGGTTATGGTGGTTCCGCAACCTTCATGTCTCTCAGTTTGCTTTGGATTGAGAGGAATATCCTTCATGAGAGGAGGTTGCATGGAACTAGAGGATGTAGCCAGAGCTGGGTTGAGTACAGCAGCATAAGAGGTCTTGGGAGCTGGTGGAGCAGTAGATATAGGGGGAGCAGTGGTGGCGCATTCGGCATTCTATAAGCTTCGCCAGAAGGGCTTTACTTCCCCCGCCAGAATAGAATGCCTCCTAGAAGTGATTAGTCCGAAGGCTCCTCCGATTCATTCTACTTTGATGAAGCGTATAACTTGTATAAATCTTTCCATTTTCCAATTCAATCCGATCTATTCGTTTGTAGTGCTATTTACTCGATCGCAGACATTTCTGCAATCTCAACAATCTAAAAAAAAGTGAAGCCGTGGGTTCTATCACCTCCCTAACCGTCGCCTTTGGTCGCCTCCTTTCAGATATCATACAACTACTAGATAAAGAGATAGTGTCAATAAAAAGGCTAATTACAGAGGCGCTGTTAAGCCCTTTCCCCCTCTACTAGATCTGGGACAAAAAGCCAATATCCAAGAAAAAAAAAGCTCGGCGACACCAGTCCTCTAAGTCACAGTCTGGAAAAATATTTTCAGTCAGGATGGAGCAAAGTACAACCCAAATAATAGTTTCAGTTAATTGATAAGGACTATGAAACAATAAATAGATAATGCTATATACTGAGAGAAGACAATGAATAAATGCAATGGAAAAAATAAAGAGACAGGCAATATAGGCAATATGGTATAGTCAGTGCATATATGAAATGAAGAGAAAGAACTGCAATATCATATACGGGGTGATGTAGTATATGAACTAAAATTGGAGAACTGTAACTATTCTAAGTGTTTGAAATAGTAGTTTCAAAATGTGATCGGCTTGAAAACTTGTTCGATAGCTACATGGCCTGGCTAATCATACGTGAGGTGTATGATTAACACTATCAATGTCTACACTTGTACGATAGGGATTTGATCACATCTCTCACTAGCAATTTCCCCGACCCTAACTAGTACTGTGGATCCAACCATGACACGTCATGATACACGATCAATGTCCAATATATCATGTACAATGTCTAATATCAATGTCTAATATCAATATCGTGTACAATATCAATACGATAACCAATGTAATATCTCATGACTGCAGATCCAATCTATATACTAGTCCGTGTAGCACAGTGTCAAGAATCAGATGTAATATTTATAAATACTTGAATTATAGAAATTATCAAATAATAGAAATTATCAGAGAATGTACTCGCCTGGGGTCCTTAGCTGGCAATACCAATGTCCTGCTCCTGTAGTCTCGCAGAACAATCCAATGGTCCTATATATATATATAATATAATACAATACAGCATCATCCATTTCACTAGCACATACACAACCATAATTACACTGAACTCAGAGGGTACGCTAGGGGTGACACGAGTCATCTAGCAGGGTCAGTGTGCGTCTAACTGCACGGGTGTCAAGTCTGAAATTGATGTGCAAACTCAAACAGTCAAAAACTAACACATGTCTCGCCAGTACGTCAGTATACATACGACAAACATATCACTAATACTCAGGGTCACATGGTCATGAAATTACGGAATATCCGTAATAACATTAGGGTCTCATAGCACATATATAAATATATTCATACTAATATAGTATTTAATTGCTACACAGTATATACACATACTAAAATATACATATATAGATATACCAAATTGAATAATATATACATACAATATATATATATATATATATATATATATATATATATATATATATATATATATATATATATACGCATACGCGTACGTATATGTATACGAGTTCGGGTTATTTGTAGGGTCTCTTGAAATCAATATCTAATGAGTTTGTTATAACACGACACGCTAACATCCTATCATTATTCACATACATATACACAAACAAATCACAAAAGAAATACTCCTCACCTTGGCCTCGGCGTGCACATGCACGAGATCGACGATGACGACGATGATGACGATAATGTCGATGACGACGATGAGGTTGATGTTAATGATGATGATGATGATGATGATGATGATTAAGGTCATGATGATGATGATTAAGGTGATGATGATGATGATTAGGAGGAGGCAGGGTCGAGGGTGCTGCCAGAGTCGGAGCTTAGGCGACTGCTGCCAGAGTCGTCGAGGAGGGTGAGAGAAAGTCGTTGACGGGATGGAGATGGGTGGTCGGGCGTCCAGTCGAGAGGGGTTGCTGCTGATGCTCAGTTCAGGCGGAGGGGGTGACTAGCAGCAGGGATGAGTCGAGGGGGCTCAGGCGAGTTGTACGGCAGTAGTGAAGTCATCGTGCTCGGCTGTTAATAGCAGTTTTGTCATGCCCCGGTTCCATGGATAAGGAACTGAGACACGTGGCAATGGCCAGCAGTATACTTCGGCGGGCATTCCAATCTAATGGGCCCGTCGGAGTACACTTAAGCTGTAAAGTACAATAAATAACCCATCACATAACACAAATAAACTCAATCTAAATCTTATCCACATGCATCAATATAAGAGCACAATAGAAGTAAATACAACAACTAATGTGCAGGAAGGAAAAATCCAGATAAGTATCAAATACAAATACTAGAGTAGTCACACGGAAACAAACCTGCTAGTACAAATATACTAGAATGAAAGTAAGCAATAAGATAACTTGGGACGGCAGCAGGTAACTAGGTAATGATACCGTCATAAGGAAAGAGTCACTACCAGCGATCAGGCGAAGTCCTCAGGAATGACCTCGTCCTCGGCAGTGAGTACAGCTGCTGGATAGATGCCCGATCCGTACTCCTCCGGGTAATCCTCGTAGCCTACAACTGGAAGGGAACCAGGTCCTCAGAGGGACGTAACATGGTACAGAAATACAATATGCCAAGTAAACAGAAAGTACAAGTGCAACTACAGGGTACTCTAGCATAACCAAACAAGTGTGACACAATTTAAAGACAATGTTCGACGCGTGGGCTGTCTAAAATAAAATCGTAGCTCCGAACACAGAGACACACGGGTCGTACCGTAGCTTCGAGCACAGAGACACACGGGTGATACCACTACACTATAATACAGGATCACTACATATATATATATAAGCACGTGCAGAGGAGCCCAAATGTCTAGTAACTGTCTTCTCTTTCCCAAGCGGTCAACGATTGTGCGTTGAACCTGAACCTCTAACTACTGTTTCGACATACGAAAATAACTCAACAGACATGACCCTAAGGTCGTCCCAGTCTCTGGTCATGATGTCGGTATCAGGAAATAGGAATCTGGCACGATCACAGTATATGAGTGTGTCCTGGGGTGTCGATGTACTCAGATACGTGCATCGAGGTGCTATGAAGCATCTAGCAATTATTCTACGACGTTACGTCGAATGTCAATACCCGGTTGTGATCCGGACGCGAAGTATCGAGCGTCAACAAAATTATGCACACAAAGTACATAAAGAACAACAAATATCTGTAATCTAAAATATAGGGTGGCAAGGTACCCTTGCCTGCGTGCGGCTGCTGATGACGGGGATCTGGTATCGCGTCCAAGCCCTCAGGTCACGCAGTACCTAGAGATGAGATACAAACCAGAATCAATAATCTATTCTACGTCAAGCAGCGATGTGACACACATCTACACCTAAACCCAGTCTCAGCTACGACTCACAGGGACAAGACACTAGGGGGTTGACCACAGTTGACTATCTGTACGATAGTCAAATCAACTAGTCATCTTTACACTTACCTCGATTTAATTCTCCGTAATTAAATTAACATTTTCCATCACGTACCATAGGTCCCGATTATTTATTTAAAGGTCAATAATCCTATTCTTCTCGAGTACATATCTTAATTAAATCGTCAATCCCTGTAGAAGCCAACCCTAATCTACAATCCACCTTTCACAATTTTATCTCCTCAACATAACACAAGTCGAATCCCCAAGTCCTTGATCATCCTCCCAAACATCGTCACATGCTCATTATCGTAACATTTTCTCACAGGTTGTATTCACCCTAATTTCCATCTAAGTACAACATCTGAATCCAACTTTATAAAACACAAGATACATGAACACTATACTACATATACCCTAAAATATGTCAACCTCATTAAACCCAACCTCAAGTTATTTAAAATCCACAGGCACTTTAATTCTCATTAGCCTTAGCCAATATAAACCTTAATCCCATAGTTAACATATGATTATTTATGCTACACTAACCATATATATCAATATGATATAAACACAACCCTAGTTAATATACACACAACCATATATCATCCTATTTAAATAGATATTTAATTCTGGAATTAAAAACAAGAGAGGGGGAGAGTCGACCTCGCCGATGTCGCCGGAGCACGACCGGTGGAGGGTGGCTGCAGGGTGGTAGTGATAATGGTGGTGAAGGGAGCTAAGGGTGGTGGTGATAATGGTGGTGGACATGGTGGTTGGCCGGTCGGAGAAGACGCACGGCCGGAGTAGGGGACAGCCGTGGGGGAGACTGTCGCCGGTCGGGGGAGAGTCAGTGACCGGTCGGCTGTTTAGTCCGGCTGTCGGGGAGGTTCACAGCCGGTCGGGAAGGACACAGCTGCGGTCGGGGACAGGCCTGAGCGGGTTGCTGCTCAGTCCGGCGGAGCGGGGAAGTTCACAGCCGATCGGGATCAGGCCGGAGCCGGCTGCTGCTAAATCTGGCGGAGCGGGGAAGTTCACAGTCGGTCGGGAACAGGCCGGAGTGGGCTGAAGCTGGAGTTACCGCGGGGGAGGGGGGGTCGGCTGGCCGGACAGGGCTGAAGCACCGGAGTCGGGTCGTAGTAGGGTCAGCCACAATAAGAAGGAGGAAAAAGAAATAAAGGAAGGAAAAGAAGGAGAATAGTGGAGGGAGGTGGTTAATGCATGGAGAAATAAATAGAGGAGTGAGGAGAGAGAGAGGGGTTTTTTTTCCACACCTAGGGATTAGGGCCGGTTGGAGTTTGTGAGGGTAGGGTTATGTGATGTTTTATAGGGAGTGGTGAATGGATGGAGGATGGAGATGCTCCTATTCAAAATGGAAGGATAAGATTTGTCATGAAGAGAAATAGTTTCTTCATAAGGAGTGGTGAAAGGATGAGTGTAAATTGGACCCAATTTTGTGACCACTCCATTTGGTTTTGGCCAATGGGGTGAGGGCACCTAAAATTACTATATTGCAACTTATCCCTTAAATTCGAGAAATTGTACGAACACATAAAATGACGCTAAAATTGTGAAAAAAATTACGGGTGATAGTTTGCATGGCGAGGGGGTATTGGCGGTTTGGTACGGGTTTAATGTTATGGCCAACATGATTAATTAAGGATTAAAATAGGATTAGGCAAAGTTGGTATCCCCGATTTAAATAGAATTAAAGTGTCCCGCGCTTTTAAATTAATTGGGGGCACTTGGGGTCAAAATCCAGAAATAACGCAAAGGTAAAAAATGGTGGAGGCTTGGAGTCAGTCTTGGACCCTTTAGTTGGTCCGGCTCAACGGGTTAAGTTGGTATCTCAAAATTTATGGTAACGACACAGGTGTCCGACACAGAATTAAATATGGGTTATGATTTTCGGGAAATTATGCAATTAATTTAGAGCACAACAAAATTTGATTTTGAGTGACGGAAAGTCCAGTGCCTAATTTGGCGAGACAAGTCAGAAGTACAATAGTCCGATGGAATTTACGGGCTGATATTGGGCTCCGAATAATTTAGCGATGATAGGGCACGCCAAGGGTTTTAATTAAATGAATTAAATACCAGACAAACCTATCTCCACTCTAAACCTCGACATCTGCTACCAAAACCAAAATTTTCCAAATCCACCCTAACTATCTACAGAATAAATCGAGGGGGTTTACAGGTTTAGGCGAGATATGGCCGAAAAGGTGAGAGAAGGAGGGGAGAGCAGGGAGGAGAGGTGGTTGTGGTGGGGATGCTGTTGTCGAGGGGATCGGGATGAGGAGTCGGCTGTGGGAAGTCGGGTGGTCTGCTGGCTCCGGCGGAGGGGTTGTAGTGGGGGAGGTCGAGATGGCCGGGAAGATGGCGGCGGGTCAAGATAGCCGGGTTCAGCGGGGAGGAGTTGGCTCGGTTCAGGCGAGATGGTGGACTGGACAGGTGCGGGTAGTTCAGCGGTTTAGCGGGGAGGAGTTGGCTCCGGTGGGACTGGCTGCTCCGGTCGGCATAAACAGGGATGGAGGAGGAAAATGCACAGGAGATGGGAAGGGGAAGGTCGGCTGAATAGTTTTAGGGATGGGAAAAATAAAGGAAAAGAAAGTTATATATATATGTGTAAAACTAGGGTTGGTGTTAAGGTTGACCTAGAAAGGTGGGCTTGGTCAACATCCTCCTTGGGATTGGGCCTTGGCTTGTCATGTAGGTATTGGAGGGCTAGGATTGCATTGTTTCAAAATGGATGGCTAGGATTGCATTGTTTGAAAATGGAGGACCAAGGTTCAATGTGGATTGATGTTGAGTGTTACATACTCCAAATATTTATGGAGAAAATTCACATGAAGGAAATTGGGGTTTCTTCATGTGTTGGTCCAATGGGGTGTGGGCACCTCAATGCACTTTTACATAAAAGTGCCTAACAATTAAAAAATTGTACAAAGTGGGATTTTGGATTTATTTTAATTAAAATTTATATTATTGGTGTTCTAAAATTAATTAGAAGTACATGGGGCTCAAATTAAGTGGGACACAAGTGTCATGAATAAAGAAGACTCAGAGTAGAATATTTTCATAATTTGGGTTGCATAAAATGGGTCGAGATTGTGTCTCCAATTTCGATTGGAACACACAAGGATACAAAGTTAGATTTATTTGAAATTAAATAATAACGTCTGCGACGAATATTGTGCAACTAAAATGAAGCACAAGAGAGCATATTTATGAGTTACACAAAGGTCAGAATGAAAGCCGAGCACGTCTAGGGCAAGGGTGTAAAATTTGTTGGAGGGCAAAAGTTAGTGTAGCGCTCCAAATATCGAAGCAACGGTAAGGCGCAACAATGAAATATAATCGCGGTAATAAATTACAACCTCAATAAATTAATCCTAAATAATACAAATTAATTTCATAACGGTAGATTCTGGTCAGGGGTTCATCTAGTGGGCTTCTAGGTCAAGCCTACCCCACATTAATGAACACTATACAATATAATATATATACATACACATATCATGCAATTATTTAAAATTAATACACAAAATACCTATAATATATAAAATGACAAAAATACCCCTATTATAGAATCTGGTAGTGACACTATTTTGGTCTGATATGATCGAATATCTTTTCTAGCATGCTTGTACTTATCTCTAAGCTTTCTAAAATCCCTAAGTAAGTCACTGAAAGCATTACCTAATTCATCAAATATAAAATTATCATAGGAATGGTTATCTGTTACCTGATCAGTCAGTGCCATGAAGTATAGGTTTGCCGTGTCTCGAGGTTTTTTCTCTTCTTCAGATTCACTTGATTCACTCTCAAGCCAGATACTTGTATTTGCATACTTCTTTGATGATGTCCTTCTGGATGAGCGATCACGGCGATTCCCTTTCTTTATTATTGGGCATTCCCTCTTTATGTGATTTTTTACAGTTGTAGCACATAGGTTCTTCATCACTGTTGTCTTTTACTCATTCTTCTTTATTCTCTCGAACTTTAAAAATTTCTTGAAGTTCCTGGTGATTAGGGCAACTTCTTCATCTTTAGATTCATCGTCATCGGAGTCACAGTTGGAGACCTTCTTGTGATGTGCCTTGAATGGAATCGTCTTTTACTTTGACATGGGTGTAGAAGCATGAAAAATCTCTACCATACGCTGTAGGGATCAAATATCATGTGCCAAAGTGATCCAGAGCCATGCACTACTCCCATAAACCAAAGTAATCCAGAGCCATACACTACTCCCATGCGCCAAAGTGATTCAGGTCCATGCGCCAGTGTTCCCATATGCCAGCAGTGCCATACGCCACTACTTCTCCAGTGTTCCCATGCGCCAGCAGTGCCATGCGTCACTACTCCTTTAGTAATTTCTATGCACCAAGTGGTAGTATTCCCAAGCTGCAATCACAGTTATTAAAATTAGGGCATGGCACATGTCACGAGTATTATGTGCATCAGCAACTCTAGATCTCGATTGGCCATGTGGTAGCCATAACACAATATGCGCCTGCAGGAGAACATGCGCCGACATGCCATCCGTGCACGTATGCTGTCATGCCCCGATCTCCCGCAGGTAATCGGCCGTCCCCGCTGGGCTTGAATTACCGAGCCAGCACTCCCGCGGGATAATCTTTCCCCCTCTGGGCATGATGTCGCACGAGCATAAGCCGCGCCAGTGCAAGGCCATGATCTGAACAGGCTGTAAGAGGTCTAAGCCACATAGTCGCACAGATAGTCTGAGTGCAGCAGAATAAGAAATGCACATGCAATTGGTAATAAATTCACAGAGTCGTCAATAGCGGAAGCATTGGATAACACAAGTATAGAAGTAAAATAACTCTTTATTGATATTGAACAGTGTTACAAGCGGCGCTTGGTCGAGATTATAAGTCGCTCAAGCCTCTCTCTCTTTCTGAAATAGTAAAAGCTTGCCTAGTGGCTACATTTATGGAATGATACATAGACGATGTTCCTAACATTATGTCTTATATATTTGCTTCAGTTCCGGATGCAACGCTCCAAGGCTCCAGAGTGAACTCTACGCCTTAGCGTGCATTAATGAGGCATCTGCACCAAACGAGGTTTTCCTGCACCCTGCAAGCAAACTGGTGGATTATCATTACATGAATGCACTGGTGGGGAGGCTTCTCGCCCACTCGATAAATTCAAACACGTTATATAGGTTATGTGCACCATTTATTAAGTTATCTTTTTAGCCTTACCTTAGGATTAGTTTCACGGTAATGATGTGAAGCATAACTCGTGTGGTAGTGAGCCATGCGATATAAAAGAATACAACGAGACTTACCAACTTACCGTCCGTCCTTTCCTGTCCAAGGCAAACCAAGTTAAATCAAGCACGAGCATATATAATGAATCCAAGGGCAATATCATAAGCAAACACAAGTTTTATAAACAAGATTATGTTTCGGGTGCACGAGTTACACGGATTATATGACGTTTTGCAGAAGATGTTCAAGCATTCCATATATACAAGTATTTTATACTCATGATCGTTCAGGTATTTCCGATTTCTGGGTGCGATACAATGACTCGTACGTGGAATACCGCTAAGCAAGGATGACTTAACTATATGAACTGGAGTCGCTGAAATAGCCATTAAGGACCAATTTTAATTACGGGATGAAAATGGTATGCAACGCGATGGCGAGCCTCGCTACATGCCATTTCTTCCTCCAATATACGATTATTATTTAGTCTAAGAGCGGGAATGGCGTGAATGAAGGTTCATAAGGTGCCATACACCATCCTTGCTCGACAAATAGACTAACAGATATTCAGTCTGGATCGGATCGGCCCTGGTGCCCCGGGAACCATCTGCAGGAACCATTTAATACCTTGTGCACAAGTTGTCTGCGACATGCAAGTCTTGGGTCTTAGATTTACGGGATTCATAACATGTTAATTCTTGATTCTTGTTCAAAACGAGTATGCTCCACGAGCTATAATACTTGCTTTACTTGACATAATTCTCGTTCAGTGTTCAACTTGACTTGATGCATTCCCCTAGTTCAGGGACTGCCTTGGCGACCTAACAGTCCTGGATACTTACAGGTTCATATTGCACAGAAGAGCTATTTGATAGTCTTCTGGCTAACTAGATGGATGTACGATACTTATAGTGTTACTTGATTATGGCATAAATTTGTATGGCAAGTAATAAAACGAGGCACCGAGTACAAACTATATATAAGCAGGCAATCATGCGTTTATATTTGAAGCATAGACATTTACGTTGGCACGGTCGATGGGTAAAATGAGGAGTAAAACCGTAAGGGGACATACCGAGTGACATAATCTAGGGACGTGTAGTGTAAATAAGTTAAACAGTACACTATGAAGAGTATAAAATGATCTGCTCGAGGCATAGCGGGGTCTAGTTGCACAAGGCAAAGGTAGCATACAAGGTTCCATTTATAAGCAAAGTTTCACTTTCATATTCTAACACAAACAATACAAGTTGGGACTATTTCCTTATCTAGGTGCGTTGTATTCTTTTATTAGCATGCATGGGGTGATTCACCTAGCGACTAGCATGTATCGTCCATATTTTAAATGTGATGGCTAAGCAAAGACAAGTTCATCGTAGCCACCCACCTTAGCGATGATTTGCCTCGGTCGAGCGATATTCCGAGCGAGCCTTTGAAAGTCTAAGCCTGAACTCCTGAAGGCCAGGTCTGGAAATCTCTTGCCTCAAATGAGTATTCTCTCCGAGCAAAGCGGGTCGGGTCATTGTACTTTTGCCGTTTGAATCGGCTGTCTGCTTGAACGGAACGGGTCGTTACATTATACACCACTCAGAAAAAGTTTTATCCTCAAGACTTCCTGAGCGTAAGCCGTTCTATCGTATACTTTCGAATCTATCCCAAGTGTAGCAATCGATACCACTAGATCCGTTTGAACACAATCTCCTACTCGTTCCTTATTACCGTGTTACGTGTATGCTGGGTCGGTCTTATTGAATAACTCTATCATCCAATCCATGTTCTGACTCGGTCTCTATTGCACCTTAGCACAGAACATATTGGTTAACGCAGGGTACGTTACAATCCATCGTGAATAATTATCTAAGGCAGAGGCAAACTTATACAAGTAGTTATACTTGTCCATGCGGGTCTAATATTTTTACTTGCACTAGCATTTGTGATCAGCATATCGCGAGTCTGGATCGTGCACATATTCAAAGTGTCCTTCAAACATATACATGTCAACCAACTTAGTGATAGCGAGATCTTTGCACTCGAGTTCAATATATCATTGGTCATGGATCATGCACACATTCAAGGAATCCCTCAAACATATGCATTTAACCAAACTTAGCGATAGTAAAATCGGATAAGCTACTTGCAAAAATCTCAAGGGTTCTCGTTTAGGAATCACAAGGATACTTTTGACAGGGTCAATCAAAATACAAGTTATTACAATCCAACCAAACCAAGTATTTGCACTACCGTTAAGCATGATCTATCCGATAACCGACTAGCGTCCATCCATTTGAGTCAAACTTAGCACACGTTATCGTTCCCAGTCTAACTCTAAGTCTTGCTGTCCCAGTTCTATGTCTTATTCAAGCAATACTCTAAAGTCGGTTACACAAGTTCTTTCACTCAGCACAGGGTCGTCTGCCTAATTACTAAGTCAGCTCACAAGGTCATAGGTACAAGTTCAAGCACACGATTCATCCTGCAAATTTGTCGCACGATGCTCGCCCCAATTCCTAAGGTCAAACCATTGTTCATTTTGCATGGAATATTCTACCCAAGCTCATTTTACTCAGATTTCTAAACATCGAGTACAGATCATCCTACATACAATGACACGTTCGTTTGTACAGGATCGAGTTCGTTCAGTAAAATCTATGATATATCCAAGTTACAGGATAATCCTAGCAATTCGCATAGTCTATCTCCTTAACATATTTTAATAGAATCCATATAGCCATTCTAAGACTAGACTACCAAGCCAAGATTCAATTAAAAACCTTCGATTATAACTCCAAGTCGTCCAACAAGATTCAAGTATCCATTTACGAAACCATCAAGCGTGATTTACTCCAGGTTCTAGGATAACTTATCCTTGTAATACTTTTGATCCACTTGCATTCCCAAACTTGTCTTATCGTGTCGAACCAAAAGTCAAGATGATCTATCAGTTGTTACGCTCCGGTCTCTCACAAGTTCGATCATCCTCGTTGGACGTGAGATCACCACGCCAATGCTCTCGCTGGATAATCATCATAATATGGGCATGACGCATGTACTAGCACAGAGTTATGCTCGTACAAGACAAGAACGTCGAACATTATGGTTATCATTGAAACGATCAAGACACCTTATCCTTTCACTTTTCTCCATCCAAGTTATATATATATAATCTACCAAGTTATGTTCGTTCATGCCGTGTTTATAATTCGTCTAGCAAAATCATCTAACTTCAATGTTACTGTTTGATAAATTCATAGTCTACTTCTGGCATTCTTCAAACAACTCAAGCCAAAGTCTATCCATTTTTGATACATTCCATTCATCGAGTTCGTTTGGAATAATTATCGAACATGTTCCCGTGGGTTCAATTATTCCCGTGGTACGTGAAATCACCACGCCGGCGCTCCCGCGGGATAATCGTTCTCGTTGGAACTGATTTCAAAGGTTATCTTTTTGAACTAGATTCAAAATCGTTCTTCCAAACTCTAAGTCAAATATGTTTTTGCTTACCTCTTTCATCGAACCACAATATTTCTTTCTTTGGCTAACTTTTATTTGAGCGATATTTTAATCAAGTTCAATCCATTTGTTTTAATCCAAAATTTCTTGCACAATCCTTCAAGTTTTCCACCAAGTTTTCTTAATCAAGATATCGATTTCTATTTTCATGAATCCCTATTCGATATAAGCGTTATCATTTGTTCAAGATATTTCTAAATTGTTAATCCAACTATCCTACGAGACCTATGAATCCGTTTGAATATTTCCAAAATGAACCATACACTACTCAGGAATCGAGTCACCCAATCAAATTCTCAATCGTGTTCACATCAATCGCTAGCATATTCACCAAGTCGTTCCTTAGAATTCCTGCACGATACCTAAGCATCGCCTGATAAGTCTTAGTCTCGTATATAATCTTGTTGATATTCATCTAAGTAAACCATATTCGATTTATATCTTCCGATACAAAATATCGTTCGAGCTATTTTCAAAATCCAAGCATGATTATCTATATTCGCCTAAGCGATAAATCTGATAATGTTTTTATTGATTGCCATTCTAAGTCTGACTTATCCTTATCTGAATGATATCCCAATCTTATTTGCAACTAACTTGCACCAAAAAGGTCTTGGCGCACGATACTCAATACAACTTAGCCGAAAGGCTGTGTGTATAGCTAACCGTTCGATTAATGTTCTATTTTGTACTCTAACCAACTTGGAAATTATATATAGGTATTCGGGTTTGTACATAACTGGCAAATTCTAGTATGAGTCTATTCCCATAAATCAAACACAGGTCGGCACAAAGGCCTTCGTATTACAATTTTGTACAAGTAATCATATCATTCACATGTAACTTTTGAAAGTATTTAGACTCATTATTTGGAACATCCCATCGGTTCAACGAGAGATAGTGTATGCACATAACCCATGAACGAGCTTTCGAAACTGAGAAAATTAAAATGAAGTCCAAAGCCGTAAAGCTATGCTCTAATACCAATCTGTCACATCCCGATCTCCCGCAGGTAATTAGTCGTCCCTGTTGGGCACGAATCACCGCGCCAGCGCTCCCGCGGGATAATCTTTCCCCCTCTGGGCATGATACCGCACAAGCGTAAGCCGCATCGTGCAAGGCCATGATTCGAACAGGCGGTAAAAGATCTAAGCCACATAGTCGCACAGATAGTCCGAGTACAGCGGAATAAGAAATACACAGGCAATTGGTAACAAGTTCACAGAGTTATCAATAGCGAAAGCTTTGGATAACACAAGTATAGAAGTAAATAACTTTTTATTGATATTGAACAGTGTTTCAAGCGGCGCTTGGCCGAGATTACAAGTCGTTCAAGTCTCTCTCTCTGAAACAGAAAAGTATGCCAAGTGGCCATATTTGTGGAATGATACATAAGCGATGTTCCAACCATTATGTCTTGTATATGTGCTTCAGTTCTGGACGTAACGCTCCAAGGCTCTAGATTGAACTCCACGTCTTAGCGCGCATGAAGGAGGCATCCGTACCGAACAAGGTTTTTCTATACCCTGCAAGCAAACTGGTGGATTATCAGTACATGAATGCATTGGTGGGAAGGCTTCTCGTCCGCTCGACAAATCCAAACACGTTATATAGGTTTCGTGCACCATCTATTAAGTTATCTTTCTAGCCTTGCCTTAGGATCAGTTTTATGACAATGATGTGAAGCCTAATTTGTGTGACAGTGCGCCGTGCGATATAAAGGAACACAGCGAGACTTACCAACTTACCATCCATCCTTTCCTGTTTAAGGCAAACAAAGTTAAATCAAGAAAGATCATATATAATGAATCCAAGGGCAATAGCATAAGCAAACACATGTGTCATAAACGAGATTATGTTTCGGGTGCACGAGTTACATGGATTATACGACATTTTACAGAAGATGTTCAAGTATTTCATATGTACAAGTGTTTTATACTCATGATTGTTTAGGTATTTTTGATTTTTGGGTGTGATGTAATGACTCGCACGCGGATTACCGCTAAGCAAGAATGACTTATCTATATGAACTGGAGTCGCTGACAGCCATTAAGGGCTGATTTTAATTATGGGATAGAAATGGTATGCAACATGGTGGTGAGCCCCGCTACGTGCTATTTCTTTCTCCAATATACGATTATTATTTAGTCTAAGAGCGAGAATGGCATAAATAAAGGTTCACAAGGTGCCACACGCCATTCTTGCTCGACAAACAGATTAACAGATATTCCGTCCGGATCGAATCGGACCCGGTGCCCCAACAACCGTCCGTAGGAACTATTCAATACCTTGTGCACAAGTTGTCCGCGACATCCAAGTCTTGGGTCTCAGATTTACGGGATTCATAACATGTTAATTCTTGATTCTTGTTCGGAACGAGTATGCTCCACGAGCTATGATTCTTGCTTTACTTGACATGATTCCTGTTCAATATTCAACTTGACTTGATGCATTCCCCTGGTTCGGGGACTGCCTTGGCAACCTAACGGTCCCGGATACTTGCAGGTTCATATTGCACAAAAAAGCCACTTGATAGTCTTCTGGCTAACTAGATGCATGCACGATACAGATAGTGTTACTTGATTGTGGCATAAATTTGTATGGCAAGCATTGAAACGAGGCAACGAGTACAAACTACATATAAGCAGGCAAGCATGCATTTATATTTGAAGCATAGACATTTACGTTGGCACGGTCTATGTGTAAAGCGAGGAGTAAAACCGTAAGGGGACATACCGAGCAACATAATCTAGGGACGTGCAGTATAAACAAGTTAAATAGTGCACTACGAAGAGTATATAATAATCTACTCGAGGCATAGCGGGGTCTAGTTGCACAAGGCAAAGGTAGCATGCAAGGGTCCATTTATAAGCAAAGTTTTATTTCCATGTTCTAACACAAGCAATACAAGTTGGAATTATTCCCTTAGTTAGGTGCGTTGTCTTCTTTTATTAGCATGCATGGGGTTATTAACCTAGTGACTAGCATGTATCACCCATATTTTAAGTGTGCTGGCTAAGCAAAGACAAGTTCATCGTAGCCACCCACCTTAGCGATGATTCGCCTCGGTCGAGCGATACTCCGAGCGAGCCTTTGAAAGTCTAAGACTGAACTCCTAAAGGGCCAAATCTGGAAATCCCTTGCCTCAAACGGGTATTCACGCTGAGCAAAGCGGGTCTGGTCGTTGCACTTTCGTCATTTGAATCGGCTGTCCGCTTGAACGGAACGGGTCGTTACATTATACACCACTTAGAAAAAGTCTCGTCCTCGACACTTCCTGAGTGTAAGCCATTATATCGTATACTATCGAATCTATCCCAAGTGTAGCAATCGGTACCACTAGATCCGTTCGAACATAATCTCCTACTCGTTCCTTATTACCATATTGCATTTATGCTGCGTTGGTCTCATTGAATGGCTCTATCATCCAATCCATATTCTGACTCGGTCTCTATTGCGCCTTAGCACAGAACATATTGCTTAACGGGGGGCACGTTATAATCCATCGTGAATAATGATCTAAGGCTGAGGCAAACTTATACAAGTCGTTATACTTGTCCATGCGGGTCTAACTTTTTCACTTACACTAGCATTCGAGATCAGCATATCCCGAGTTTAGATCATGCACATATTCAAAGTGTCCTTCAAACATATGCATGTCAACCAACTTAGCGATAGCGAGTTCTTTGCACTCGAGTTCAATATATCACTGGTCTTGGATCGTGCATACGTTTAAGGCGTCCCTCAAACATATGCATTCAACCAAACTTTGTGATAGTGAAATCGGATAAGCTACTTCAAAAAATCTCAAGGGTTCTCGTTTATGAATCACAAAGATACTTACGACAGGGTCAATCAAAATATATGTCATTCCAATCCAACCAAACCAAGTATTTGTACAACCATTAAGCACGATCTATCCGATTTAATCGACATTCTTATGTCAATCTACTAAGTTTGATTCCTTTGGTTGTGAAGTTCCTTCATGAGTGACCTCAAGAAGTTTCCCAACCTCGTGAGAAGTGGTACATGTAGAGACTCTATTAAATTTATTTATATCTACTGTACAGAATAAAATATTAATAGCCTTAGCATCAAGACTTGATTGTTTCTTTTTAAGCTCGGTGTACTTGTCATGTGGTTTATTAACAAGAGCACCATCAACCATAATTTTAGCAGGTTTTTTATAACCGTCTACAATAATGCAAAATAAATAAAAATCAAGTAATTTAAGATAAACGTTTATGCGTGTATTCAAGTATGTGTAGTTGGTCCATCAAATAAGGGTAGCCTATTTATGGACTATCCTTCACCATTATTGGCATATATGGATTTAATGGTTGCCATAGATCTACTCTTAGGATATGAGTCCTATTTAAGAGCCTTTTGCTCTGATACCAATTGAAGGCAACTCTAGAGGGAGTGAATATAGTTTAAGCAGTAATTACTCTAACAAAATCCAATAATCCGACGCTAATTACCAACAAAATATTCAACAAGAATATAAAGAGATAAGTAAAGGGTAAGAAGTCACAAATACTAACACCACGATGTATACTAGTGTCCCTCGTTGAGGAAAATCCATTCATAGTTACTCTTTCTCGGTGTTAATCAACTATTAGAACAATAACGTATAATACAAGCTTTGATCCTAAGAGCTTGCCAATTTCAAACAACTACAAGCTTTGATCTGAAGAGCTTGTCGACTTCAAATAAAAAGGAAATAAAGCTTTACAACTTGAACAAATTTCTAACCGAGATCACACTTGGAACTAGAAAGCTGAGAGTTGATCTTGGGAATAGAAAGATTGTACAGCTCAGATGGAATAGGTTTTCAAGTGAATTGCTTGAATAAGTTGATTAAAAATGAGTGGAACTCATAACTATTTATAAGATTTTTGGGTGAACGAGTTCGGCCAGAGTTCGATCCGCAAACGTTCAAAAATATGAACATTCATACCCGATTCTCCTGGATGAACCAGAAAGCAGGAAAAATGGGTCACACGAACCTAGTTCGGCCTAAGTTCGGTCAGGGGCAAGACTCGGTCTGAGTTCGGTCTATGTATAGGCTAGTTTTCTTTTCCATGTTTGGGAGAGGTTTGTTTCTGATGGACTAGGATAAGGTTGGGTGTCATGCCCCAGTCCTAAAATACATGGGACCAGGCCACGTGGCAATGACCAGCTAATACGACTCCATAGGATTTTCCAATTTAATGGACCCGACGAAGCATACTACGCTGTCCTAAAATACTATCAAGTCTAATTATGCTAATTAAGAAATAGGTAAACCACTAATCTCATCCACAGAAACAATATAATAATGACTGAAGCAAGTACTGGTAAATGAAATACAAAGAGTATGAATATCCATAATACAAAGAGTCTGACAAATTCACTGAAATACAACAATGAAATAAAAGTACAAAAAGTAGTAAGATAACTAGACTAGAGCATCAACTAGCTAGATAAAGATATTCTAGCCCAAGGCAGCAGTGTACCCCAAATCATGGGAACTTCTTTGGAAATGTCTCAAAGTCCTCAGCCACGAATCCGGTCTCCTCTACTGCTTCGTAGATGGTTGGGTACAAGTTCTCGTCCGGATCTGGAAATGAACCAGGTCCTCAGAGAGATATAACAAGATACAAAAAGTATATGCCATAAAGTAAATATTGTGCAAACTCGAGGGTAGAATAACCAGCTAAGTGAAATGCACTTGAAGACAACCTTGGTACGTATGGGTAGGTAAAAGGTATAAAGCGTAGCGTCAAGCCGGAGGCTAAGTATCTGGCATTAACTACAAACTGGATGTCAGAAGTATATGCGGACTACATCACCGATCATGATAGCGCACAGCTAGTAACCTCTGTCAGATGTATCGACAAGCATATACTCTCATAACCGGGTAGCACATAGCCCATAACCGGGTAACACATAGCCCATAATCGGGTAACACTGAGGCTCACGATCCCATAGTTTACTCTAAAACTATGGTAGCTAAATGTCTGTCCCATACGCCTACTAATTGTCTTCCCCGCCCAATGCCAATGTACAAGTCGCGAATACGATGTGGACATCTCGTACTATAATGCAAGTCACTAAAGAACTATACAACTATCCTAAATACCGTCACACGTGCTGCTCATACCGATGGTCAGTCAAGTATGAACCTCGTGTCCTTACATGAACTCACTCTGTAACGTGCAATGATATATGACAAGGCCCAGGGAGTCATAATGATAACTCCTCAACTTTAGGTGCGTCCACTAGACACTAGGTCAAACACAGGTCCTAACGTCAACGCCTTCTTCGACTGCACCCGAGTCATTCTCAGACGCGCACAGTTATATAATATTAAAGCAATAAAATATACGAACTATAATAACTAAATTTAAACAGTACAACAAGGCAAGATATACTTGCCTAGAACTCCGATGTGAACAAGTAAGGATCCGGAACCCGCAGCCAAGGTAAAACCGTCTTGGGTGCCTATGAATATATAATAATAAATATCAATCACTATATTACACTATGCTAATCATGCACAATAGTACAACATACGCAACGTCATAAGTCACGTAGAGTCTAAACCAAATAAACGTTCTAACTAAGTATGATGGCTAAGGTTGACTAGTCAAAGATCAAGAAAGTATGTGTACACTTAGTCAACTAGTCCCACAATATTTATAAGTTATCTAAAGGTGTAATTTCTCATATGTCACAATCGCAGTCATAATTAGGACTTGTGTAGGTGCTAAGTTGCACCTCTAACACATAGGTTACTAGTGTTCTCAAATATTGTGCCCAACAAGACAGTTAGCTACCATGATACCAATATATTTTTACAACTCCAAATATCGTGTAACACTAATCACGTGTCCTAGCTATTAGGTTAAGGTGTACATATGATAAATTAGTCTATGAACCTAGGTAATACACAAATATAAGTGTCATACTAACAACCTAACCCATAAAGTATTTAATATAACTAACTACTATTCCAACACACATATATATATATTCTAGATAATAGGGTTTATTATTATCATAGGTTCATGCTCAACAACAAGAAGGAGGAGGAGGTGAATATACATACCTAGGGTTAGTTCTTTAAAAGGAAGGGGGTGCTCGGTCTACGGCTCGTGGGTGGCCGATCTTCGGCGGGTGGGGGTGTTCCGGTGGCAAGACTGCACAGCAGCAGCAACAATGGCAGCAACACAGTGGCTAGTAGCAGCAATGGTTGCGGCTAGGCGAGGGTGGTGGTGGTGATGACGAGGTGATGGTGGTGGAGGAGGAGAAGGGTGATGGTGGCTGCTGTGATGGGGAGGAGGAGGTCGGGTTGATGGGGGACTGTGGTGGTGATGATGGTGGTGGTGGTATAAAACCCCTATTTCTAAAAATCGTATTTACTATTTTTTTATTAATTAATAATTTAATTATAGTAATTATGTGCTAATTAGGAAAAAAATTTTTTTATTAATTTTTATTTTAGGTATTGGTGAACTTAGAGAATTTTTGGGACCATCAGAAATTTTTCAGAATTTATTTCATATAGGAGACCCCTTCAGCAGTTACTAGCTTAATAGTGTGCATTAATATAATCGAGAATTTTTCTATGAGTATATATATATATATATATATATATATATATATACAAATATATATATATGCATGTATATATTTAAAAGAAAAGAAAAGAAAAGAAAAGAAAAGAATAATAATATTAAATAATAACAAAGCAAACTATAAGCAAATCAATCCAAACCATTACTTTCCTTAACAACTACTACCAACCACACCTACCCGCCTTAGGAAGCAACGACCAACCCTCCCTTTGTAATTCCACCACAGCGCCCCTTTAGCAAAAACCAACAGACCCCTTGGCCGCGGTCTTTAAACCAACCTTCTCTCTCCCATTCATATATATATATATAAATTTTAATTCATATAAAACCCTACACCTAAAATCATCCAGTCTCTCCCTCTTCCCATCTAGACCTAGAGAGCGCCGCCACCGCAGCCGGAGAACCACGCCAGGCCGTCCAAACAGATCCCGACGACCGCGACCCCGCGCACTGCAGATTCCCACAGCGAGGTACCTGTGTTCCGGAGTTGTTTTCCGTTGCCTCGTACAACCAAACGCCATCCCGTCTTCACCGGTATGCTCATCCCTTAACCCTCTTCCATATCTGTGTGTTAATAGATCTCGAACAACACGTAACCCTAGGCGAAAATAGCGCCAAAGTTGGCGAAAACATACCGAATTCTGGGATCACAGAAAATTGCGGTGACCATCCATGTTTTAGAGTTCGTATCTCCCACTACAGAGATCTGAATTCAATGATTCTTTTTGGTATGCGTAGACCACTTGACCTAGTTTAATTTCTGTTAAATAACCCTAGATTATTAACTGTTGTAGACAGAATTTAATTCGTTGGAAAATCCCGCGAACACACTTTTCCAGATTTCCAAAAGTTATAAAACGGAGCGCGTCCCACCAAACGGGACCGCTCTACCGTGTACCAAGTATATAGAACGATGTGCGCAGCATAACCGGACACGTAAAAATTTACAGAAACTGATTCGGATGGGTGTGCGTGCCGGAATTAGCCCGTATCTACGGATACACCCCGTATCACAACTTTTGTGGAAGTCGCGCGTATTTTGTCAACGCTCGTCAGATTACGATAAAACTTGCGCCACTGGACTCGTGGTAACACGCTGGTCTTGTGACCCAATTTTCACGTAATTCTGAGGCACTTGACCAAGTCGCCAATTGGCGGGCCCCACGGTTGACTTTTTGGGTGAATTTGTGTTTGGCCCATCGGAATCCATATTTGGACATACCGTTGGGTTCGTATTGACACCTAAAGTTGTTTAACCTATAATTTATCCCATTTAGAGACTGTTATCCTAGGCACGCTTTTCGGTACAAAGTGGGCCATACGTGGACCCCACTTTTGTCATGCCCTAATCTCTCGCAAGCTCGATAGTCCCCGCTGAACGTGAATCACCACGTTTACAGCTCTCCCATAGGACAATCGTTCTCATCGGAACGTGATGCCGTACGAGCCTGGAGTTGCGCTCGTACAAGGCGATGTTGTCAAACACCAAAGTTATCATCGAGACGACCAAGTTGCAGCGGAAGTCAAGTATTGTGTACCAAGCACACATCAGAGTAATACGCAGCGGAGGTCACGATAGGGTCCAAATAAAATACCTCGAAGGCAATGCCACGAAGGCGATGAAATACTCTTGCTTTTTCTCTAGCCCACAAAGGTACTTACATTTCATACATCATGCCTCGAATATCCAAGCAGCGCCACTACGCCTGCATACCTGAAATATTGCCCACAAACGTGGGTCAGTACACAACCGTACTGGTGAACGGGGTAACCTACTCGCCTAAGCCGAAACTAAGTAAAATAGTGAATGCAAACAGTTATATGATGATCTTTCTAGTTGAATCCTAGATTCATTTCATGGCATAGGGATGACATGTTAAGGAAAGCTGTAAAGCAGTTTAAGCATGCAAGCATTCAACTCAAACCAAACGACAAGCAATTATATAAGCAACCCGAAGGATTCTAGCATGCAAACCGTCCTACTCAATGCCATCGTTTACACAATAACATATCGAACCATTCCCAAGCCTCAAATATCCATTCTCAACCAAAGTTTATATCCCAATCTCGAGTGCACACTCTTGTCGAGGCAAGGTGGCCGAACCTACAGGAAAGCCAAACCAACAAAAGAAAAGCAAGCCAACACTAATCTATATGAAGTCATTGGCCAAGCCATAAAGGACATTAATCGGACCAAGATCAATAGGGTAGTCCTACCCAATCCAGGGTTGGGCAGCTACTCCCTCCTGGTGGTATCGGACTACCAGCACCGCGCCCAAGATGTGATGCCCATGTCTCCTCCATGGCCGAACGGTCCCGGTGCCCTGGAGTCCATCCCGTTCGAGGAAACAAAACCCTGTGCAACACAGGTTGTCCGTGACATGCAAACACCAAGTAGGTATGACGAGAGGATCGAACATTCTCGCCCCACCAAGCGATCCTAGACTCGTTCCATGAATTATCCAACCAAAACATCCATAACCATTCTTCCAACATATTGCCCAAGGCACCATTCACAAGTTATTCCATAGGCACATTGCCTCTTCTCAACACAGTGTTTCCAATGGTGCAATACCCTTGCTCAAAGCAATCTCGTGGCACAATGCCCCAACAGTGGCACAACGCCCTCGCCGATGCAGTTGTTCGGTTTCGAACCACAACTGCTCGCTTTGCAAGACAAAGCAACCAAGTGATACTCGTGCACGGATGCACGCTTGATCGCCCAAATTCTCGATATTTTTAATGCCTCAAAGTATCGTTCCAACTGTCCAAGTATAATCCCAATCAATCAACCAACTGCCTCAAGTGCAATATTCTAACTCTAGCTCCAACTATCCAACGCGTAAATCAATTCAAGCCACAATCCTATTCAAGCAACGACGTACACTCTATGCATGCCTCAGTGTAGTGATTCCCAAGTTCCAGTCCAAGTGTTCAAGCCTTTACGTGTTTTCCATATTATTAGGCATGAAGGAGTAGAGGAGAAAGGAAAGAGCCCACTCACAATGTTTGATCCCGTTAAGCATCCTGTCCTGCCGATATGGCCAATCCCTTGAACCCGTGGTCCGATGCAAGCGCAATCTACTCAACTGGTATGACCGTGCGAGCATGCCATGCTGTACAAATCATCCGACCGATTGGACTAAGGAAGATGGCATTATTATTCCAATCCAGCTATCTCAGTACTGTTCTGAACGAACACCTGATTTCCATCGAACCCGCTAGCCATCTGCACATAAAACAACTCAATCAATACTTTTTCCCAAAATCCAATAAATCAAATGTAACCAGCACTTGTTTCATTCAATCTGACTCAGCGTAACGCACCGTACGGTTGTGGGGCGTTACATAATATACCACTTAGAAATCAGGTTCATCCACGAACCATGCTGGTACTCATTCCTTATCAAATGTCGCTTGTCCAATTCCATAGATCTGCTCTATGCAACTCACATTATCCTGATCCAGACTTAGCATCTCGCTCTGTTGAACGCTCGTACAAATTCTATATTCCCACATCCTCCTTGCAGCACAATACGAATTCTTTGTATTGCTTAGTTTTGGATCGTACAGATATTTAAGGCATCCCTAAAATACATGTATTTCAGCCGAGCCTTGCGATAGTAAATTTGAACAAGTTACAAGGGTATCTTTATGTCTGAGGCATCCATTTGCTTTACTCATAATTGAACCCAATCCTGATTTCCATTCCAACATATTCGCTTGAGCACTATTCTCAAATAAGATGATTTTCCACCGACTCAACTAGTTCGTGTTCTAACTCAATCTATCCAACTATTTCTGAAATCCGCACTAGCAACATCTCAAAATATATCTTATGCACCGAACGATTAACTTAACTGATACTACCCCAGCTATGCGACTTACCTAAATATCAAACTTTGCTTTCATCAGCTCAACCAAACACTTCTTCCTCAATCTCAATACCTCGCTGGGTGAACATATATATTGAGGTTCGTGTGATCCACGAAGATTTTGTCGCCACGCCAAAGGGATAGTGTCGCCACAATTTCAACGTGGACACACTCGTCACAATTCCTAGGTTGCGCATGGAATAGTTCCTCGCGCTGCTTCCACTGCCTCGAAGCATAGAATATCACCTTTACCTTACGAACGAGCACGCTTTCCAGACTAAGTTCTGAGACATCTTGTAAATCTGAGGCAAATCTGTCCCTTCCAATATTCGCAAGAATTTGATCTGAACGAGCCGCTGCTTTAACTTCACGAGCTTATTTCACAGTCGTCAATTCATATTAATGCTATTCCCTTCCAGGGCACGATGAGTCAGAGGCGATGCCATCGATAAAAATCTGCGACTCTGAATCTCATCAGTTGACTTAGGCCAATCCTACCATCGCTTCGGTCTTCCGGCTGCATCTTCATCTGAAGGCTATCCCAAGGGTCTCTCAAATCCAAATCTCAGTCAATAAGCCAAATCTCCAACACACATTACTCACATCTGCCCTCGACGCATTCCCAAATACGCCACCACAAGGGTCGTTCTTTGGGTCTACCATATTAATCTCTGATTTGGCGGGCAAGTCGCTAGGGTCAGCTGTCCCAAAGCTACGCTCGATAATTGTAATCAACACGATGGACAGTTACTATGAACCATGCTATATCTCTGCAAATCTGAATCAAAATCCAACCATTTCATCCGAGCAAACTTCTGAATCCGAGAACTTCATGTACTACCTCTGCTGATCTGTCAACCAAAGGCCGCTTAACAACCTAGAGTCTTGATATCTATCCAAGCCACAGTTCGAGAACTGCGCTCGTTGAAACCGTCTTCCATCAATCTGTCGTTCTGCCCTGAATCTATCAAATTTCCAAATTGCCATGTTCGTCTACTCGAACTACCAATTGCAATGATTCTCGAAACTCGTGACTTGCTTAAATTCTTATCCGTTTGCCGTGTTCCACAATGTACGTCCAACTTTCTCGAGCAGTACAGTGATTTGCTCCGACGTTGCTTCCATATTTAGCTATCTTCAAAAGTCTGTCCGCCATAATTCTCTGCCTTTAGTTGTTGCCTCAATCCGTTCATGTCTTCCAAAGAATTCATCTACCATTGTTGCACTATTTTGCCTAAAATTCTACTTCTGCTAAACCTGATTCGACTTCTCGAGCAACAATATCCAAAATCTTTCAAGTCGGGTGAAACCATCGCATTGTCCCTCCAAACCAAGATCGTGTTTCATTGCTCAACCAACAGCTCAAATGTGTTTTCCAAAATCGTAGTCCGTGCTCGCTTGCTAAATTCAATATTCGCTTGCTCCATTTTTATTCTTTCCAACTCAACCGACGTGCACCAACCAACTTATATTCCCGATACCCGAGTCCGTTCAGGCAATTCCCATTGATGTCCAACCAAAATATTTTTAATGCCTTGCTCAATATGTGGTATCCCATATACCACCCCGAATCAAGCCGCTACTCACATTACGATTTCTTGCACTGATCAAAGATCCGTTCGAACTATCCCTTATGCATGATCATGCCATTACCAACTCAAGTCTGACACAAAGCTCAGCCAATGCATGAATCATCCAATTCTTTCCATCAATCTCACGATGCAACTTGTGCTATATTCTATTCTCAATGCTTCCAGCTATTCTCAAACCGTCTGATACTTTCACTACACGAGCAACCCGTGCAACGAGCTCTCTTCCAAGTAATCCAACCCAATACCCAACTGTTCCACACATTTGTTGTACGAGCAACTCGTGCAAACTTATCCTAATATTCCCAAATCAAACTCAAACTTGCTCAACCGATGCTCTATGTGATATACCCAGCCAAGAATCAAACTCCGTCCAATAATTTGCTACACGAGCAACTCGTGCAACGATCCATTCTCAAATAAATGCTCCTACTCACAATATGCCATAGTCAAATCTCCTATGCCAACCAACTGATCCATTGAGGCAATCAGAATCTCCCCGAACGACAAGCTAAGCCAATCCAACGACAGCTCTCAACTTGTTGCACAAATACAACAACGCCACTCAACTTGTTACACGAATACAACAACGCCTAACGAGGCTAAGCGATCTAACGAAAACCAACCAAAGCAACACAACCAAGAACAATATGCAGCCATAACCAACAATATATAGACTTATTGCATGAAACATCCAATGAGGCACTGAGTAGAGTCAAGAGCTAGACGATACGCGAAAGCTATTTAGAGTTTGTGATGAAGCGAAGGACCAAGTCCGAAGAAATGAACCAGGGGCTCTGATACCAATTTGTCACGCACCAATCTCCTGCAAGCTCGATAGTCCCCGCTGAACGTGAATTACCACGTTTATAGCTCTCCCGCATGACAATCGTTCTCATCGGAATATGATACCGTACGAGCCTGGAGTTGCGCTCGTACAAGGCGATGTTGTCAAACACTAAAGTTATCATCGAAACGACCAAGTTGCAGCGGAAGTCAAGTATTGTGTACCAAGCATACATCAAAGTAATATGCAATGGAGCTCACGATAGGGTCCAAATAAAATATCCCGAAGGCAATGCCACGAAGGCTATGCCACGAAGGCGATAAAATAATCTTGCTCTTTTCTCTAGCCCACAAAGGTACTTACAGTTCATACATCATGCCTCGTATATCCAAGCAGCGCCACTACTCCTGCGTACCTAAAATATTGCCCATAAACGTGGGTCAGTACACAACCGTACTGGTGAGCGGGGTAACCCACTCGCCTAAGCCGACACTAAGTAAAACAGAGAATGCAAACAGTTATATGGTGATCTTTCTAGTTGAATCCTAGATTCATTTCATGGCATAGGGATGACATGTTAAGAAAAGATGTAAAGCAGTTTAAGCATGCAAGCATTCAACTCAAACCAAACGACAAGCAATTATATAAGCAACCCAAAGGATTCTAGCATGTAAACCGTCCTACTCAATGCCATCGTTTGTACGATAACATATCGAACCATTTCCAAGCCTCAAATATCCATCTCAACCAAAGTTTATATCCCAATCTCGAGTGCACACCCTTGCCGAGGCAAGGTGGCCACGCCTACATGAAAGCCAAACCAACAAAAGAAAGCAAGCCAACACTAATCTTTATGAAGTCACTGGCCAAGCCATAAAGGATATTGATCAGACCAAGATCAATAGGGTAGTCCTACCCGATCCAGGGCTGGGCAGCTACTCCCTTCTGGTAGTATCGGACTACCAACACCGCGCCCAAGACGTGATACCCATGTCTCCTCCATAGTCGAACGGTCCCGGTACCCCGGAGTCCATCCCGTTCGAGAAAATGAAACCCTGTGCAACACCGGTTATCCGTGACATACAGACACCAAGTAGGTATGACGAGAGGATCGAACATTCTAGCCCCACCAAGCGATCCTAGACTCGTTCCATGAATTATCCAACCAAAACATCCATAACCATTCTTCCAATATATTGCCCAAGGCACCATTCACAAGTTATTCTATAGGCACAATGCCTCTTCTCAACACAGTGTTTCCAATGGTGCAACACCCTTGCTCAAAGCAATCTCGTGGCACAATGCTCCAACAGTGGCACAATGCCCTCGCCGATGCAGTTGTTCGGTTTCGAACCACAACTGCTCGCTTTGCAAGACAAAGCGACCAAGTGATACTCGTGCACGGATGCACGCTCGCTCGCCCAAATTCCCGATATTTCTAACGCCTCAAAGTATCGTTCCAACTGTCCAAGTATAATCCCAATCAATCAACCAACTGCCTCAAGTACAATATTCCAACTCTAGCTCCAACTATCCAACGCGTAAATCAATTCAAGCTACAATCCTATTCAAGCAACGACGTACACTCTATGCACGTCTCAGTGTAGTGATTCCCAAGTTCTACTCTAAGTGTTCAAGCCTTTACGTATTTTCCATATTATTAGGCATGAAAGAGTAGTCCCTTGAACCCGTGGTCCGATGCAAGCGCGATCTACTCAACTGGTATTATCGTGCGAGCAGGACATGCTCTACAAATCATCCGACCGATCGGACTAAGGAAGATGGCATTATCATTCCAATCCAGCTATCTCAGTACTGCTCTGAACGAACACCTGATTTACATCGAACCTGCTAGCCATCTGTACATGAAATAACTCAATCAATACTTCTCCCCAAAATCCAATAAATTAAATATAACCAGCACTTGTTTCATTCAATCCGACTCACCGTAACGCACCGTGCGGTTGCGGAGCGTTACAACTTTTACCCAAAATTACCGTTTTGCCCCTTGTGTCCAAATTGGACGAAAGGGAAGTACTTTTTAGCTATTTTGCTTATTCTGGGAACGTTAGTGATGTTTATTTCAGCATCCGGAGATGTTCATTCTGATGCCGTAGCTTTTGACTCTTGGTGTTGACATCGGGACACTATATTTTTGCAGCTTTCTTGCTAGGCATGATACCTTGCCAAATTGCTTACAGTATTTTGTATGCTTAGTATATTTCTGTATATTTATTGCATTTCTATTTATTTATTGCATGTGTAGTTCCTTTCAGTCATTACTATATATTAGATATGTTGACACACACTTGACACTTAGTATCATGAGAGGACAATCATTAGCGTATGGGTTTTTAACCACTTTGGTAAACCGTAGTATATAGCTCGCACTACGGGCGTGTGTCGCGCTGGTCGCTACCCCTACGGTATGTCAATTTTTGGAGTCTCGCTGGTCGCTACCCCTGCGGTATATCGATTTTTGATGTCCATTGACGTGTGTGTAAGTTGTGAGGTAGATCGAGTAGCCTACCCTTGCCCATACGTTAAAAAGTTGTTCTCATTTGCATCCATATAGATTGTCTTGTACAGCGTACTTATATATTTTCAAACATTATGCATGTTCACTGTATTCAATTGGCTTGCCTCTATGTATCTTGTTATGTCCCTCTGAGGACCTGGTCCCTTGCCAGGTATAGACGACCAGGAGTATTCGCAGGAGTACGGGCCTGGACCTGACGTATTACTTTCTGCCGAGGAGGTCTTACCTTCTGAGCATCCTTGATTACATCTAGCGATGCATTCTTTAGCTGATACACTTCTGCCATCACCTTATTTTTATATTGGAGATTTATACACTCTTATTTTAGTATTGATATAGTCATTGGTAGTGGATTTGTCTCCACCCGACTATTATTTTGGATATTTTAGACTCCTTATTCTAGTTTAGTATTTCTTTTCTATGACTTGTTGTGTGGATGAGATTAGCATATCTGTGACTTGTGACATTATATATACCATATGTGATTTTATATTCATTCTACATCGTACGTGTGTATTATAGTATCTATATAGTGGAGTTGCCATATACATACGGCTGGCATGCTTACGTGTTCCTAGTTTTACGTATTTTGGGACTGGGGCGTGACATGTTTTTGTGGTGGCCCATGCAGGTCGAGTTAGCCGTTTCGGTTACATAACTGTATCGAGCGGGCCTGCACCTAGGATTAGAATTTTAGATCTCATCCATACTTGACTATAACTTACCTTACTTCCAACATGTCCTACTTAAGTTCTTGCATACTGCTTGATTCATGTACTCTTCTTAATCCTTTGTCCATCTCTTGCTGAGAGATGAATTTGCATAACGGGCATGCCGCCACCGGGGACAACACGTCTCCAGGGGACGATGACCAATCACCATGAGTGACCTCAACGACTCCTCTTCTTCCCGGACCGGATGGACTGACTAGCAATCCAATTCCATCAACCCCTTCCACGATACCTAATGGGACTTTTCCAACTCTACTAGCACCGCAGGATGGCCAGACATAGCTTTTCCAATTCTTCCAGATGATAATATAGGAACAGAGGCAACATGCAGCAGAGCAGAGGCTAGAATTTCTGGCAGCACTAGAAAGAATGGCTGCACTAGCCCCTGCACCAACCCAGGCACTAGTTTCGTTACCACAAGCTCGGGTTGGTTCAGTCAAGGACTTTGTGCAGATGGGCCCTAAGCCATATAAGGGCAATGAGAGTCCAGAGGAGACCACGAACTGGATTGCCAATACCAAGAAGTTGTTAGAGGCATCACAATTACCTTCTGACCTATGGATGATAGGCGTAAGGACTTAGTTAGAAGGCAACGCACATCACTGGTGGAAATCAATGGAGTGCCAGTTGGGTACGCGTCAGACTTGGGAACAATTCTTGGAGTGCTTTGAGAGAAAGTAATTTTTTGACACTGTAAGGGACATGTTGTACGATCAGTTCCTCCATCTGGAGCAGGAGAACAAGACAGTTGATGAGTATGACACAGAGTTTAGCCGCCTCAGTAAGTATGGCACAGTCCTAATACCTAATGACTTGGAGAAGGCTAAGAGGTTTCACCGTGGGCCGACTCAGGAGCTTCAGCACTATACTAGCTCACAGTCCCGGATCTCTTATGCCGAGCTATTGACAGAGGCCAGGATTCAGGAGGCCATCAGCAAGGGAAACCGAATTCAACAGAGAAGTCACCAAGGACCAGTAAGGATACAGCAAGGAGGACCCATTCGGCACCCTTTGACACGCCAGCAACCAAATAATGTCGCACCATATCCAACCAAGGACCCCCGTACTTGTCACTTTTATGGTAAGATAGGTCATATTCATAGAGACTATCATCGTCGATTGGGGCTGTGCATGATATGTGGATCAAGTCACCATCAAACCCGAAGATGTCCTCTGCAGAACCAGAGGTCTATGGCATTAGAATCAGGAATACCGCATACACCCTCAAGTATAGAAGACCAAAGGGGCCCACCACTGCTTCTACAGTTTGCACAAATGGAGGAGATTAGACCCCAGTTGAACAACCAAAGACAAGGCCAAGCACTCATTATGACAAATATGGGAGAGCAGACACAAGAAGCTGTAGATACAGGTATGACCTTTTAGTTATAATTGTCTTTGCATACCCATACCCCCATTGTGACACAAGATCTTAGATGTACCAATAGATGTAGAATTATATATATGGTAGTTTAGCAGTTATGAGGATGTATGTATATTTTACCCAGATGGCATACACACGATGCTAATGGATGATGTGAGTAGCAATAGTAGTATTCTTCCCCTATCCTTATCTCGCCCTCTTGGGTGACCCATCTCCTCCTTTTATATTCAATCTTTATCTCGTGCTTAACTCTTCCTATCATAGTCGTATCTTTTGTGCCATTATTAATTGTTGATTTATATCAACCTCACCCATATTTTGTTAGTAAAACATAAATGTGTTAGTAATGCTAGATAACTAAGGATGAGTTCTTAATATGTATATGCACTATAGCAATATATGTATTCTTTATTAGTTTAACCCTTAAGTAGCACCATGTAGCCTAGTAGAAATTGTTAGATCATTTGAGCTTGATCATACCCCTAATAGTTAGTCAGGACCTTAAGTGTTTCCCTAAAAACCTAGACTATGCCTAGGAAAGAGTTGAAGGCACTTGTTACGAACTGATGACTATGACAAATCGCTGGCGAGGTAGCGACAGTTGCAGCCAGACGATTTTGGTAGAGTAGTCGAATTACTTGCAGCCATACTGGCCAGGTGGCGTGGTAGTATTAGACTACGATACTTGACGGTTACGGGAAAAAGTCATAGTTATGAGATTCTAGACAGGTATCACAAGATTCTCGACCCAATAAAATGTATTTACCTTACAACCTAGACAATAGCTTCAAAGAATGTGACTACTAGTAGAATTCTTGTAAGTTGGGTAGTGTAGACGAGTTAGAGGATGATAGAATAGTATATGGACAATAGACGAGGAAGTGTTAGAATGGCAGACCACGAGTTTTAGGAGTTCTGCTAGATACCAATGTAGTGTAATAGCTATAGCTATCATTATGAATATGGGTTAGTGTCAATTTTGAGGACAAAATTTTTGTAAGTTGGGTAGAATATAAAACCCCTATTTCTAAAAATCGTATTTACTATTTTTTTATTAATTAATAACTTAATTATAGTAATTATGTGCTAATTAGGAGAAATATATTTTTATTAATTTTTATTTTAGGTGTTGGTGAACTTAGAGGATTTTTGGGGCCATCAGGAATTTTTCGGAATTTATTTCATCTAGGAGACCCCTTGAGTAGTTGCTAGCTTAATAGTGTGCATTAATATAATCGAGAATTTTTCTATGAGTATATATATATATATATATATATATATATATATATATATATATGCATGTATATATTTAAAAGAAAAGAAAAGAAAAGAAAAGAAAATAATAATAATATTAACTACTAACAAAGCAAACTATAAGCAAATCAATCCAAACCATTACTTTCCTTAACAACTACTACCAACCACACCTACCCGCCTTAGGAAGCAGCGACCAACCCTCCCTTTGTAATTCCACCACAGCGCCCCTTTAGCAAAAACCAACAGACCCCTTGGCCGCGGTCTTTAAACCAACCTCCTCTCTCCCATTCATATATACATATATATATATATTTTAATTCACATAAAACCCTATACCTAAAATCATCCAGTCTCTCCCTCTTCCCATCTAGACCTAGAGAGTGCCGCCACCGCAGCCGGAGAACCCAGCCAGGCCGTCCAAACAGATCCCGACGACCGCGACCCCACGCACTGCAGATTCCCACAGCGAGGTACCTGTGTTCCGGAGTTGTTTCCCGTCGCCTCGCTCAACCAAACGCCACCCCATCTTCACCGGTATGCTCACCTCTTAATCCTCTTCCATATCTGTGTGTTAATAGACCTCGAACAACACGTAACCCTAGGCAAAAATAGTGCCAAAGTTGGCAGAAACAGACCGAATTCTGGGATCGCAGAAAACTATGGTGACCACCCATATTTCAGAGTTCGTATCTCCCACCACAAAGATTCGAATTCGATAATTCTTTTTGGTATGCGTAGACCACTTGACCTAGTTTAATTTCTGTTAAATAATCCTAGATTATTAACTGCTGTAAACAGAATTTAATTCGTTGGAAAACCCCTTGAACATACTTTTCCAGATTTCTAAAAGTTGTGAAACGGAGTGCGCCCCACCAAACGGGACTGCCCTGCCGTGTACCAAGTGTACCGAATGGTGCGCACAGCATAACCGGACACAAAAAATTTTATGAAAACTGATTCGGACGCGTGTGCGCACCAGAATCAGCCTGTATCCGCGGACACACCCCGTATCGTAACTTTTGTGGAAGTCGCGCATATTTTGTGCACGCTCGTCAGATTGCGACGAAACTTACGCCACTGGACTCGTGGTAACATGCTGGTCCTGTGACCCAATTTTCATAAAATTCTGAGATAGTTGACCAAGTCGCCAATTGGCGGGCCCCACAGTTGACTTTTTGGGTGAATTTGTGTTCGGCCCATCGGAATCCATATTTGGACATACCATTGGGTTCGTATTGACATCTAGAGTTGTTTGACCTATAATTTGTCCTATTTAGAGACTGTTACCCTTGGCACATTTTTCGGTGCAAAGTGGGCCACACGTCGACCCCACTTTTACCTAAAATTACCGTTTTACCCCTGTGTCCAAATTGGACGAAAGGGAAGTGCTTTTTAGCTATTTTGCTTATTCTGGGAACGTTGGTGATATTTATTTTAGCATCCGGAGATGTTCATTCTGAGGCCGTAGCTTCTGACTCTTGGTGTTGATATTGGGATACTATATTTTTCCAGCTTTCTTGCCAGGCAAGATACCTTGCCAAATTGCTTACAGTATTTTGCATGTTTAGTATATTTCTGAATATTTATTGCATTTCTGTTTATTTATTGCATGTGTAGTTCCTTTTAGTCATTACTATATATTAGATATGTTGACACACACTTGACACTTAGTATCATGAGAGGACAATCATTAGGCGTATGGGCTTTTAACCACTCTGGTAAACCGTAGTATATAGCTCGCACTACGGGCGTGTATCGTGCTGGTCGCTACCCCCGCGGTATGTCAATTTCTGGAGTCTCGCTGATCGCTACCCCCGCGGTATATCGATTTCTGATGTCCATTGACGTGTGTGTGAGTTATGAGGTAGATCGAGTAGCCTACCCTTGCCCATACGTCGAAAAGTTATCCTCATGGTCCCTTGTCAGGTATAGACGACCAGGAGTATCCGCAGGAGTACGGGCCTGGACCTGACGCATTACTTTCTGCCGAGGAGGTCTTACCTTCTGAGCATCCTTGATTACATCTAGCGATGGATTCTTTTAGCTGATACACTTCTGCAATCACCTTATTTTTATATTGGAGATTTATACTCCTCTCTCATTTTAGTATTGATATAGTCATTGCTAGTGGATTTGTCTCCACCCGACTATTATTTTGGATATTTCAGACTCCTTATTCTAGTTTAGTATTTCTTTTCTATGACTTGTTGTGTGGATGAGATTAGCATATCTGTGACTTGTGGTATTATATATACCACATGTGAGTTTATATTCATTCTATATCGTACGTGTGTATTATGGCATCCATATATTGGAGTTGCCATATACATACGGTTGGCATGCTTACGTGTTCCTTGTCCTACGTATTTTGGGACTGGGGCGTGACAAGTGGTGGTTCATGGTCGTGGGGATGATGGTGGTAGCGGAGGTTGTTATAGAGGAGGAGGTGACTATCGATGGTGGTGGTGGTGGTTGTGAGGAGGAGAGGAAGAGGGAAAGTTGCTCATGTTGTCAGATGGAGGAGGAGAGGCTCGGGTGATTGCTCCGGCAGTGCAAGGGAGGGTGGTGATGGAGAGGAAGGTGGTGATGAAGGTGGTTGTCGTCGTGAGGCTCGGGAAGAGAAGGAGAAGGTCGAGGATGATGGCGGTGGAGGCTGATGGTCGGCTGGAGGAGGAGGGGAGCTCGGGAAGCTCGGCTGCTAGGGGAGGAGGGAAAGAAGGAGAGGAGGGTGGTTATGTTCGGATGTGGGGAGGTGGTGGTGTGGCTGATTTTTTTGGAGGAAGAGAGAGTTAATGAAGGAGAGAGAGAGAGAGAGAGTAGGGAGCATGGGGATTAGGGCCAGCTATATAGCTATTTCTAGGGATGGGGGAAGGATCCTCATGAGGAAATGAGTGGTTGGGATGGGGTTAATTTTGAATGGAGGATGGTGATTGAATGCAGGTGTAAAGTGTTGTGTTGTACACACAAAAATGGGCGAAAAAATAGGGGGTGACCAGTCAAGCATGAAGGAGGGCTTTCTTCATTATTTTGCTCTAATGGAAGGTGGACACCTAGTTGCTTATTTGCACACAGGTCCCCAACAATTTAAAAATTGCACAAATAAGGGAGAATTAGGATTGGATGAGAAAAAATATCATGTTTGGTGTGTTGTAGTGGATTAAATTGGTGTGTGATATTTTGTATGAACCATGAGGGTGTGAGTGAGGGTTTGGGTTGGTGTTGGGTCTAGTTTTGGGTTAGGTTGAGTCATCACCAATTTAATTAAAATTAGTGTCAATGGTGTTCTTTAATTATTGGAAGTGCATATAATTTAAAATTGGGTTGGACATAAGTGTCATGGACGTAGAAGACTCGGAATAGATTATTGTCATAAATTGGGTTGTATAAAACAGATCGAGATTGTATCTCCAATTTCGATTGAAATGGACAAAGATACAAAATTGGATTTATTTGGATTTAAAAATAGATATTTGTAACGAATATTGTGTGACTAAAATAAAGCACCAAAGAGGGTATTTATGAGTTACACAAAGGTCAGAATAGAAGGCTGGCACGTCTAGATCAAGTGTGTAAAATTTGTTTGAAGGCAGAGACTAGAGTAGCGCTCAAAATATCGAAGCAACGGTAAAGTACACCAAGGGAATTTAATTAAAAGAGGCAAATTAATAACTCCATTAAATAATTCAAAAATAACCCTAAATGAATCCTAATCCTAGATTTGGGTCAGGGGATTTACAACCTACCCAACTTATAAGAATTTTGTCCTCGAAATTAAAACAAACACATAAAGCTATAAATTATCAAGCAATGCTACGGACATACCTAGGACCGGTGGAACTGGCACTGGGACTATCTGTTGGTCTCTATTGACATACTTGGAACACTCCTGAGCCTGATGTTGGCTTGATCCGCACATCAAATACTGTCCTAATCTTCTCCTGCAATCTTTCTGAATAATGCCCCTTCTTTCTGCAAAAGTGACATGTCGGTAGCTCTCTCTGCTGATACGGCACAACCCTCTGTTGTGTCTGCACTCCTGTATGACGGATTGGTCCTCCTGCTCCTGGTTGTGCCTTAGCTGGTACAGCTACACTGGGACACCTTTGACTCATCGATCCCTTGCCAATAGCCTCTTGGATTCTAGCCTCTATCAAGACCTCCTCGTAAGAGATCCTCGCCTGTGTGGTAATGTACCTCTGTAGCTCATAAGTCATACCATGATAGAATTTTCTGGCCTTCTCTAGATCATTGGGTATCAAGGCAGTACCAAATCTATTAAGATGACTGAACTCTGCATCATACGCATCTACAGTCATGTTCCCTTGCTCTAAGTGCAGGAACTGAGAGTATAGTATATTCCTGACCGTAGCCGAAAAGTACTTCACATTGAAGTATTCTAAAAACTGCTCCCACGTCTGCTTCTTGCCGATGCTGCGCTCCATAAAGTCCCACCAGTGATGGGCATTACCTTTCAATTGGGCCCTTACTGCGGTCACCTAAAGCTCCGGAGGTAGCTGAGAAGCCTCTAGCAGCATCTCCGTGTTGGCGATCCAATCGGAGATCTCCTCTGCAGTCTCGCTATTCGAAAAGGTATCCGGGCCCATCTAATGAAACCCTCGAATCGTACCTGCTGGCTGAACAGGTACAGGTGTTGGTGTGGGTGCTGGGGTAGGTGGCCTCTCTAGTACTTCCATCAAGCTCTGTCTCATAGTCTCGGCCTGATGCCACTGCGCCTGCATCATGGCCTGGAAAAACTAGAATATCTGTGGCTGTCCCTCCGACTGTGGCATATGAGATGGGAAGGGTGGAGGTGGTGGCAATAGAACCTCCGGCTGCACTGTAGGTTTCTGCTCAGACGTCGGCCTCTCGGGCTGCGGCATTGGCGTGGCCCTCGATGTCTGACCCTCAAGGTGTTATGTCGGGACAGCCTGTGGAGTCTGTTCCTCGTGCTGCTGCGTCAGATTGTCCTGGGAAGTCTGGCACCAGTGTATCAACGGGGACTGAGGTATCACTGGGACCTGTGACGGTGGCTGCTCTCCAGGTGGTCCCAAAGATGTTTCCTCCCTCTGTACGGTGGCAGATGGCATAATGGCACCGTATGTCTCGCGTCCGCTACGAAAGTTCATCTCTCTGCAAGAGATAGAACTACATTAAAAGAGTTCGAAAACAAACAAATATGATACATATATTCAAATAATTAAATACGAAGGAGGTTCAAAGATGGTATTCAAGGTGGATGAGATCTAATAATTTATATCCTATTGCAGGCTCGCTGGACATGATACAATATCAGAAGCGATAAACAAAGACCTGCATGGGCCACCACTAAAACCATGTCATGCTCCAGTCCCAAAACATACGGGACCAGGCCACGTGACAATGGCAAGCTAATACGACTCCGTAGAATTTTCTAATTTAATGGACCCGACGAAGCGTACTACGCTGTCCTAAAATACTATCAAGTCTAATTATGCTAATCAAGAAATAGGTAAACTACTAATCTCATCCACATAAACAATATAATAATGACTAAAGCAAGTGTTAGTAAATAAAATACAAAGAGTCTGAATATCCATAATACATCTAAATAGTCTGATGGGGACAAACCCACTGAAATACAAAAATAGAATAAAAGTACAAAAAGTAGTAAGATAACTAAACTGGAGCATCAACTAGCTAGATAAAGATACTCTAGCCCAAGGCAACAGTGTACCCCAAATCACGGGAACTCCTCTGAAAATGCCTCAAAGTCCTCAGCCATGAATCCGGTCTCCTCTCCGGCTTAGTAGATGGTCAGGTATAAGTGCTCGTCCGGATCTAGAAAGAAACCGGGTCCTCAGAGGGACGTAACAAGATACAAAAAGTACATGCCATAAAGTAAATACTGTGCAAACTCGAGGGTGGACTAACCAGCTAAGTGAAATGCACTTGAAGATAACCTTGGTACGTATGGGTAGGTAAAATATATAAAGTGTAGCGTCAAGCCAGAGGCTAAGTATCTGGCATTAGCTGCAAACTAGATGTCAGAAGTATATGCTGACTACATCACCGATCATGATAGCGCACAGCAAGTAACCTCTGTTAGATGTATCGACAAGCATATACGCCCATAACCGGGTAGCACATAGCCCATAACCGGGTAACACATAGCCCATAACCGGGTAACACTGAGGCTCACGACCCCGTAGTTTACTCTGAAACTACGATAGCCAAATGTATGTCCTATACGCCTACTAATTGTCTTCCCTGTCCAATGCCAATGTACAAGTCGCAAATACGATATGGACATCTCGTACTATAATGCAAGTCACTAAAGAACTAAACAACTATGCTAAATACCGTCGAACATGCTGCTCATACCGATGGCCAGTCAAGTATGAAGCTCGCGTCCCTACATGAACTCACTCTGTGACGTACAATGATACGTGACAAGGCCCAGGGAGTCATAATGATAACTCCTCAACTTTAGGTGCGTCCACTAGACACTAGGTCAAACACATGTCCTAACGTCAACGCCTTCGTCGACTGCACCCGAGTCATTCTCAAACGCGCACAGTTATATAATATTAAAACAATAAAATATATGAACTATAATAACTGAATTTAAACAGTACAACAAGGCAAGGTATACTTGCTTGGAACTCTGATGTGAACAAGTAAGGATCTGGAACCCGCAGCCAAGGTAGAACCGTCTTGGGTGCCTATGAATATATAACAATAAATATCAATCACTATATTACACTATGCTAATAATGCACAAGAGTGCAACATACGCAACATCATGAGTCACGTAGAGTCTAAACTAAATAAACGTTTTAACTAAGTAGGTTGGCTAAGGTTGACTAAAGTTGAATAGTCAAAGACCAATGATGTATGTGTACACTTAGTCTACTAGTCCCACAATATTTACAAGTCATCTAAATGTGTAATTTCTCATATGTCACAATCGCGGTTATAACTAGGACTTGTGTAATTGCTAAGTTGCACCTCTAACATATAGGTTACTAGTGTTCTCAAATATTGTGCACAACAAGACAGTTAGCTACCATGCTACCAGTATGTTTTTACTACTCCAAATATCGTATAACACTAATCACGTATCCTAGCTATTAGGTTAAGGTGTACATATGATAAATTAGTCTAAGAACCTAGGTGCTACACAAATATAAGTGTCATACTAACAACCTAACCTATAAAATATTTAATAAACTAACTACTATTCCAACACACACACACACACACACACACACACACACATACACACACATATATACATATATATATATATATATATATATATATATATATATATATATATATATATATATATATATATATATATATATATTCTAGATAATAAGGTTTATTATAACCATAGGTTCATGCACAATAACAAGAAAAATGAGGATGAGGTGAATATACATACCTAGGGTTAGTTCTTAAAAAAGAAGGGGGTGCTCGGTCTGCAGCTCATGGGTGGCTGGTCTCCGGCGGGTAGGGGTGTTCCGGCAGCAAGATTGCACAACAGTAGCAACAACAATGGCAGGAACGCAAAGGCTAGTAGGAGCAATGGTTACGGCCAGGCGAGGGTGGTGGTGGTGGTGATGACGATATGATGGGGGCAGAGAAGGAGAAGGGTGATGGTGGCTGCTATAATGGGGATGAGAAGGTCGGGTTGATGGGGGACTGTGGTGGTGATGATGGTTGTGGTGATGGCTGTGGTAGTGGTTGATGGTCGTGGGGATGATGGTGGTGGCTGAGGTTGTCGTGGAGGAGGAGGTGGCTGTCGATGGTGGTGGTGGTCGTGAGGAGGAGGAGAGAAAGAGGGAAAGTTGCTGATGGTGTCAGATGGAGGATGAGAGGCTCGGGTGGTTGCTCCGGCGGTCCAAGGGAGGGTGGTGATGGAGAGGAAGGTGGTGAAGGTAGTTGTGGTCGTGAGGCTCGGGTGGAGAAGGGGAAGATCTGGGATGATGGCGGTGGAGGCTGATGGTCGGCTGGAGAAGGAGGGGAGCTCGGGAAGCTCGGCTGCTAGGGGAGGAGGGAAAGAAGGAGAGGAGGGTGGTTGTGTTCGAATGAGGGAAGGTGGTGGTGTGGCTAAATTTTTTTGGAGGAAGAGAGAGTTAATGAAGGGGAGAGAGAGAGAGAGAGTAGGGAGCATGGGGATAAGGGCCAGCTACATAGCTATTTCTAGGGATGGGGGAAGATCCTCATGAGAAAATGAGTGGTTGGAATGGGGTTAATTTCGAATGAAGGGTGGTGATTGAATGTAGGTGTAAAGTGTTGTGTTGTACACAAAAAAATGGGAGAAAAAATAGGGGGTGATGGGTCAAGCATAAAGGAGGGCTTTCTTCATTATTTTGCTCTAATGGGAGGTGGACACCTAGTTGCTTATTTGCCCAAAGGTCCCCAACAATTTAAAAATTGCACAAATAAGGGAGAAATGGAATTGGATGAGAAAAAATACCATGTTTGGTGTGTTGTAGTGGATTAAATTGGTGTGTGGTATTTTGTATGAACCATAAGGGTGTGAGTGGGGGTTTGGGTTAGTGTTGGGTCTAGTTTTGGGTTAGGTTGAGTCATTGCACCAATTTAATTAAAATTAGTGTCAATGGTGTTCTTTAATTAATTGGAAGTGCATAGGATTTAAAATTGGGTGGGACACAAGTATCATGGACGTAGAAGACTCATAATAGATTATTGTCATAAATTGGGTTACATAAAATGGGTCGAGATTTTGTCTCCAATTTCGATTGAAATGGACAAAGATGCAAAATTGGATTTATTTGGATTTAAAAATAGATATTTGGAAGAAAAAAAATGTGCGACTAAAATGAAGCACCAGAGAGGGTATTTATGAGTTACACAAAAGTCAGAATGGAAGGCTGACACGTCTAGGTCAAGTGTATAAAATTTGTTTGAAGGCAGAAGCTAGAGTAGCGCTCCAAACATCGAAGCAACGGTAAAGTACACCAAGGTAATTTAATTAAAAGTGGCAAATTAATAACTCCATCAAATAATTCAAAAATAACCCTAAATGAATCTTAATCCTAGATTTGGGTCAGGGGGTTTACATTGAGGTCTGAGCTTACTAGTGCCAATGCGACCCGATGTAAAATTTTCCTATAAAATAAATATAAAATACATAATAAATTTGAAAAGCCAATAGCACTTTGATGATGCCAAACTTCTAACATTTGACTAGACTTGAAGACCTCTTTTTCTTTGACGATAGTTGTCCAGAGATAAATAGATTTGGAAATCTGTATACCTTTCGGAGGTTTCACGTCCGAAATCCTACGGGGGCGCTGCCTCCTCAACCCCCATCCGCTGACAACCCCGGAGTGCCAGGCTTCGGTGATGTCATACGTGGTTCAAAGAAATCTTTTGTTATAGCGTTGTCTTTGGCACAACATATTTTCTTCACTATATATGTCCATATCTGATCTTGCTTATTAATTTTTGACAAATACATGTTAGACGAACACCACAATATACAAAAGCAAATATGATAACATTTAATACATATTTGGATAATGCTAAGTTTAAGTATCAATATTATAGAGATTGCATAATTATTAGTGAGTATCAAAATCTTAAACTTAATCGATTAACCATATTAAAAAGCTCAACTTAATTATTGGGCTAACAATCTAAACGCATCTAGTCAGAACGACAAGTTTCCTCTCCCAATCATCGATGTAATGATTTATAACACTTCTGGCTTCGAGTGAATGTCCTTCATGGATAGGTTCTCAATTTACAGCCATATTAAGATATTCCTGGATGATAAAAATTATATACCATTTCGAACACCGTTGTGGTTATACTGTTATATTGTGATGGCCTTCGATTTGAAAAATGCAGGTATGACAAATCAGCAAGCTATGAGCACATTTTTTATGAACATTTATTCAAAATAGTGGAATACTATATGGACGATATAGCAGTCAAAAGTTGTCTCAAGGGCGATCACTTCCCCGAGTTTAGAAAGGTGTTCGAATTGATGCACGCACACCAACTCAATATGAATCCAACCAAGTCCTTTCTAGAAGTCTCCAGCGATAAGTTTCTTTGGTTCATTATAACTTCAAAGGAATTCATCTCGACTATGAGAAAGTCAAGGCTATTCTTGAAATGTATCCTCTAAAAAATCTCAAGGAGCTTTGTGGGTTTCAAGGAAGATCAGTGTATATCAGGAGGTTCATATCAAATCTCTCTGAGTAGTGCCAACCGTTTACTCAATTAATGAAGAAATGAGTCACTTTTGTTTGGCCTGAAGAATGCCAGTACACATTCGACGACATCAAGTAGTACTTATGAACCCTCCAGTATTAATGGCTTTGACTGTGGAAAAATTATACTTTTTCTATGTTTATGCAATGGATCATTGTAAAACCCCTAATCCTAAAAATTATATTTATCCTTTTTAATTATTAATTAATAATTTAATTTTAGTAATTATGTGCTAATTAGGAGAAATAGATTTTATTAAATTTTTATTTTAGGTGTTCGTGCATTTAGGAGATTTATGGGGCCATTATGATTTTTTTCTAATTTATTTCATGTGAGAAACCCTTTGGATAGTTGCTAGCTTAATGGTATACATTAATGTAATTCTAGATTTTTCTATGGGTATATATATATATATATATATATATATATATATATATATATATATATATATATATATATATATATATATATTTACGTATATATTTAAAAGAAAAAGAAAGAAAAAGAAATGGAAAAAGAAAAAGGAAAGATTAGAAAAGAAAATAGTTTTAATACTATTGGATCCCTAATGGATCATTAGACCCGCTACCTACCCGCTGGATGCAGCAAAACCCAACACTCCTTGTTAGCAGCAGCCAACCGCTGCATTGTTAGCCCACACCTGCCCTTTGCTAGAAAACACAGCAAACTAAAAACCGCCCCCTTCCTTATTAGCAACCTGCGGCCCACACGTTAAACCCCCCTCTTCTCTATCTTATATATAACCTCCTCTTCATCCTAAACCCTAACCCTAGATCATTCAATCTCCTCCTCCTCCCATCTAGATCTAGAGAGCGCCGCCACAGCAGCCAGAACCGCCGTCCAGACCGCCCAAACCAACCTCGACTACCGTGACCCCGCGCACCCCACGCACTGCAGAATTCAGCAGCGAGGTACCTGTGTTCCCTCGTAGTTTCCTGCCACCTCGCTGAACCAAACGCCACCCCGTCTTCACCGGTACGCTCAGCCCTTAACCCTCTTCAATATCTGTGTGATAGTAGAACTCAAACAACGCGTAACCCTAGGCGAAAATAGCATTAATGTTGGCGACTCATTGATGTTATTATTTTAGACTCATGAGTTGTATGTGACTATTCTATTATTTATCATATTCGTGCTCGATTCTATCTTAGATTTGTGATTGAGTATATTATTATTATTGGTGGTTCATTATATTGCTAGATAGATTATCTAGACAGTATTCTACCGTCAATTCTACGGCGTAGGCTGGACGTTATTCCCGACTTGCATCCCTACATTGGGTGCAGGTCGTGACACATTTTTAGTGGTGGCCGATGCAGTTCATCTCTTCGAGGTTACAATTAGTGCGATTCATAGTGGTGCTGTGAATTGAGTGCTATTACGAGCCTGTTTCAGGATATAGGATGTAGGCTATAGGATGAGAATACTCAATCACATCTAGGAAAAATTCTTTTGATTCATTCAACTATTCTCCTTTGATATTGATACTTGATCTTTAAATTGTTCTTTCCTTGAGTGTCTTACATCATGTGCCATATTGATTCTTTCTTTCGCTTTGTCTCAGGATGCCGCCTAAGACTAGATCACAGCAGGGAAGAGTAGCTTCTGAGAGGTCTGCGATGTCCCGAAGGCCTACACCAGTCACTTCTCCGGTGATTGGAGTGTCAGCTACTTTCGGAGGTCCACTACCTACTCAGAGGACTGTGCCAGCTGTATCTAAGGGGCTTTCACCTCCACCTCCTGTGCCAGCAGATGCGACACAGATGTTTATACTATTTTGTGAGATGCTCGAGGCACAGAGGAATCAGTCTGAGGCACATCAGAGACAGACCGATATTTTACGGCAGGGCATTGAGAGTGCTCATCAGCTTGATTATGCCATAATAGAGAGAGAAGTTCTGGTCTAGCAGCAGGTTGCTCCTCAGGTTTCTCAGCTTCGACCAGGCAATATTCAGGACTTCAAGAAGTTAGAGCCTAGGGTCTTCAAGGGGACAGAGGGCATCGTCTATGTTGATAATTGGCTCGAGGATATTGAGCGTCTTATGAGGGTGTCCCATCTTTCTGAGGATCTAAAGGTTGAGGCGGTAGGACTTCAACTGTTCGACGTTGCCCGCACTTGGTTCAGGAATGAGCCGATTCTTGTTGACGCGGGACAATCTTGGGAGGTATTCAAGGACCTCTTCAAGAAGAAGTTCTTCGCTCGGGCAGACAGGCTAGACTTGGGGAGGCAATTTGAGAGCCTCATTCAGGGGAGCATGTCCATGGAGGAGTACGCTGCAGAGTTTGGCAGGTTGAGCCGATTTATAGAGTATTTGGTGAGAGAGCCGAAGGTTCGGGCTATTCGTTTTCGTGAGGGACTAAACTGGAAAGTTAAGATCCCCATTCCGTCTTTTTATGAGACATACTCGGAGATACTTGCGAAGGTACGCAAGGTTGAGCGAAAGTTAGGTTTGAAGCCCAAGAGAGACCGTAATTCTTTTTTGGGTGCCAACAACAGTATAATATCTGTCAAATGTCCTCATTTCCAGTCCAGGCCTTTCCAGCAGCCGCAACAGCACCAGACTCTAGCTAGGGCATCATTTCACCAGGCACCACAGCAGCAGAGACAGTTATATCAATCTTCCTGCCACTTCTGTAAGAAGCCCAGCCACATCTGGAAAGTTTGCAAGAAGAGGTTGGGAGTTTGTTTGTATTATGGTACTGAAGGACATCAATCGAGAGAGTGTCCTCGTCGTGCAGTTTAGGGAGCAGCTTCAGCTCCGAGATCACAGACGAGACCACCTGCAGTACAGCCAAGGGGACCACTTCCAACCAAGCAACAGCGTTATGTCCAGCATCAGCAGCAGGAAGGTGCACGTCAGGGATGAGCATTTGCTATGACCGTCGAGAAGGACGAGCCCACCGGAGATGTCATCACAGGTTCTATTCTTATTGATTCCATTCCAACTTTAGCTTTGTTTGATAGTGGTGCTTCCCATCATTTTGTATCTGTTTTTTTTGCTCTGAAGCATGGTTTGGTAGTCGAGTCTTTGCTTAGGACTTGCAAGATCATGACCGGGGGAGGCATTATCCTGGTTAATAATATTTACAAGGATCAGAGAGTTACTTTAGGGGTCTGAGAGTTGAGTGTGTGTCTACTTGTAATGCCACTTCCGAGCTATGACATTGTACTCGGGATGGATTGGTTGAGTAGGCACCGTGCTAGTATAGACTGTAGAGGAGGTAGAGTTTTGTTTGGTCCGCTTGGAGAGCCAGAGTTCGAGTTTGCTAGAGGAGCTGTAGAGCAGGAAGAATGCATTATTTGTGGAGCTATGGTGGAATACAAGGAGTTGCCGCATCCGTTGATAACAGAGTTTTTGGATGTGTTTCCTGAGGAATTGTCAGGATTGCCGCCAGATCGAGATGTTGAATTCTTTATAGACTTTGTGCCAAGTGCAGAACCAATTTTGCAGCATGTATATAGAGTAAACAACAGTGAGCTGGTCGAGATGAAGAATCAGGTGAACGAATTACAGGATAAGGGGTTTATCAGATCGAGTTCTTTACCATGGGGAGCCCCGGTATTATTTGTACCAAAGAAGGATGGATCAGTGCGCATGTGCATTAATTACAGGGCTTTGAATAATCTTACTATCAAGAATAAGTACCCTTTGCCACAGATTGATGATCTGTTCGATCAGTTGAGTGGTGCCAAGATATTTTCTAAGATAGACTTAAGATCAGGCTACCACCAGGTAAAGGTGAAGCCGGAGGACATACCGAAGACTGCTTTTAGAACTCGGTATGGTCAGTACGAGTTTATGGTGATGCCGTTTGGGTTGACTAATGCACCGACGGTATTTATAAACTTGATGAGTAAGGTATTCCATCAGTACCTTGACTAGTTTGTGGTGGTGTTCATCGATGACATACTCATATACTCGAAGATACCAGAGGAGCATGAGGAGCATTTGTGGGTTATGTTGGAGGTGCTGAGGAAGGAGAAGCTATTTGGGAAGATGTCCAAGTGTGAGTTCTTCCTGGACATGGTGGAGTTCTTGGGGCATGTTGTGACTGGTGATGGTATTTCAGTGGATCCGAAGAAGATCGCAGTAGTAGAATCTTGGAAGACCCCGGGTTCAGTAGCAAAGATCAGGAGTTTCTTGGGATTGACAAGCTACTACAGAAAGTTTGTGCAAGATTTTTCGAGGATTGCCGAGCCGATGACCAGACTCACCAAGAAGGATGTAGAGTTTGTTTGGACGGAGGATTGCCAGGTTACTTTTGAGGAATTGAAGAAGAGGTTGGTTCATGCATTTTAATAGATGGGTTAGGTCTACTACCCAAGTCTAGAATAAATCTATAAGTAACAATAATTAAATAATACAACAAATAATTAATCATACATGCATAAAATTAAATACAAATAATCCTAGAATAGATAATACCCATGTCAATTACCAAACTACCCTTGAGTAAAAATGTGAGGGTGACAATCCTACCCACCTTAGAAATTTTTGTCTTCGAAATTAAGGAAGAAACTATCTACCAAAAGCAACAATATAATACAAGAAAGAATTATACCTCACAGCTCGAACAGATATGGATATCGCTCGTGCATCTCGGTCTCTCGCTCCCCGGTACTCTCTCTTGGCGAGTGATGCCTCCACGCGACGTGCACCAAAGGATTTGTCTGGTTCCTCAGCTCCTTCTCTCTCCGATCCAGAATCTCCACTGACTGTTCTGGATATCTAAGAGTAGGGCCCACCTCTATCTCCGAGTGATCCAACATATTACTGGGATCTTCCACGTACCGTCTCAGTTGCGACACGTGAAACACATTATGCATCCCCTCCAGTGCAGGTGGTAAGTCTAGTCTTTATGCAACTGCATCGACCCTCTCAAGAATACTGAAAGGATCGATGAATCGCGGACTAAGCTTGCCGCCTCCACCGAAACAAATTGTGCCACGTGTCGAAGAAATCCTCAAGAAAACCAGACCGCCAACCTAGCACGAAACACAACCTTAGCACTCTAACAAACAATACTCAAACACAAGCAAGACAAAACTAAAGCTATACCTCAAAATCCAAAGGTCTCTGGTGGCTATCGGCCCAATGTCACTGCCTGTCCTGTGCCACTCGAAGTCTGTCCCTGATAAGCTTCACCTTCTCTGCTGCATCCACTACCATCTCTGGTCCCAATAAAGCTCTGTCACCAACATCATCCCAGGACAACGGAGTGTGGCATCTCCGTCCATACAATGCCTTGAATGGTGATATCTCAATGCTGGCTTGATAGCTGTTGTTATATGAAAACTCTACCAAGTGGAGGTGATCCTCCGAAGAACCTCCAAGATCCAAAACACACGTGCGTAGCATGTCCTTGAGGATCTGAATAGTCCTCTCCGACTGTCCGTCCGTCTGAGGGTGATAAGCAGTACTGAACTTGAGCTGAGTGCCCAAGCTAGCCTACAAACTCCTCCAGAAATGGGATGTGAAGCGACTATCCCGGTCCGAGACTATGCTTACTGGAATACCGTATAATCTGACAATCTGGCTCACATATATATCCACAAGTTTCTTCGTAGATGTACCCACTTTAAATGGCAGAAAGTGGGCTGATTTGGTCAACCTATCCACGATGACCCAAATCGCATCTTTTCCTCCTGGAGAACACGAAAGTTCCGATACAAAATCCATGGTCACATGTTCTTATTTCCACTCTGGAATGGGTAAAGACTGAAGTAATCCTCCTGGCCTCTGCCTCTTCGCCTTGACCTGCTGGCAAATTAAGCATCTGGACACGAAGCTAGCTACCTCCCACTTCATGCCATACCACCATACATGCTCCCTCAGGTCTCTATACATCTTATTGGCACCTGGATGCATAGAGTATTGGGAATGATGCGCCTTCTGCAAAATTTTCTCGCACAATGCTCCTCTTGGTACGCATAATCTGGTATCGTGTCACAATGATCCATCCTCTGCGATGATAAAGTCCTCTACCAGCCCCATCTGAACTGTGTTCTGATGCTCCTCAGAGACTCATTCTCATACTGTCCGGCTCTGACCCGGTCTATCTGCTCCGACTGAACCTGAAGTCTCCACATCTGTGCTGCGACTCTAGGAACTAGTACCTCAATGCCCAAACTGTCAAGATCTGCCAATAAATGTCTGTCTCTAGTCAAGCACATAGCCAGGGGATACCTGCTCAAAGCATCCGCAACTATATTGGCCTTTCCTGGATGGTACTACAAGGATATGTCAAAGTCTTTTATCAGCTCCAACTATTGTTGCTGCCTCATGTTGAGCTCTTTCTGTGTAAACACATACTTTAAGCTCTCATGGTCTGTGAAGATATCTACTCTCTCTCCATATAAATAGTATTTCCATAATTTGAGAGCAAAGATAACCGCTGCCAACTCCAAATTATGGGTAGGATAGTTCTTCTCATGCGGGCATAATTGCCTGGAAGCATAGGCAATCACCTTCCCGTGCTGTTGTAACATATAATCCAAACCCTTCCTTGATGCATCACTGTAAATGGAAAATCCTCCTGCTCCTAATGGTAGTGTCAAGATGGGAGCTGTAGTCAATCTCCTCTTCAGCTCCTCAAATGCTAACTGACAATCCTCAGACGAATTCTATGTCCTTCCTGGTCAGCCTAGTCATCCGCTCTGCAAGTCTGGAAAAGTCCTGAACAAACCTCTGGTAGTAGCCTGCTAAGGAAGCTCTTGATCTCTGCTACTGAACTCGGGGTAGACCATGATTCAACTGCGGAGATCTTCTTCGGGTCCACCAAGATTCTATCTCCTGTAATAACATGCCCAAGGAATTCAACCTTATCAAGGAAGAATTCATACTTTGATAACTTGCCATACATCTTCTCCTTCCTGAGGGTCTCCGGAACAATCCTCAAGTGTTGCTCATGCTCCTCTGGGGTCTTTGAATATATCAGAATATCATCAATGAAGACTACAACAAACTGGTCTAGGTACTGATGAAACACCTTGTTTATCAAGTTCATGAATATTGTCGGGGCATTTGTTAAACCAAACAACATCACCAAGAACTCGAACTGCCCATAACGAGTCTTAAAAGCTATCTTCAGGATGTCTTTCCTCTTCACTTTCACCTGGTGGTAAGTCTATTTTGAAGAATATCTTTGCTCCGCTCAACTGGTCAAACAAGTCATCAATCCACGGCAACGGATATTTATTCTTGATAGTGAGGTTATTAAGTGCCTTGTAGTTGATACACTTACGTACCGACCCATCCTTCTTTGGTACAAAAACTACCGGAGCACCCCATGGTGATAAACTGGAATGAATAAAGCCCTTGTCTTGTAACTCATCCACCTGCTTCTTCAACTCTGCCAGTTCGCTGTTGTTGACTCTATAGATGTGCTGAGAGATTGGCTCTGCATCTGGCACCAAATCTATAAAGAATTCCATATCTCTGTCCTGCGGCAACCCCGACAACTCCTTTGGAAAGACATCCGAGAACTCTGTAATCAACGGATGTGTCGGCTCCTGCTCTTCTACCAAAGCTCCACAGAAATCGCCTTCACTTTACTCTGCTCCTCGGATGAACTCGAACTCCGGCTCTCCTGGGATCTGAAATAAAACTCTGCCTCCACGATAATCGATACTAGCGTGATATCTACTCGACCAATCCATCCTGAGTACTATATCGTAACTCGAAAGTGGCATTACGAGTAAACATACGCTCAGCTCACGTCCTCCCAAATAAACTCTTTGGTTCTTGCAAACATCACTGACCAGGATGATGCCACCCCCGGTCGTGATCTTGCAAGTCCACGCCAATGGTTCAAACTCAAGACGATGCCTCAAAGCAAAAGATACAGATACAAAGCTATGAGAAGCACCAGAATCGAACAAAACATGAGCTGGAAAGGAGTCGAGATAAATTAAACCTGAGATGACATCGCCAATCGGCTCTTCCTCCTCGACTGTCAAGGCAAAAGCTTGCCCCTATCGCTGCTCTCCTCTCTACTGCTGATGCTGGGCAAACTGCTGATGCTGCGGTGGAAGAGGTCCTCTCTGCTGGCCCGTTGGTGGTCTAGCAAGTGCCCTTTGTGCCTGTCCTCCACCCTGAGCTGGGACTTTGGGACAAGCCCACAACTGATGATCTCCTGATCCATAGAATAAGAATTGGCCTAGCCTCATCCTATATGCATCCCATCCGTATCCTTGCTTCTTACATAAAGTGTAAGAAACTGCTGCCCGCTGGATCTGATGCATCTGCTGAGCCGGCGCTCTAACTGACCCGTGATACGGCTACCCCTGGTGCTGGTAAGGCCTCTGGTACTGCTGCTGGAAGTGAGGCCTCTTCGTTGGACCCGTGTTGTTGCTGCATCCTCCGGTGTCCCTCAGCCTCTTAGAGCCAAGCTCTAAGTCATCCTCCGCTCTCTGCGCCTGTCTGAGTATCTCCTCGAAGGTGGCAAAAGGATCTCCGTTGGTATGGGGTTTGACTTCCTGGTTCAGGTCCTTCCTGAACTTCCTTGCTCTAACTCTAGGGTTCTGACCCTCCACGTAGCGACCAAGACGGTAATACTCCGTCGCATACTCGTCCACTGACATACCTCCCTGGACGAGGTATTGGAACTGACTCTCCAAAGATGTAAGAGCCACGTCTGGGAAGAATGTCTCCTTGAAAAGCTCTTTGAAGGCTTTCCAAGAGAGTCCTGGTACTACAATCCTCGGGTATATCCGAAACCATGTCAATGCAATATCGAATATCATACAACCCGCTGCCTCTATCTATAGCATCTCTGAAATCTGCGCCAGCGACAGGTTTTGCTCGATGTCCTCGATCCACTCATCCGAATAGATAATCCCCTTTGAGTCCCTGAAGTCCTTCGGGCCCATCCTCTTGAAATCAATGATGGTACCCAGCCATGGCTGATGCGGAATAAACTGAGCTGGTGCCATATGTGGCTGGACTGTAATAGCTCTCTCCACTACTGTAAGTGCGATCTGGTGAGCATTCTCCATGCTCTATCGCAGGACCTCTGACTATCGCTGTTGCGCCTCCATTATCTGCTGGAAGAGTGTGAACATCTGCGTCTGATCAACTACTGGTGGTGGAGGTTGAAGATCCTCTGAAGCTGTCTGTCCTCTCCTCGGTATTGGAGGTGGAGCACCTCCGAAAGCTACTGCCGATATGCCCACCTGGACCAGTGAAGCTGACCTCCTGAATGTAGGTGCTGGACCATCGTCTGAGGGTACTGCCCTCATGGGTGAGGAAGTGCCTGATCATGTTGTCGCGGTACCTGATCGCTGGGAACGCGTCTTCGGTGGCATCCTGAAGATAAATTAAAATACGGAATCAATATTGAATATGATATGATACCATCAAATAAGGATAGAACTTTATTCAAAGTAAAGTATGTCACACCCCAGCTCAAATACGTGGGAATAGGAACACGTTAGCATGCCAATCGTATAGATATGGCAACTCCAATATATGGAAACTAAAATCCACACGTACGCTGTAATATGAATATCAATCCACAAGTGGTATAAACAAATGTCACAAGTCACAGGGTATAAGCTAAATCTCATCCACAAAAATCAAATATAAATAAATAACCAGTATCTATGAAACTAAATATCAATATAAGTATCTAAGGATGATAGTTGGATGGAAACAAATCCACTACCAACTCGAATGGAAAAGTACAACACAATAAACACATTATAGGAATACCAGCTAACAATCATGGGGCTCGGAGAGAAGACATCCTCGAAACATATGTAACCATCCGAATCTGCACTCCTGCAAATACTCAAGAACAAATACACCTAGAAGGGGACCAAGTCCTCAGAGGGACGTAAGAAGATGCAGAACAACAAGCCAATTTGAATACAGTAAACATGCATAATAGGTAAAAAATATGTAAGTACGCTGTACAAGACAATCTATATGAATGCAAATGAGAACAACTTTTTGACGTATAAGCAAGGGTAGGCTACTCGATCTAAGTCTCACACTCACACACTCGTCAGTGGACATCATTAGCCGACATACCTCGGGAGTAGCGACCCTCGGACTCCATCAATCGACATACCTCGGGGGTAGCGACCATCGGACACGACCACCATAGTGCGTGCTAGTTACTACGGTTTACCAGAGTGGTTAAAGCCTATTCGCCTACTGATTGTCCTCTTTTGATACTAAGTGTCAAGTGTGTGTCAACATACATATAATAGATAGTAATGACTGAAAGAAAACATATATGCAATGCATATACAGAAATGCAATGAATATACAAAAATATAAATAGCATGCAAAAGTATTGTAAGTAATTTGGCAAGGTATCTTGCTTGGTCTTAAAAGGATGAAGTCCCAACTCAAGGCGTCGTCCGATCTACCCGTCACATAAATTAAATAAGTTAGGTTATAAAAGTGGGTGAATAGTTTTCGCTATTTAATCTATTTTAATTCTGAATAAAATAACCTAAAATAGTATTTTAATCTTATTATAATCTGATTTTATTATTAAGCTCTAATTTTGGTCCAAAGAAAATTAACTTTACGGATTTGTGATCCGTGACACGCAAATCGAGGCAATCCATTGACCAAAAAGTCAACCGACTCAAATCCTGGATTTGTGTATAAAATCCTATAGATTTTAGCGCTACATGAATGCCAGAATTGACGGTTTTATAAAATCACAAGTCGGTAAAGAGTTATGGCCACAAGGGCGAATAGATGATAATTTTTGGTGGTTTCCTATTTACATCTATGTTACACGAATTTTATAGTAGATTAAACTTATATATTAAATTCTTTAAAAATAATTTATGAAAGTTTATCATGTTATATTTTCGAAACTTCAAACGGCTCGTAATTCCGAGTTCGGGATCTCCCGAAATCTTAAAAATACGAAAATGCGTCTGATTTTGGACAACTGACACTTTTAGAATTTTCTGGAAAAATAGGTTCATAAATTATTAAAATAATTTATATATTCAGAAAACTAACCTTGATATAGTTCTAATAAAAAAAATTGAAGTGCGTTTGGAGTCCAGAGCTAGGAGATATCATCTTTTTAATTCGTCATAACTAGTAGAAAATGAGGCTGAATTTATGACGAATTTTGACTATTTTTGGACGAAAAAGAGAGGAATTTGGGGACGAAAAAAATATGAAGGATGAGGTATTTATAATGGTGGACACTACTTAATTAAATATGACTAGGATTGGTTAATTTGTATAGGATTTTGATGAATTTAAATAAGGATATGATATGCATGAAGTTGCTTTCCTAGTAGGTTCAGGATTTGAATTAATTTAAAATAGAGTTTGAATTTATCTCAATAATTTATAATCTTAAATATAATTAAAGATAATACAAATAATTTATAAAATCTTATTAATATCTATTAACACTAAATTAGCATCTATCTAATATTAATACTATATCTATCCAAATAAATCCTAAATAATTTTAAAAATCTAAATAAATTTCTTAAAATTCTAAATAAATTACAAAAAAATATATTTAAATATTTTAAACTAAAATAAATATTTGGTAGGAACAAAATGCAAGTATGGTCGTATAGTAAATCATAGAAGTCCTAGAAATTTATGTTTCCTAAGTTTTAATTACCAAAAATTCTAGAAAAATCTCCAAAAATCTAAAATAACCTAAAATAATTCTAAAAAATATTTACATAAGTAAATATATCAAGAAATGTATTTTCTAATTAACTAAGAGAATACTCTAAAAAAATTTAATATTTAAAATAATCTATAATAAATATAATAATATAAAATACACACAAAATATCTATTTTTGGTGAGGGGGTTTACAATCTACCCAACTTATAAAAATTTTGTCCTCGAAATTGACACTAACCCATATTCATAATAATCATTATAGCTATTACACTACATAGCTATCTAGTATTGCTTCCTAAAAGTCATGGTCTGTCATTCTAAAACTTCTTATTTATTGTCCATACACTATTCTATTATCCTCTAACTCGTCTACACTACCCAACTTACAAAAGTTCTACTAGTAGTCACAGTCTCTTGAGGCTATTGTCTAGGTTGTAAGACGAATATATTTATTGTGTCGATAATCTTGGGGTACTTGTCTTGAATCTCACTACCATGATTTTTCTTTGTAACCGTCAAGTATCGTAGTCTAATACTGTCATGCTACCTGACCAATATGTCTGCAAATACTTCGACTACTTTACTACAACGGTCTAGCTGCAGCTGCCGCTACTTTGCCAGCGATTTGTCATAGTTGTCAGTTCGTAACAAGTGCCTTCAATTCTTTCCTAGGTATAGTCTAAGTTTTTGGGCAATAGTTAAAGTCTTGACTAACTTATAAAACTATTAAAAGTATAAACTAGTTCAAACAGTCTAACAAATTAATATTAGCCTAAGGGATGCTATACATAGTTTTTAAAATAATAAGAGGATACAGATATTGTTATAGGTCATATACATAAGGGTTATTATTAAGAACTCATCATTTAGTTATTAATCATCTACTAAACCATTTACGTTTTAACTAACAAAACTAAGGATGGGGTCGAAGTAGACCAACAATTCATGTTGGCACGAAAAAGACGTAACTACGATAGGGAGAATTAAGCACGAGATAATGAATGGATAGAGAAGAGAAGATGAGCCACCCAAGGGGGCTAGATGGTGATAAAAAAGAATACTACTACTGCTGCTCGCGTCATCTATTAGCATCGCGTGTATGCCATCTGGGTAAAATATCAATATATCATCATAACTGCTAAACCAACACCTATATAATTCTACGTCTACTATGCACCTAAGATCTCGTGTCATAAAGGGGGTCATGAGTATGCAATAACACATATAACTAAGGTCGTACCTGTATCTACGGCTTTCTGTGCCTGCGCTCCTTATTTATCATCCTGAGTGCTTGGCCTAAGGGATATATCTAGTACTCTTCGCGTATGAAGCTTATACTAAGCACGAACGTTCGTCTTTTCGAAATAGGGGAAGACGGAAAACAACAATATAGAGTTCAAGGAGGAGGTGATATAATACAAGTACGAGATCAAAAGGGGTTAGAAAATTTGAAAGGGAGTTGCCAAGGCAGTTGTGGATTGAAATCTTATTTTGATAAATTTCTATATGCATGTTCATATCAGAATAGTTATGTACATGACATGATATGCTCTGACCAGTCTAGGGGGCAAGTATATTCGTCTAACAAGTTGAGCAACTATATCTCAATCCACATAAAGTAGTGATACAAAGAGCGAACCAAGTGTACTATGGTTGATCAGACCATAATACGCCGATTCTGATTTAGACAATGTATTAGTGTGGGCCCCCAATAATACATATGTCATGAACAAGCTTAATAAAAGAATAAGCTTGCAAATTAGGCTATAATAGCAGCATAAGTCGAGGTAGTAAAAATATAAGTATGCTTGATTATGGTGGAGGATGGTACTGAATAATCTAAGTTCACCAAGAAGATCGGTGTTGTGCCTCTACAATTGCCATACTAATTTCTTGTCTAAGTCTAAAGTCAACCAAATGGGTGTATGGGCCTCTAAGTTCTACAGTCCAGAATAACACTAAAGTTCTATAGTCTGGATAAACACTATCTTTCTATGTAAGTCTATAGCTGGTGTCATTCAATTATACTTTATTAATGGGGCAATAGGACTATGTGCTACTAGGTTATGATACATACTATCCAACTTACAATAATTTAACTAATAGTGTTTATTGAATATTAGAGGGTATATACCTAGTATAAGTCATCTTCCTAACCTCTATCAAGCACGAGGGAAGATCGACGTTGAGAAGGGATCAAGAAAGATGCAATGCAAGCAATCAAATGAGAATGCAAAACGAAATCAAGGGAGGTGATAAATAAGTGGATGAGATCCTATATTCTAATCCTATGCGCAAGTTTGCTTGGTACAATGACGTAACCGAGACAATATGCTCTCGACCTGCATGGGCCACCACAAAAATATGTCACGCCCTAGTCCCAAATACGTAGGACTAGGAACACGTTAGCATGCCAGCCGTATGGATATGGCAACTCCAATATATGGAAAACAAAATCTACACGTACGCTGTAATATGAATATCAATCCACAATTGGTATAAACATATGTCACAAGTCACAGGGTATAAGCTAAATCTCATCCACAAAAATCAAATATAAATAAATAACCAGTATCTATGAAACTAGATATTAATATAAGTATCTAAGGATGATAGTTGGATGGAAACAAATCCACTACCAACTCGAATGGAAAAGTACAACACAATAAACATAATATAGGAAAACCAGCTAACAATCATGGGGCTCGGAGAGAAGACATTCTCGAAACATACGTAACCATCCGAATCTGCGCTCCTACAAATACTCAAGAACAGATACACCTAGAAGGGGACCAGGTCCTCAGAGGGACGTAACAAGATACAGAACAATAAGCCAATTTGAATACAGTAAACATGCATAATAGGTAAAAAATATGTAAGTACGCTGTACAAGACAATCTATATGAATGCAAATGAGGACAACTTTTTAATGTATGGGCAAGGGTAGGCTACTCGATCTAAGTCTCACACTCACACACTCGTCAGTGGACATCATCAGCCGACATACCTCGGGGGTAGCGACCCTCGGACTCCATCAATCGACATACCTTGGGGGTAGCGACCATCGGACATGACCACCATAGTGCGTGCTAGTTACTACGGTTTACCAGAGTGTTTAAAGCCCATTCGCCTACTGATTGTCCTCTTATGATACTAAGTGTCAAGTATGTGTCAACATACATATAATAGATAGTAATGACTGAAAGAAAACACACATGCAATGCATATACAAAAATGCAATGAATATACAAAAATATAAATAGCATGTAAAAGTACTGTAAGCAATTTGGCAAGGTATGTTATCTGGTCTTAAAAGGATGAAGTCCCAACTCAAGGCGTCGTCCGATCTACCCGTCACATAAATTAAATAAGTTAGGTTACAAAAGTGGGTGAATAGTTTTCGCTATTTAATCTATTTTAATTCTGAATAAAATAATATAAAATAGTATTTTAATCTTATTATAATCTGATTTTATTGTTAAGCTCTAATTTTGGTCCAAAGAAAATTAACTTTACGGATTTATGATCCGTGACACGCAAATCGAGGCAATCCATTGACCAAAAAGTCAACCGACTCAAATCCTGGATTTGTGTATAAAATCCTATAGATTTTAGCACTACATGAATGTCATAATCGACGGTTTTATAAAATCACAAGTCGGTAAAGAGTTAAGGCTACAAGGGCGAATAGATGATAATTTTTGGTGGTTTCCTATTTACGTCTATGTTACACGAATTTTACAGTAGATTAAACTTACATATTAAATTATTTAAAAATAATTTATGAAATTTTATCATGTCAGATTTTTGAAACTTCAAACGGCTCGTAATTCCGAGTTCGGGATCTCCCGAAATCTTAAAAATACGAAAACGCGTCTGATTTCGGACAACTGACACTTTTAGAATTTTCTGGAAAAATAGGTTCATAAATTATTAAAATAATTTATATATTCAGAAAACTAACCTTGATATAGTTCTAATAAAAAAACTGAAGCACGTTTGGAGTCCGGAGCTAGGAGATATCGTCTTTTTAATTCGTCATAACTAGTAGAAAATGAGGCTGAATTTATGACGAATTTTGACTATTTTTGGACGAAAAAGAGGAATTTGTAGAAGAAAAAAAATGAAGAATGAGGTATTTATAATGGTGGACACTACTTAATTAAATACGACTAGGATTGGTTAATTTGGATAGAATTTTGATGAATTTAAATAAGGATAGGATATGCATGAAGTTGCTTTCCTAGTAGGTTCAGGATTTGAATTAATTTAAAATAGAGTTTGAATTTATCTCAATAATTTATAATCTTAAATATAATTAAAGATAATACAAATAATTTATAAAATCTTATTAATATCTATTAACACTAAATTAGCATCTATCTAATATTAAGACTATATCTATCCAAATAAATCCTAAATAATTTTAAAAATCTAAATAAATTTCTTAAAATTCTAAATAAATTACAAAAAAATATATTTAAATATTTTAAACTAAAATAAATATTTGGTGGGAACAACATGCAAGTATGGTCGTATAGTAAATCATAGAAGTCCTAGAAATTTATGTTTCCTAAGTTTTAATTACCAAAAATTCTAGAAAAATCTCCAAAAATCTAAAATAACCTAAAATAATTCTAAATAAATATTTATATAAGTAAATATATCAAGAAATGTATTTTCTAATTAACTAAGAGAATACTCTAAAGAAATTTAATATTTAAAATAATCTATAATAAATATAATAATATAAAATACACACAAAATATCTATTTAGGATGAGGGGGTTTACAAAGTAATATTCAATAGATAAGGATTTGTAAAAATAGATTTGGAATGTTTTCTAGTTATGATTGAGTAAACTCTCAGACTAAATCATGTTTCCTAAAGCAGGCTCATAGCAATACTCTAAACGAGCACAACTACGAATCGCACTAGTTGCGAATCTAGACCTACATGGGCCACCACTAAAAATGCTTCACGACCCGCACCCGGATATTCGGGCACGAGTACGTGGTTACACCAAGCCTACACCACAGAATCGGCGGTAGAACGCTGTCTGGGTCATTTCTAACTATCTAACATCTCAACAATATAATATGGTACCTGTCAATCATTCCAACTCCAAACGGAGGAGCAATATGGTATCTCACATGAATAACTAATCTCAATCATAAAACAAACTAAGAAAGCATAATGCACGAATAGAATAGCGAAGGAAAGAATAAAGATACAATCAACAATCTGAAATAATATACAAGATGTGAATCTCAATAAAAGAATAGTCTAATACAATATAATACAAATAAACTAGACCTCCTCGGGCTCTGCAACTAAGTCCTCCTGGTCTATAGGAGTATCCTCTATAGGTACGACGTCCTACGACCCGTAGAATATGGGACACTGCTCTATAAGCTAGTCATCTAAAAAAATATATCCAGTCAGGATTGGAGCGAAGTACATACCTCTGAAAGTAGTTTCAATAGCATAATCGAGCATATAAATAGATATAGAAATAAAATACAAGATCACTAAACTTATGAATGATGAACAATAGATATACATATAATGTACAAGAATATAGATCAACAATATGAATATCAATAATATGATAAAATAACTGCAATCTAAACTAACTAATGTGCCTCAGAATACAAGTTTATTATGTGATCGGGTTGGGCGAACATGATCAGGTAAGACAATTACAAGTGAGGGATGTAACCAGAATATACACAATATAATAATGGCTTTGATTACATAATCAACTCCTACTCTCCCACCCCCAACTAATACCGATGGATCCAATCATGACACACTACGAACACGAAATATAAATATTGAACACGAGCAGTAGGTGTACACGAATATCATAACTACCGAACACGAGCGGTGGGTGTACACGAATAAACACACTGAACACGAGTAGTGTGTGAACACAAAATATAATTAATACCCAATATACACGATGAGATACAATATACACGAGTACCCGCTGAAGATGGTAGGGGATAACATCTCTTGACTGGATCCATATAGTACCACTCCATAAAATCACTGTGTCGGGATCAATGTATATAATTCTAGAAAGTGAATATATACAATATTATGAATTAAAACTATCAGATAAATATACTCGCCTGAAGTCCTGAGCAAGGTATGTCACTTGATGCCCAAGCTGGTATCTCACAACCTATATATGGTATGTTGCATCAGTATAAGGTTTAAGAATGAAAATAAGTGAAGTTGATACAATTTTAGGTCGATACGCAATTTTTAATTCAAACCAATAAAATCTAGATTGCAAGGGTCTAAAGCTAAGTCACTAAGTCGATACATTATGAAACTATGCTATGCTAGCTAAGTTATGATACAACAAGGCACTCAAAGAGCCATATCCCAAGATACACAAGTTTTGAATATTAAAATAATATATATATATATATATTCAAGTCAAATATTATAATATTATATCAAATCAAGTGAAATAGGATACCTTAGCCTTGCACCAATGCGTATCGCACCTATCTCGATACCCAAACTCAATACCTTGGGTATCGACCCGATACCTTGGTGATACTTTGGTATCCCAAGGCAACCCAACACTAACATAACTAATACATATCTAATCCATATAACTAACTACTATAAATTAACAACTAATACAATTATACATATATATATGTATCCATACTAACATACATAGATAGGAATAGCTAATACAGATATAAATACCTCAAAACTAGCTATATAAGGTATCTAAATTACTAACATATACATCCTAGTACATATAGTTACTTTAGCTAAATATTAACCTAAACAAGTATATAACTAGATAACTTTTGAACTATTCCAACTGTTAGCTATTTACTAACTAAACAGATACACCAGACTGCCTAAACCAAAAATCCCTAACTAACAGATACTCCAAAGTATTCTAACTAAACCAACTAACCACTCACTCCAAGCTAAACCAAAAACTCATAAAACCATAACCCAACTGAACCATTACCCAACTCACTGATACTACACAGTACTATATACATGCCACCCCCTGCACGAGCTCTACAGCTCTGGGCAGTTGCTGAATTGATGCAGTTCTTCATATAGCTTGTTGTGCAGCAAGCTGTTACTGCCAATGCTCGATGCCCCCAGCTGTTCTCAGAGTTGCTGCAGAAACTGGGCATACTGATGGCTTGATCCCTCTCTGATAACCCAGCTCACTCCAACTGCCACACTGCTGTGCCCTTGAGGTGATGAACTGTGCAGCTCCTCTACACAGTTGCTGCACTAATTTCACTATGTATTCTACTGCACAATGACTGCTAACCCTTTTGCTGATACTGCTCTCTTCATACGCTGGATTGCACAGCAACTTGCAGCTTCTCTGCTTCACTAATATTGTGGTTGCTGCTCTCTCACACTCAAGCATACACAGACACATAATTATACACAAACACAAACCTGCACACTAAAATATCTAGCTATACATCTATATATATACTTCTCATATATATATATATAAACTCAAACACATATATACGTATATATATAAGTACTTATATATGTACATATAGATATAGATATATACATAACTATAAACACTAACATATGCATACATAGACACACACATATATCCAAACACAAAATACACTAATATATACACTATATATTACATAGATAGCATATATAATATATAAATACACATACACGTATAGCAAAAGGGACCAAACAACAAACACGTGAGTGCACCGCACATGTATCACACTTTCTCTATGATACTCTTGCGATACGGCTCCAACACATAACCAAACATATTCCGGAGAACACGAGCAAGTCTAATACATTAATTATGAATAATACGTATAGTAATTAGAGTATCTACGTGTCCGTGTCACAACATGATATGCACAGGGCCCCGTGTTGGATGAAAACCCCCAAAATTAACCAGTTTCTTCAAATTGACGAGACACGACCTACACGTATCCAATTATGGACATGATACTAGTTACAAACAAGCAATCAAATATTAATTAGATCTATTAGACCCAATAACAAGCACTACATGTGCCAATCTCGGAATTCCCCTAAAATTGGCACTAAATTAGACATAACTTCCACCGTAGGTCTCCAATGAACCTAAAACCAAATCTTATGGGTAGCTTGTGCATGTGTGTTGGTTTCTCATGGTTAAATCTCAGATCTAGAGTCTATTAGAAGGGGAAAAACTAAAATGTATCTATTGGGAGATGGATTTCCAATAAAAAGTCTCCAATTGCCAAGTAGCTTTTCTCCTTGTAGATCTTGGCTCCTCCTCCTTGTTTCTTGCTTCCTTCTTATAGATCCTTGATGTAGAAGCCTCAATGAAGAATTTAGAAAGGGATTAGTAAAGAATTGGTGGAGAATTGATGAGGGAATGGAGGGAATTAGAAGAGGAAAAAATATAGATATAGAATTTGGAAATTTGGTGAAGTGAAATGAGCACTCTCTCTCCTACTTGTGGCCGACCATGTAACCCCCTCCCCAAGCAATGTTAAAAGTCACAAATATCCTTTGGGGCCTCTCATGAAGAATTTAATTAGGGAGGGAAGGTTCTAGTCTAATAGTTTCACTAATTAATCCAACCTCCTAATCCATGGGCCTAATTCATGGGCTAAATCTAACTCAATCTAAAAGTTGGTTCATGCATTCTAATAGATGGGTTAGGTCCACTACATAATTCTAAAATAAATCTACAACTAACAATAATTAAATAATACAAAAAATAATTAATCATGCATGCACAAAATTAAATACAAATAATCCTAGAATAGATAATATCCATATCAATTACCAAACTACCCTTGAGTAAAAATGTGAGGGTGACAACTTTATCCAAACTCGGACACCAAAAAAGCCTATAAATAGCTATAAGTTTCACTCATTTTTAATCAACTCATTCAAGCAATTCACTTTAAAATATATTCCTTTATAAGATTTATAATCTTCCTATTCCCAAGATTAACTCTCTGCCTTCTAGTGCCAAGTGCGATCTCGGCTAGAAGTCTGTTCGAGTTCTAAGTCTTGATTTCCTTTTTGTTTGAAGTTGTCCAGCTCTTCGGATCAAAACTCGTGGTTGTTTGAAGTCGGAAAGCTCTTTGGATCAAAGCTTGTGTTGTATGCTATTGTTTGATTAGTAGATTAACACAGGGCAAGAGTATCTGGGACTGGATTGCCCTCCAAGAGGGATACCAATATACATCATGGTGTTAGCGTTTGTGACTTCTTACCCTTCACTTATCTCTTTATATTCTTATTGAATATTCTGTTGGTAATTAACATTGGTTCATTGCGTATTTTTAGAGTAATTACTACTTAAACTCTATTAACTCCTTCTAGGGTTGCCTTTATAGATCGTAATAGTCTATACATACTCGAATATTCTAATTACTTCCATGATATTTGGATGAAACCGTCGCTACTATTGCTTCACTGGCTTAGCATTTGAAAGAATATTGAGTCGATGCATTGTGATCTAGGAATCCAGACCCAGTATCTATAACTCCTTACAAAGACATCGATATACTCTATTATAAGTTGTATAAGAGACTCTTTATCTTCTTTAGAAAGACTTTTGCTGATGAAGATTGTTTTGGAAGATGACCCGTCTCCTTAGTTGACTTGAACAAATTTATCTTCGGTAGATGGCTCACGTTGCTCGAACCGTAATTCCCACTTAGATTCCAACTTTTGAGCCCACGGTCATTGACTTCGAAAAGCTCTAGTGAGTAGTCATCGTCATCAACTCGGTCTACTAATACCATATTTAAGACAATATTTGTTTGAATATTTCTCGGATGCTCATATCAGAGTCCTAAGTAGAAGACTCAGAAGAGTGAAAATGCATCTCGACTTTGTCTTCTGAGCATTCATGAGTTGTTTGAGGAGTGACATTACCCAAACCATGGTGCATTTGCTAATAGTAGGTTTCTGGATTGCCCTTCGGAGTAAAGTGACGTAATAGAAATCATTATCCTTGGCCAAAATTTAGTCATTTGTTGCACTTCAAGTCATAGCCCATCATCTGGATGATGTCCTTGGCTTATGGACTGTATTAATAAAGCTGTATTTTACTATTATTATGTTTAAGATAATCGATGGCAAAGTATTTGGTACGTCTTTCTGCCCTCCCAAAGATCATAGGTTTGGCTCCATTCTTCCTTGCAGGAACTTTGATGTAGGACTCTTCGTTGGAAGCCATGATGCTTCGGCTGAAAAGGTAGCTAAAATTGCATACACAAATACGATCCTAGACCATACTCAAAAGCATATAGAGTATTCATGTACTCTGTAACAGACCGATAGACATCATAGCAGTTTAAAGGAAACCCTTTACTTGGAAAGTATAATATTTATTCCTTAGGGATAACATCGTCGAGGAAATCAATATTGGGGTGAGTGTTTTTGTACTCCTCCAGTGCAACATCGGTATAAGTTTTAACCGCTGATTTGATCAAGTCTACCACAAAAGGTTGTTCACCATAAATGGGTTTATTATTGTGATGCAGGTTGATGACCAGAGGTTCTGTATCCCTGGTTGCAACAAGATCGATAACTAACGGTCGATCAGCTTATCCTCTATGGGTTGGCTTATGGAGGTCGATCATAAGAGGCTACGCAGTATCAAGATACATAATAGAGCAATCTGCACTCTTGCAGACATCTACCATAAGAGCTTCATCATTATCTTTGTGGGTGACATGGACATTGACACAGATTACCCTTTCTCTATGTCTTATAGTATATCAGGATGAACACATATAATCTCACCACGTGGAGTTATGAGTGGTACCAGCCTTGTTTGATTATGGGTCGGTAGGAGATTGACAATCTCTATGGTTGCCCTTGGGATCGGAATAATGTCATTTAGGCCTTTCAGCAACGGAATGTTACCAAACTGAAGGGACACCATATTTATGGTGACCTTCTTCTGGTCTAAATGGCAGGTGATTGCCATGGAGTCAATGAGCTACTGGATCCTCCTCTTCAATATGTAGCATCCATTGGTAGGATGAAGCACATATCGATAAAATAGGCAGTACTTGGGATCGTTGGACAACTTGAGTTTGTTGCTTTTCATCAGCATACGGAAGATATCAATTATGTCGTCATCGTCAAAGGAGAATGTCTCCTTAGGCTTTTGGTCATCGAAAGACTTTTGCTTGGATTGGAAAGTGCCCGTGGTGATGTCAATAGTAAGGGACTCCTTCCCTTTGTCTTTGTGATTGTTGTTGTTGTTAATTTGGGGACTCTTTTCCTTATCATCAGAGTTGGGTAGTTTTAACCCAAGAAGCCTTAGGTCATCAATTGACTTTTTAGTTATATCGTTGTTACAAAAGAAGGTGGACCACTGGTCATATTTGGCTGGTCCTAAATGTAAATTCATCATTAGTATCAGTTTGTGTGTCACTACCATATTTCTAGATGAGAGTATTTTAGTCATTTTATATATTTTATTTTGAGTGATTAATATTTATATATATTGCTACTAATTAATATTTGTGCTTTGTGTTATTTATTTTATAGTTAGTGGGCTAGCCTAGTTATTTGGACTTGACACTAGTGGACCCAAATTAGATTAGTCATAAAACTTTGAGCCCAACATTGGACTAGTCCCATTAGGCTCATTCCCTTAGTTAATTAAGGAGAATAGGTTAATTTATATTAGTTAATAATCTTCCTAATATAGCCCTCCCTAATTATTCTTCATAACTAGCTAGTAGGGGTATATTAGACATTACTTGTTTCATGGAGAAGGGACAAGAAGGGGCCAGCCATATGAGGGGTCTCTCTCTCTCTCTCTCTCTCTCTCTCTCTCTCTCTCTCTCTCTCTCTCTCCTCTTCATTCATTTCATTTTTAGTTCCCCAATTTAGTTCTTCCCTAAATTGATTCATCCCTCTACCAAATTCAACCCAATTTACTGTCATTTTCTTCCATTTTTATCAATTAAGAAGCATTGGAGCTTAGATTTGCAAGGAGCACTTAGAGAATGAGGAATTGACAGGGAGGTTGTGTATAAATCATGTCCATTTGAGCAATTCATTAGAAATCCATCTTCTAATAGGTATAATTCTGATTTTCCCTTCAATTTAGGTTCTAATTCATACATTTAACCATTAAGAACCCTTCAATGGCTTAGGACTACCCATAGAAAGAAGAACTAGGTTTATATTACTTGTGTTGTGACTTCTACATTAGTTTTTGTGCACAATTTAGGGAAAATTCGAGATTGGTGCACCATGTGTTTGTCAATAGGTCAATTGGACCAATTCGATATTTGATTGGTTGTGTGAGACTAGTGTCATGTCCACAATAGATACGAGTAGGCCGTGATATGATATTTTATGATACGGGTTGATTTGGGAGTTTTTCCTTCGACATGGAAGTCTACACATGTCATATTTTGCCATGAATACATAGATGGGTGGCTATCACTTTGCATTGCTTATAATTATGATTCTAGATTTTATATCATTAGTGATGCATTGGGTATTGTGTTGAGGGCGTATCGCAAGCGTATCATAGATTTAGTGTGATATGGGTGCGATGCACTCCAAGTGTTTGGTTATTTTTGTTGTTGAATTTTGATACTCTATTTTAGTATTGTGTAGATCTAATTAGTATGGTTTAATATATATATATATATATATATATATATATATATATATATATATATACTATTGTATCTTGTATATTTACCTTCATATGTATTATAGCTTTTGGTATTTTATTTGGTATCAGTCATTAATTAGATTGAGAGGGGAGTGATGTCATTGAGGTGTGGAAGACATCTGTAATATGGGGTGAGTTGGGATTTAGATACGTGATATGTTATATCAGGTATCAAGGGTTATAACAGTCAGGTTTTGGCATGGGTTGAAAGAATATAACCAGTTGGGCATGTTGCCCTAAGCAACTTAACATACATAACAGTTGGGGAAGGGGGTGTTAGTAGTCGGGTAGATAGGAGGATATATAACAACATATATATAAAATGGTCTGTCTGTAGACAACAAGTTAGAGTAATGAGGGGGGTCTGATATGTTGGTGGCATATATGTTTGTTCAGTTTGCTGTAGTTAGTTTGATAGGTTATGTTGGTTTGATTAGTAAGTTAGTTAGATAGTTAATAAGTTAGTATTATTAGTTGATATTAGCAACAACTAGTAAATGATGATAGTTAGTAGGGTAGATGGTGCTTGAATAAACAAAAATAAGAGAAGAAAAATAGGGTTTATACGAAACCTTTCTTTTTTTGTTTACAAACAAGAAAAAGAGTACAATTAATCCTATACGAGGATGTTAAGTACAATAAAAATACTTCTGGGGAAAAATTGCTATAGGAGTCAGATCTGCGGTCGATCACTTTGTCCCTTGGACCACACGATGATGAAGAAGTACTGTAGAAGAAGAAGAAGCTTCAAAGATTGCATAAGGGATTGAATTCTCGTTGCCAAAGTTGCCAATCAACACTCTCTGTCTGTGCTTTCTCTCTATGATCTCTTGATCTCTGATCCACCTCTCCCTCTTTTCCTCCTTGACTAGAGGTCTCTATTTATAGAGATCAGTCACGATAACTGTCCAGTTGGCATAGAAGCCAAACTGTAAAGAGAGTTACACCTTTTATACGGCGGTTATAATAACTGCTATCCACGTTTGAATGATCTCCTAAATTCGCGTATGACATGTGTCCCATTATGAGGTAACGTGTATAACTGCTTCTCGAATATCACGACATATAAGCGACGTAGGTAACTGCCCCTCACGTGAAGATGGTTGGCATAAAAGCTAAATAACTGTCTCATTGGCGTAAAAGTCAAATAGCTGTCTTGTTGGCATAAAAGCCAAATTCTGCGTAAAACTTGATGCTGCATGAATAATAGATAACCAGCGTAAAAGTAGCCAATTATCCTTCTTGACTGAGGTCTTGAGCGTATTCTGGGCCAAATAGCCTTATCACGTACCTTTGCCAATATAGCCTGAGTTGGCGTATTTTGAGGAGATAGCATACGACTCACTTCTATAGTTATAAATAGCCTGGTTGGCGTATTTCGAGGAGATAGCATACGGCGTGCTCCTATGGTGGAAAATAGCCTGGTTGGCATAAAATGCTAGGATGGTGATGTAAGCATATTAGCCCTAGTTTTAGCTCTCCCAGTCATGACAAAATTATAAAGGATAGAACCAAATCTCGTGCATTTAATGTAGAGATATGCCTCAATCTCGTGTATTAAATACCGAGATATGTCTCGAGCTCTGTACGAGAAACAGTTTTTGACGTGGCATCTGATTTTGTCTCATCTTGAGCGTAAAAACTCATCTCTGCCTGTGTAGAATAGGCAGCGTATTTCTTGAATGCGTAAAAATGACTTGTATCAAGGATATGTCACTAAATGACAGTCTGGGTCTCTGCGCAAAATCATCATCACAGTCGTCCTCTCGATTGTCGTGCAGTACTTTTGTCAGGAGTCAGGTTCACTGTTTTCTCTGACAGATTCATTCGAGGAATATGAAGAGTTCCTCGTATGACTTTAGTTGCATTAAAAACAAACGTATTTTACGCCGTAGGGAGGTGTAACAACCTTTTACGCCAAAACAGTCTTGAAGCGCTGCTTTATGCGGGCAACTCTGAAGCTTTTCTATACGCCACTCAGATCTGAAGCTCTATTTTATGCGAGCAGTTCTGAAGCCATATTTTATGCCACACAGCCTTGAAGCGCTGCTTTACGCGGACTTCATGTATATTGGGGATTTTGACTGTATAATACGCGTACAATTCCCCAGCGTATTTCATGCTTCTACAAGACCCCCTTCAAAGTTTTCAAATTTCTCGTAATTTGAAATACTTTGAATGAAGCATGAAATGGTCAAATTTGATTCGTTCTTTGAGGCTGATTTTTTGGCAATATTTAAGAAGTTGTTGGGATTTGGTATGTTCTCTTCTGCCTATATAAAGGCAAGCGAATGAACCTGTTTTTCCATGCTCCCTTCACCACAAAGATGGTTGTCGAGATTCATCGGGCTGACCTGAGAATGAAGAAGATTATGCTCTTTCAGTATGTAAGAAGCCGTAAAAGGAGGCATCTTCGAGCAAATATTCTCTGTAACGATGGATCATGGAAGGGTATCATAGCTTCCTTTGCTCGGGGTAATCAGCAATTTTATATGGCGATTCGTCCAGGAGAGAGGAAGGATCTCATTGGACCACACAGCTTGCTAGATGTATTTTTCCCTATCATGAAGTTGGACCCTGGTGGGCAGCTTAGCCGTGTCTTCCAGTATTATGTTGGGTCTGAATCCCTAACATAATTCTTGAGCATGGCCGCCGATGACGTATGGAGGGGGGCTTGAATAATTTAAACAAGCCCAGTTCTGTATCCTTTCGCCATTCACCATTTTCTTGTTCATCAGCCGAAGAAGCCAAAGAAGTGCCATAGAAGAAGAACTGAAGATCTCCGTCAGACGAGAACCTGGCGTAATAGATTTCCGTCGTGATCTTGAAATATTCATAAAAAATCCTTTGTAAAAACGTATTTCCATCATATGTAATCATGATCTTGAATATTAATAAAAAATTCTTTGTAAAATAAATTTCCATAATATGTAATCATGATTAATAAACTTGTCTTCTTTTACGCATCATTGATTTGCCATATTTGCTGTGAGGAAGTCTGATAATACGCAGCTTCAGCATGCTTGAGTAATCTTTACGATGATTCTGATAAATATGCTTCCAGTCACGTTCTGACTTTTACGCATAAAGGAATATGCGTAAAAAGCTCTTCAGCATTAAATCATCTTGAAAGTCCAATTGTTATGCTATTTTGGACGATGAGTCACATAGAATTCTGAACTGTCACTTCTCTGATACGAAATTTTTTTGTTCAGAACATCATCTTCAAGAATGGCTTCCCAAAAGTTTCCCGAAACAGGGCAAGAAATGCCCGCCGAACAGGTCATACTTGAACCTAGATGTAAAGGATTCTGGCTAGACTTCGAATGAACTTCCAATGGCCCAAGAAGAAGAGTCATCTTCAATGCTGACATCTGTGTGTTTTAGGCACTTGCAATGTCTTGTAACCAAAAAGGAGCATTTTTTGCGTAAACCCTTGTAATTGGCTTTCCCGAGTATAAGACCCGAATTATCAAGATATACGCGTATCCTGTCCTGCATAATTTTAAGATATGCGAAAAGTCATAGATCCGAAGCATCTGTAGCTTCTGAGCATAAAATAGTATATCTGTAGCTTCTGAGCGTAAAAGCTTCTGAGCGTAAAATCATAGATCTGTAGCTTCTGAGCGTAAAATCGTAGATTTGTAGCTTCTGAGCGTAAAAGCTTCTGAGCGTAAAATCATAGATCTGTAGCTTCTGAGCGTAAAATTGTAGATTTTTAGCTTCTGAGCATAAAATTATAGATTTGTAGCTTCTGAGCATAAAACCGTAGATCTTTGCTCTGCGCATAAAATTGTGGATCCGTTACGCAGCATGACTGTTCGCCTTCTTTTTCAAATGATAGCTTGACGTGGTCCCAAATCATAACCGACTATTAAAAATTGGATTTGGTTAAGGATTCGAAGAGTTATCTGAACTCTATAAATAGCCCTCGGTCGTGAGAGAGAAAAACCCTTTATTTGTCTCTGCAAAAACCCTTCATCTTTTTCTGAGAACTCTTCGTCTTCATCTCTTTTCTGAGAACTCAGATTCGCCATGGCACCAAAACAGGCCTCCACTACTAAGGGAAAGAAAGTCGCTTCTTTATCTCGCTCCACGGCTCAAGTACGAGCAACCCCTGTTAGGCCGAGCGAGCCTCGTTCTGAACGAAGTGCTCAGCCGTCTAGCTGCGCTCCAGCCATCATAGGTAAGGGCTTCGAGAGGAGAAAGATCCTTCGCACACGTTGTACGTGTATGTGCAAATACGCCCACATTCCTAATGTGTCAGCGTAGAACTCCACATTTTTTTGCAGTCTGGTGTAAAAACTCAGACTGTCAAAATTTGGCGTATACTGCAAACCTTGCATTTTACGTACTGGATGTAAATTCCAGCGTAAAACTCAAATTTTGGCAGTCTGGCGTAAAAACTCAGACTGTTAGGTTTTGGCGTATACTGCCAACCTTGAGTTTTACGCACTAGAAGTAAATTCCAACATAAAACTCAAATTTTTGCAGTCTGGCGTAAAAGCACAAACTGTCAAGTTTTGGCGTATACTGCAAAGAGTGTAGCATCTAGCGTAAAACTGACTTATTTTCTTGCTTTTTGTAGTAGACCTACAGATCCCCCCTCTGGCTGAAGTGATAGGCTCTGCTGCTGGAATGCTGAATTCCAACTATCTGGAGGATCTATCCCATGTGACGTTCCCCATCTCTGGAAACGAGTATCCTCAAGAAAGGGGAACTCTGATCTCGGCCCAGGGAGAACGAATATTGCTGAGTATGATCAGTGGGGAGCCCCTGACATACATAGATGAGACTGAGTATAAGAAACCAGCTTTCTTATTCGGGGATGTGATTGATAAGCAATCCCAGACGAAGCCCAAGAAGGAAGATCGGGTATTTACTACTGAGGGCATGATCATGTATCTGCCAAAGATGCCCAGAGATTACCCTATCTCTGTATTCTTCCATGCCACATATCCCAGAAAAATAGTATGGACTCTGACTCCTGATCTTCATGGGCAGCCAGGGAAGATCTTTTATAAGAAAGGATTAAACCGAGGAACCTTTGTAAGCAGTCCCTCGAGTCCTGTCATGCCTTTCAGAGGATTACTACCGGACAGCGTCCCGAGTGAAGACACTTCACTGATCCAGCCGCTTTAAATAACGACTTTCTATAATGACTTTATGGGGCAGGAAGGAGTATACCCCAAGGTTAACCCTCGCACCAGTGGATGGCTTAGCCCCCAGAATCTTCGATGGGCCAGTTTAACTGCATGGTTCCTGAAGCACTTTCAGACGGAGCTAGAAAGTATTGGCTTATTTGCGGCTGTGAGTACCACTAGTGTTGGGCTGCCTCTCAACCCCAACTTGTTCTTAGCTTTGATGGAGCGATATAACTCGCTCACTGGGACTTTCGCCACTCTGCTAGGTGAGTTGGGCCTGGCACTTCATGAGATGGCAGACATCTCAAAGCTGCCAATGGAAGATACTCCTTATGAAGAGTATGTTCCCACCGATAGGGAGCTGAAGGATACCAACCCTCGGACAGTGGCAGTGTACCAAGAGATGATGAGCCACTACGTTGCATGCACCACCTTCTACAAAGAGCCCTCTGATTTGGCTCATATCAACAAATGAGTATCTTACCTCTTCTTTCATCAGGCCAGAAATGCCAAGCAGGACAAGGTTGTAGATAGCCGAGATAAACCCTTGAACCCCTTGAGCATTCTCAATGCCAACACAATCGATGATCTCATCGAAGATGCAGGGGCCCAAGATTGAGTTCTCAATAAAGAGATAGGAGGTTATCCTGCGGGAACCAAAGCCTACAGCTATATGAGACATTGCTGAAAGCCTTTGTTAAGAGAATCTCAACTGGTTGGCTTCCTTTCTATCTGGCTACGCCGATGGGTGGTTCCTAGCATCGTATCTGTGGATCGTATTCATCATAACACCTTATGGCCCGTAGTGTATTTGGTGTTTGGAGTAAGATTGGGCCTGCTCCCTACCATGGTATGCAGGATTCAAGCTGGCCTGAGGGTCATCACTGAGGGACTGCTGGCTGATGATACACAACATGAAGTATATCCCAGAGTGGAATTGCCATTCTTATATCTGATGGGATGATTAATCCTTCACAATACCAAAGTGATATCTCCCAGATCGGCCAGTGGTTCGGGCAATAACTTCCTGTTGAATTACAGGAATTCTTCTTGGAATGTGACTATCGTCATAGATTGTCGGCTAGCACTAAATTTTGTCCATAGTTGAAAGTTCTTCTGGATCGTCCCCCCTGTACATATCAATTAATAAGGGACTAAACTTCGGGATGCGGGTCAGGGGAAGACTATTCTTTCTCCTAAAGCCTTTTACTGGTTGGTCTGCATTAGACCTTCCCATCTGCTGTACAGAAGTGAGGACCACTGCTACTTGGAGCCTTATCTGCCAAGCTATTTTGTCAGGCAATTTGGGGATAATCAGTTGCATGTGGGAAATCCCATCACCAGCTTCAAGTTCAAAGGTGGACTTATTGATGGAGCTAGAGGATAGCGGTACTTCATAATGGGTTATACTGGAGCAACCTTTGCTGTGCCCGCAACTTCTCTCTCCATGGAGTTGCGCATTCTTTATTCGTACGCGCAATTTTTTGCGTCCATCAATACCTTCCATCGTGATTTTGATGTACATGGGAGTTTCAGAATGCCCTCCCATAAGTCCACCGGAATAGAGGAGATACACTCAGTTTCCTCTGATGAAGGTGATGAAACCACCGGTGCCGATGACTATTTATTGATTTTACCGAGAGGCGTAATAGCTCCGCCAACAGAGCCTCTTATTATTTTCCATAAACGAAAGTCTTCCACTCTGAAAGAGCATTCTTCCTGTAAGAAGAAGCAGATGACCAGAGATCCCAAAAGGACTTCCACCAAGGGGGCCTCTTCCAGGAGAGAGCCCATTGTTTCCCCTGTTGGGGATGATTCTTTGGTTATGGGTCCTTCGCCTTTTAGAGAGGGAGCCTCCACAGTTCCAACTGAAAGTGCTGGAGATTCTTTGCCCGCGATTGCTACCGCTACTACCGCTACTGGTAGTGCTTCTAGATCTCCTTCGAGGCCGAGCATAATAAGAATCAATATACCTTTACCAAGACAAATAATGGGACTAGCCCCTCCTTCGTCTGTAAGTATCTCAAGCGAGATTCCACCCGATGAACCTCGAGTGGATCTGGGTGACGACTGGGATGATTACCTTTAAGTGTCAGTTGGTGCACCCTCTTCTCCAGGTATGACAGCTTGTTTAGCATCATTAAGAAATGATTTAGCTATACAGGCTGCAGACGCAATATACATACCATCGGCCATCGGTAAATGTTGTCTTCACACTTTTTTCAGGAAAATTAACATCAAATCGATATTAACTTTCTCTTGTCTTATTTTCAGGCGAAGACATCTCGGGGGAGGGCGGAGTTGACACAAATTCTGATTTTGTTGCGAATCCAGCTAATAAAATGGCGACGCCTGACGTCGACGAAGCATACTTTAAAACTGTCGATCTTTCATCCGCAACATTCTTGGGTGTCATCCCGCCAATAGCAGTTCAAATAACATCAGAGGAGGATGAACCCACCATCTCGACCGTGTCTCCTTCGTCGAGCATGCCAGCAACTTCGACCGTTGTTGGTGTCTCTTCTTTTGTTGCGCCATTTGTTGAAGCAACGACTGTGGCAACATCCTCTACAGACGTTCCAGGAGGAAGATTTACTGATGTTGCGGCCACTTCCAGTGTCTATTCGAGCTTTGCTATGCTAGTTGAGAAATATACTAGCATATTCTATATCACTTTGAAAGAATTAATATTCATGGTGCTGGAGAAGAACCTAGGCTTTGATACTCTGAAGATGTCCTCTAAGCTCACCATAGCGCAGATTAGAAATTTCAATGACGCTGAAAAAGCTAATGCGTTAGAGCAAATAGTTAATGGTTTAGAATAACCCATTAACGAATATTTATAATTATCTCGAGGCGGCATCGATGACCTGGTTCAGGATGAGTACGACTCACTAACTGCGGATCTTGCTCAGAAGACAGAATCTTTAAATAAATCCATCCAGGAACAACAACAAGAGATGAAGAAAGAGCGAGCAGTATTGGTCGAGATTATTCCTCAGCTAGCTCAGTGCCGGGCCGAATGTGAGGGCTATGAAGCGAGGGTTCAAGAATTAGAAGCTGAACTCGCTCAGGCAATGGGAGAGGCTTCTCGAGGCATCGCTAGTTCGGGATGTCTTGGAGGGCCAAGTGAAGACAGATCAACAGAATTTGATACATGCAGGTGTCATCCATGCAAGTTTTGTTGATACTCTGTCCGAACTATCTCCCTTGAGAAATGATGAAGCAAGGATGGAACGGGCTCGTATCAATATTTTGAACTCTAGGAATGAGAGGATGGCTGCTTTGGTGCAACAGATCCGCGATTTAACTGCTCCTCCCCAATGATGTACTTCTTACTTTTTTGCTCCTTATTTTCTCAGAGATAATAAAGATACACTTTCTGACTTTGTGGATCCATCACTTTAAAATATAAATGATAGGCTTAGATGAAAGTGATATCAGAGGTAATATGAACATGATATACTTTCGGTAAGGCTTGGCTGAATGTAAATCTATTCAGAGGTAATATGAACCTAATAGAATATAATCCAACTAAATTTGTATACAAAATACTATCAGAGGTAATATGAACATGATAGGTTTACAAATTAGTTTAAGCAGATCTATTCAGAGGTTATATGAATATGATAGAATATGATACAGCTAATCTTTGTAAGTAGTATCGTCAGAATGAAATCTTTATCATACTCCGTTAAGCAAAGAAGATCAAGCATAGTACATCTTCGGGAATTTGCCGTTGATAGGAGTTTTTATCAAATCTCCATTAAGCTTGGCTAGTCTGTAAGCGCCATTTGAGAATGTTGTTTCAATCACATAAGTCCCTCCATTTCCTTATGATTGTTTGTGTAAACTTCGGATATCATACCAGAGGTAATATGGACGTAGTACAATACCGTGTTTGTTAAGGACATCCCACTGGGGGATCTTTGGTGGACCTATTATTTGTTGCGCATGTTGAGTGCAAATAATAATTTCGAAACAAGCCCTATCAGAGGTAATATGGACGTGATAGGTTTTGTGGGTAGTAAAGACATCCTGCTGGGGGATTTTTTTGTGGACCCATCACTTTTTTGTGCACGTTAGTGCAAATAATAGGTTTGAGACAAGTCCTGATGGAGGTAATATGAACGCTGTAAAATATGACTCTGTGGGGATAGTGGAGAGATATATTTCTGTTAAGGGGTAATATGGACTCGAATTATTCATTTCCATTGCGGGCATCCCACCGGGGGGGTTTGGTGGACCTATTACTTCTTGTGCACGAGAGTGCCGGTAATAAGTTCAAGACAATCCCTGACAGAGGTAATATGGACGTGGCAGTTTTGTGGAACTAATACCACTGGCGTACTTAGAGTTATGTACGGGTTCTAAGTTGAGATGACAACCGATATCAGAGGTAATATGGACATGATAATTGATAGAAAAAACTCAGAAGGTTTTCTCAGAGGTAATATGGACATGACAAACTCATCCTGAGGGAAATAGTATGACAGCAGTTCAGAGGTAATATGGACGTGAACTAATGTCTGAAAAATTCTTTGAGGAATGATTTATTGAGTGTGGTCTATTCGGACATAAAGATAGACCAGAGGATCGCTCCGCTGGAGAGATTGATGGTACGATAGCTCAGAGGCAATATGAGCATGGCTAGCGTCTAACGAGATTTGTTTGAATAGTCACTGCGGGAGTGTGCAAGTAGACACAAAGATTGCTCCATTGGAGAGATTTTGGGGATCCATTGTCCATTGCGTATCCGGGACTCTTGGATACGGATGATGGCATTTTACAAGAATTTGTGACGAAGGAGAAAATATTGCACATAGGTACTTGCTGGGAATGAAGAACCAAAAGTTAATTTGTACCTCTGGGTTGTGGACTTATTACCCATGGCGTACCTTAAGTACAGATAATAAGCTGAAATGACTAGCACTACCAGGGGTTATGCGAACGAGATAGTAGAAAGTCGAAGAGCAAAACTTTACCCATAGGTGTTATGGACATGAAAAAGTTCTAAAAAATATCTTACTCAGAGGTAATGTGGACGTGGTAAGATATGACTCGGTGGAGATAAAAAAAAACAGGACAGATGCCATTTTTATGGTGATGGATTTACTCTGCCGGAGAAAGTAGAGAGATGTAGTTCAGAGATAATATGGACATGAACTAATCGATAGCAACAACCTGGGAGGTTTGCTCAGAGGTTACTTGGACATGGCAAATTCAGCTGAGGGAAAAAATAGTTCAGAGGTAATATGGACGTGAACCCATGTCCAAAAAATTCACTAGGGAGTGATTTGCTAAGTGGGGATATACCTGAAGATTCCTCAGCTGGGGATGATTTTAGGGATTCATCATCCGGTAGTTTTTTTTTTGAGGGGAAAAAAAATTGCCACGTTTTGAGTAAGATCGATTTGCAGCGACCGTCTTCTCGCTATAAATGCAAAGTGATGACTTTAGCGTCGATCAGCTCCTGGATTTTCCTCTTCAGTACATAGCATACCTTTGTAGGGTGATGAATGTACCGATGAAAGAGACAATATTCTGGGTCATCGACCTTGCCAGCCCTTTCAGGGTATCTGATGTTGGGTAGCCGAAGTTTGTTTTCCTTCATCAATATATTGAAGATCTCAATGATGTCGTCCTCATTGAAGAAGAAAGTCCCTTTTGGCTTTCGGGCTTCCGACACCTGAGTCGTACGGTCTTCAGGGGAGATGGTCATAGTTGCATCATCTTCGAACTCAGAGGGAATTTTATCCCCAGCTTTGGATGCTGCCCTATTTTGTCGAGGGAGACTACCTCCAGACATGTCGTTGTCTGGTTCTTCTTCTTCTTTTTGTTTGCCTTTGTCCACAAAAGTTGATTTAGAAGGTCCTGCCTCTAGTATTACAGGATCAGACTCTGGAGGTTTGGAGTTTGCAAGAGATGCGATATACCCTAACCCAAAACGAGTTCGTTGACAGTAAGGATCACCATGCAACAGTATTCTTCTGTCTTTTCAATAATTGAGGCCTTGCTTCAACTTCAAATCATAACCTATGTTTTGCATAATCTTTAAAGCCTGTGGGCTATATCTGTGGACTTGTATTTTTCCAACATCAGACTCGTGAGAATCTTCTTGTACAATCGCATTCGACCGAAGATTATTAGATGCTGATCGTTGCGAGTAGTTGGAACAATAAAGACAGATTCTTCATGTGGCATATCAGATGTTGACGCTACTTCCCACATATTCTCTCCACGCTTGGTAATTAGGACACTAAATCTTGATTTTGACCCCTGTCTTTGTATTTTTGGATCAAGAAATCACGCAAATCAGGAGGATTAACAGAAGAGGAAGAAGAAGGCTTATTCTGCCTTTTTACATCAGTAGGGACGCGGAGATTAGGGACCAGAACCCTTTCCCTGCCATAGGAGTACAATAATTCACCCATGTGAGTAGCATACGACCCATCATCTGTTTGAGGAGCGTATTTTCCCGTGAAGCGGACAGGCTTATCCTGGCGTAATCTGGAGCTTTGCACAAGTTCGCGTAAAATGGAGAAAGTCCTCAAATGGCCTCCAGCGTCTCGCGTAATCTGAAGAGTGGGCAACTTCTTCTCTTGGTGGCGTACAAGCCTAGAGGTTGGGAGACTCGCCACTTATTTTCCCTTGATATGATCAAAAGGACCATATGCCTCATCATATATGGGAGATATATTTTTACGCGCAGAGCGCGTTTGAAATTTCTGAATTGGCGCTGAGGCCTTATCAGAAATTTTGTCTGCCACGTCACAGACGGAAGACAAAGTTTTACGTGCAGGGCACGTTCTAGACTTCTGGATTGGCACTGAGGCATTGCCAGAAGTTTTGTCTGCCATATCACGGACGGAAGACATAGTTTTACATGCAGAGCGCGTAGGCTGTCTTGTCATAACCTTGTTGATCAAAGAAGGAGAGCTTGCAGGAAGGGTAAAGGGCGTCTTGGTCATCCAAACTATATGCAGCTTCCTATTGTTCTTGACAGAGGGGGAACGAGAGCTACCCCCTGCACGAAGCATGTCTTCATAAGCAGATTGGTCGAACTGGATGACCAAGGTCTTCTTCGTTGATCCGACGGATACCGCATCGTGTTGAGCAATTGCCTTCTCGTCAGAGGAGAAAGTCTTCCCCAGCAGAGTCGCCATCTTGTGTTTGAATAAACAAAAATGAGAGAAGTAGAGGGTTTATACGAAACCTTTCTTTTTTTGTTTACAAACAAGAAAAAGAGTACAATTAATCCTATACAAGGATGTTAAATACAATAAAAATAATTCTGGAGAAAAATTGCTATAGTAGTCTGATCTGCGATCGATCACTTTGTCCCTTGGATCACACGATGATGAAGAAGTACTGTAGAAGAAGAAGAAGCTTGACAGATTGCAGGAGGGATTGAATTCTCGTTGCCAAAGTTGTCAATCAACACTCTCTGTCTGTTCTCTCTCTCTATGATCTCTTGATCTCTGATCCTCCTCTCCCTCTTTTCCTCCTTGACTAGAGGTCTCTATTTATAGAGATCAGTAGCGATAACTGTCTAGCTGGCGTAGAAGCCAAACTGCAAAGAGAGTTACACCTTTTACGCTGTAGTTATAATAACTGCTACCCACGTTTGAATGATCTCCTAAATCCGCGTATGACATGTGTCCCATTATGAGATAACGTGTATAACTGCTTCTCGAAGATCACGACATGCAAGCCACGTAGGTAACTGCCCCTCGCGTGAAGATGGTTGGCATAAAAGCCAAATAACTGTCTCATTGGCGTAAAAGCCAAATAGCTGTCTTGTTGGCGTAAAAGCCAAATAGTTGTCTTGTTGGCGTAAAAGCCAAATAGCTGTCTTGTTGGCATAAAAGTCAAATTGCTGTCTTGTTGGCGTAAAAGCCAAATAGCTGTCTTGTTGGCGTAAAAGCCAAATTTTGCGTAAAACTTGATGCTGCATGAATAATAGATAACCAGCATAAAAGTAACCAATTATCCTTCTTGACTGAGGTCTTGAGCGTATTCTGGGCCAAATAGCCACATCACGTACCTTTGCCAATATAGCCTGAGTTGGCGTATTTCGAGAAGATAGCATACGACGTACTCCTATAGTTAAAAATAGCATGGTTGGCGTATTTCGAGGAGATAGCATACGGTGTGCTCCTATGGTGAAAAATAGCCTGGTTGGCGTAAAATGCCAGGATGGTGATGTAAGCGTATTAGCCCTAGTTTTAGCTCTCCCAGTCATGACAAAATTATAAAGGATAGAACCAAATCTCGTGCATTTTATGCAGAGATATGCCTCAATATCGTGCATTAAATGCCGAGATATGCCTCGAGCTCTGTACGAGAAACAGCTTTTGACGGGGCATCTAATTTATCTCATCTTGAGCGTAAAAACTCATCTCTGCCTGTGTAGAATAGGCAGCGTATTCCTTGAATGCGTAAAAATGACTTGTATCAAGTATATGTCACTAAACGACAGTCTGGGTCTCTGTGCAAAATCATCATCACAGCCGTCCTCTCGATCGTCGTACAGTACTTTTTTCAGGAGTCAGGTTCACTATTTTGTCTGACAAATTCATTCAAGGAATACGAAGAGTTCCTCGTATGACTTTAAGTTGCATTAAAGACAAACGTATTTTACGTCGTAGGGAGGTGTAACAACCTTTTATGCCAAAACAGCCTTGAAGCGTTGCTTTACGCGGGCAGCTCTGAAGCTTTTCTATACACCACTCAACTCTGAAGCTCTGTTTTACGCGAGCAGTTCTGAAGCCATGTTTTACGCCACATAGCCTTGAAGCGCTGCTTTACGTGGACTTCATGCATGTTGGGGGTTTTGACTGTATAATACGCGTACAATTCCACAGCGTATTTTATGCTTCTATAGATGTTAAGTTAGTTAGGACTGTTAGCTGTTAGCTGTTAACTATTAGTAAAGAGTGATATGAGAGGTTAGTTCATATCAAGTATAATCGATAATACATGTTAGTTAGTTATGAGATGATTTAGTATGTATATGTTAGTATATATGCACTAGTTAGTATATGTTAGTATGAGTTAATATTAGTTCTAGTTACCTTGAGTTATACCAAGGTTATACTAAGGTATAGGCTTTATCTCTAGGTATTGATAATGGGTTTCAAGAGGGTAGCTAGTTAGTGATACCAAGATGGCTCAAAGCCAAGGTAATCATATAAAGTTAGTATTAACTATAGGGTAACTAGTATATAATGTATTATTGTGTATCTTGTGATACTATATAGCTTTGATGCTCATGTATCCTAATATAGCTAGTATAGCATAGATAAGTAGTGTATGGACCAAATAACCTAGATATAGACTCATACAACATAGAAATAGCTAGTTTGACCAAGTTTGACCTAGAATTGACCTAGTTTGACTATTTTTACTTAGAAATGGCCTAGAAAGCATATTTTTGACTCATTTAACATATTTATCATTCTTTACACCCATTGACATAATTATTCATATATAGGATTGTGTGATACCAGCTTGAGCACCGAGTTACACCACTTGTTCAGGACCAAAGGCGAGTACATTCTCTGACCATTTTATGTTTATGATATCTTCTATGTTTTTTTTATTTAGTGTAGATATCCTTGACTTCTTGACACATGGTTACACGGATTAGTATTTCCTGGATCCCATCATGAGATGTTATTCCCTGTGAACCCTGTGCGTATCCTATGATCTTTTAAATGGATAGCCACCAATTCATGATAAGATTAGGTCCCTTTTCATATAATCTCGTGTCGTAGCGTGTCATGGTTGGATCCAGTATACCAGTTGGGGCAGGGAGTGTTATTTAGATATACGATCATAGCCCTCCCTTTGCATGTCCCTATGAGTGTTAATCATATACCTCACGTATGATTAACCAGGCCATATTTCTATGCACGTTCCCAAGCCTATCATATATCGAACCTAGTACTCACTCACTTAGTTAGTTTTATTTTCTAACTCTTTTATATAATACTTTTCTCTCTAGTACTATTTACAGCATTTTCATATTTTGTATATTCATGTTCATGCTCTATTTATCTTGTATATTCTCTCTATTTACTGTTACATAGTCTTTATAATTTATTTGGAACTGCTGTTAGAGGTGTGCTTCGCTCCAATCCTGATTTAATATATTTTTTAGATGAGTTAGATGACTAGTATCCTACATACTATGGAACTCAGGACGTAGTTGGTGTAGAGTTGAAGATAGTGGCTCGGGAGAAGCCGATACCTAGAGATAATCAACTAGTTGCAGATAGATAAAATTTTATATTAAATTGTCTCAGTTAGACTTTTGGCACATATTATATTAGAGATTATTGTGCTAGTCTATTGGACTTGGAGATGAGTTATATTTGTGAATTATGACTTCCATTTTTTTATTCTATATCATGCCATATCTTTCTCTAGTTTTATATTATGATTTAGTATGGATTACCTTTATCATATTATCATATTGTTTCTCCATTTGGAGTTGAGATGCCATGACAGGTACATTATTTATATTGTGTGAGATGTTTAGATAGTATTGATGACCTAGACCGCATTCTACCATCGATGCTGCGACGTAGACTAGACGTACCTACATACTCGTGCCCTACACCGGGTGCGGTTTATGATACATTTTTAGTGGTGGCCCATGTAGGTCCCCTCGAGGTCGCAAGTAGTGCGATATCGTAGTGGCGCTTAGACTTAGAGTGCTATTACGTGCCTGCTATAGGATATAGGAGATAGGCTATAGGCTGAGGGATACTCAATAACAACTAAGAAAACTTCTAATCTATTATTTCTTTGCAACTGTTCTTCTTTCATATTTGATTCTTTGAACTATAACTGTCCTAATTTGATAATATTCAATCTTATGCCATATTGACTTATTTATTGTTTTGATCTGTCTTTAGGTTGGCTCCAAAGATCAGATTCTATCGTTCGGGAGTAGCTACAGGTTTTGAGAGATCAGCTACTTCCCGGCCAGATGTTGAGAGGGCAGCTGATGATGTTGTACTTCGCATGCTAGAGAGCCTCCTCCAGCTTCTCCAGTACAGAGGGTCGCCTTACCGATCCAGGTGGGAGTGTCAGCAGTAGATTTTAGGGGTATTCCTCTACCAGTTTAGAGGGTTGTTCCAACAGTCACAGAGGATCTTTCACCTCCACCACCCATGGTAGCAGACGTGACGCAGATGTTCACATTAATCCGGGAGATGATGGAGGCCCAGAGGGCCCAGACTGAGTTTCAGCAGAGGCATATGGACATGATGTGGGAAGGCATTGAGAGGGATCATCAGGTTGCCTTAGAACAGTCGAGAGAGGTGCTCCTACCCAGCAGCAGGATACCTAGCCCAAGCCGGGTAACATCCAGGATTTCAAGAAGCTAGGACCTCAAAACTTAAAAGGGACGGAAGGCATCATTTATGCAGATGATTGCTCGAGGACATCGAACATATTATGCGGTTGTCTCATCTCACAAGGGACCTGAAGATCGAGGCAGTTGGACTCCGGATGGTAGATATTTCTTACACTTGATTCAGGAATGAATTGCTTATCGCCGATCCTGGGCAGACTTGGGAGGGTTTCAAAGACCTTTTCAAGAAGAAGTTATTCACCCTTACTGATAATTTGGACTTGGCACGATAGTTTCAGAACCCCCAGTAGGAGAGTATGTCAGTGGAGGAGTATGCCGCAGAATTAAGAAGGTTGAGCAGGTAAGCGGAGCATATAGCGCGAGACCAGAATATAAGAGCTAGTCTTTTCTGGGAGGGCCTAAATTGGGAGGTGAATGTTCTAATCTCATCTAGTCATGACACTTATTCAGCAATTCTCGTGGAGGTACTCAAGGTCGAGAGAGATCTGAGCTTAAGACCCAAGAGGGATCATGATATCTTTAGTGGGGCTAGTAGTGGTGCAGGACCTGCCAAGCGTCCCCAATTCCAACATAGATCTTTTTAGCAGCAAAAACGGAGACAGACTCAGCATGTTCCCACCTGTCATTTCTGTAAGAAGATATGGCACATCTGGGAGGTCTGCAGGAAGCGGTTGGGTATTTGCCTGTATTATAGCACAGAGGGACATCATATGAGTGATTATCCCATATCTTCTCATCGTGCAGCTCAGAGAGCAGCCCCAGATCAGAGAACACCAGCGAGGCCACCTGCGGGTCAGCATATAGGTCCTCTACTTCCGAAGCAGCAGCAGAGTTTTGTACAGCAGCAGCAGAGAGGTGCACAACAGCGGTGAGCATTCATCATGACAGTTGATGAGGAGGAGCCGGTGGAAGATGTTATATCAAGTTAAGTTATTTTTTATTCTATTCCAGCATATACTATATTTGATTCTACTGCTTTCCATAGTTTTGTATTTGTATCTTTTGCTCTTAAGCATTGTTTAGAGACTGAACCTTTGGTTAGGTCTTGCAAGATCATGACTGGAGGTGGCATTATCCTGGTCAGTGATGTTTGTTAGGATCGTAGAGTTATACTGGGAGGCCGAAAGTTGAGTGCGTGCTTACTCATAATGTCACTTCTGAGCTATGATATAGTACTCAGGATAGATTAGTTGAGTGGTACCATGCTAGTATAGATTGTCATGGAGGCAGAGTTATTTTGACCGCCAGGAGAGCCTGAGTTTGAGGTTGCCAAAGGAACAGTAGAGCAGAGTGAGGATGCCATCTGTGGAGCCATGGTGGAAGAGGAGCTTCTATATCCTTTGATAGCAGAGTTTATGGATATTTTTCCAGAATAGTTGCCAAGGTTGCCGCCAGACCAAAATATTAAGTTCTTTAAAGACTTGGTGCCAGACGCAGAGCCGGTATCTCAGCACGTCTATAGAGTCAACAATAGCAAACTGGCAGAGTTGAAGAAACAGGTGGATGAGTTACAGGATAAAGGCTTTATTAGATCCAGTTCTTTATTATGGGGTTCTACGATATTGTTTGTATCGAAGAAGGATGGGTCGGTATGCATGTGTATCGACTACAGGGCTCTGAACAACCTCACTATCAAGAACAAATATTCGCTGCCGAGGATAGATGATCTTTTTGATCTGTTAAGCGAAGCAAAGGTATTTTCGAAGATAGACTTGAGGTCAGGCTACCACCAGGTGAAATTAAAGATGGAGGATATTTCGAAGACAACTTTTCAGACTAGGTATGGCCGATTTAAGTTCATGGTGATGCCGTTTGGGTTGACCAATACAACAGTGGTATTTATGAATCTGATGAATAAGGTGTTCCGTTAGTATTCTTGATAATTTTATGGTGGTATTCATTGATGATATTCTGGTGTATTCGAAGACCTCGGAGGAGCATAATGAGCACCTGAGGATAATTTTGGAGGCTCTCAGGAAGGAGCTTTATGGAAAGCTTTTGAAGTGTGAGTTCTTCCTTGACAAGGTTGAATTCCTTGGACATGTGGTGACATGTGATGGAATCTCGGTTGACCCAAAGAAGATTTTAGCAGTAGAGTCATGGTCTACTCTGAGTTCAGTGGCAGAGATCAGGAGCTTTCTGGGGCTGACAGGTTATTACAGGAGATTTGTACAGGACTTCTCCAGGATTGTAGAGCCGATGACTAGGCTAACTAGGAAGGATGTAGAGTTCGTCTGGACAGAGGATTATCAGGCTGCTTTTGAGGAGCTAAAGAGGAGATTTGTCATGCCCCAGTCCCAAAATACGTAGGACTAGGTACACGTAAACATGCCAACCATATATATATGACAACTCTAATATATGGATACCATAATACACACGTACGCTGTAATATGAATATAAGCTCACATGTGGTATATATAGTGTCACAAGTCACAGATATACAAAATCTCATCCACACAACAAGTCACAAAAAGGAAATAACTAAACTAGAATAATGAGTCTAAATAATTCAAAACTAATAGTCAGGTAGAGACAAATCCACTACCAATGACTATATCAATACTAAAATGAGGGAGGAATATAAAATCTCCAATAAGGTGATGATAGGAGTGTATCAGCGAAGCGATCCATCACTAGAGATAATCAAAGATGCTCCGAAGGTAAGACCTCCTCAGAAGAGATAAGTGGTTAGTCCTGATCCGTGCTCCTGCGAATAGTCATAAACATCTGCACCTGGAAAGGGACCAGGTCCTCAGAGGGCGTAACAAGATACATAAAAGCATGCCAATTTGAATACAGTAAACATGCATAATGTTTGAAAATATATAAGTATGCTGTACAAGACAATCTATATGAATGCAAATGAGGACAACTTTTTGACGTATGGGCAGGGGTAGGCTACTCGATCGAAATCTCACAACTCACACACACGTCAGGGGACATCATCAGCCGACATACAGCGGGGGTAGCGACCCTCGTGACTCCATCAATCGACATACCGTGGGGGTACCGACCATCGGACACGACTACCATAGTGCGTGCTAGTTACTACGGTTCACCAGAGTGGTTAAAGCCCATACGCCTACTGATTGTCCTCTCATGATACAAAGTGTCATGTGTGTGTCAACATAACTAATATATAGTAATGACTGTAAGAAACTACACATGCAATGAATATACAAAAATGCAATGAATATACAGAAATATAATAAGCATGCAAAGTACTGTAAACAATTTGGCAAGATATCTTTCCTGGTAAGAAAGCTGAAAATTGTAACGTCAAGAAGTCAAGCATACAGGATCCGAAGCTACGGCCTCAGAAGGAACGTCTCCGGATGGTGAAATAAACATCACCAACGTTCCCAGAATAAGCGAGATAGCTAGAAAATACCACCCTTTCATCCAATTTGGACATAGGGGCAAAACAATAATTTTGGGTCAAAGCAGGGTCCATATGTGGCCCACTTTGCACCGAAAAATGTGCCAGGGGTAAAGGTCTCTAAAAGGGACAAATTATAGGTTAAACCAATTATAAATGTCAATACGAACTCAACAGTACGTCCAATTTTGGATTCCGGTGAGCCGAACACAAATTCGCCCAAAAAGTCAACCGTGGTGCCCGCAAATAGGCGACTTGGTCAACTGTCTCATAATCGCTTGAAACTTGGGTCACAGGACCAGCGCGATACCACAGATCCAATGGCGTAAATTTTGCCGCATTATGACGAGCGTACACTAAATGGTACGGTGTTTTGCAAAAGTCACGATACGGGGACTTTTTACAGCTACGGGTTGATTCCAACGCGCACACACGTCCGAATCAACTTCCGCGAAAGCCCACATGTCAGAATAAATCATACACGCCTTTTGGTGCAATTTTTATGCGATGAGGTGGTCTCGTTTGGTGGGGCACGCTCCTATCATATTTTTTAATATTTTAAAAGTCAAGTGTTTGGTCGATTTGGAGGTTGAATAATTTTACACATAGAACAAATTAACAAAAACTAAAAGAACAGAATTGTTTTTGGTTATATGGAGAAGACAAACTCTTTTAATAGTTTTTAAAAATATTGAACAGGTTGACGGCAAATTGGGTGTGAACATGGGGGTTTGGTGTTAAATTTCTGGATTGTTTTGGTCAGTTTTTCGGTCAATTTTTTGACCAATCTAGGAAACGAAAACTCGTCCTGCTTGAATGAAAATCCTAGAGCGTTACATTGTGAACGCACACGAACAAACCGTATTAAAAAAGGATCAAAATTGAGGGAGATATAATACCGTGAAGAAGGGTCCAAAACTGGACTGCGCTGCTGTGCATGCTCGCGCGCGCGGGTCGGCGGATGTACGGGGGCAGCGCGGGGCGGCCCGGGGCAGCGAACGTCTGCGCTTGGTGCGGCGGCGTCGGCGTCGAGGCGGCGGTCGGCCGGTAGGGGCGGTCATCGGAGGTCGGGTTAGGGTTAGGGTTTGCATTTTGAGTTTGGGTTATAGTATATGTATATATATGTATATATATGGATAGGGAGAAAGGGGGAACGTGGGTCGCGGGTAGGTTGCTGCTGGGGTGGGGGTGTTGTGTGGGAATTGGGTAGAATAGGATTTAGTTGCTTATGGTTATTAGTTAAGGGATTTGCTTTTTGATAATTATCTTTTTCTTTTCTTTTCTTTCCTTTCCTTTTCTTTTTCTTTTTCTTTTTCTTTTCTTTTCTTTTTTTATTTTTATTTCTATTATTATTATTATTGTTATTACTATTACTATTACTTATTCTATTATTATTTTTTCTATAATTATTATTATAGTTATACTATTTATTACTATTCTTTTATTCTTTTATATTAATAAACTTTATATATATATATATATATATATATATATATATATATATATATATATATATATATATATAATTCTAGAAATTATATTAGTGCATACCATTAAGCTATCACCTGTCCACAAGGTCTCCTACATGAAATAAATTAAAAAAAAATTATAATTGCTCCGTAAATCCCTAAATGCGCAAATACCTAGAATTATAAATCAAATAAATTCTATTTCTCTTAATTAGCTAATAATTACTATAAATTAATTAATTAAATAATTAATACGGTTTTTAATATTAGGAGTTTTACATTCTACCCAACTTATAAAAAATTTATCCTCGAAATTGACACTAACCCATTATCATAATAATCACTATAGCTATTACACTATATTGCTATCTAGCAGTGCTTCCTAAAGTCATGGTCTGTCATTCTAACACTTTCTCATTTATTTTTCATATATTATTCTATTTCTAACTCATCTAGACTACCCAACTTACAAGAGTTCTACTAGTAGTTACATTCTCTTGAGGCTATTATCTAGGTTGTAAGACGAATATATATATTGGGTAAAGAATCTTGGGGTACTTGTCTTGAATCTCAAAACCATGATTTTTCTTTGTAACTGTCAAGTATCGTATCCTAATACTGCCATGCCACCTGACCAATATGTCGTCAAATACTTCGACTACTCTACTACAACTGTTTAGCTGTAGCTGTCGCTACTTTGTCAGCAATTTGTCATAGTTGTCAGTTCATAACAAGTGCCTTCAACTCTTCCTAGGTTTAGTCTAGGATTTTAGGGTAACAATTAAGGTCTTGACTAAATAATATTAGGAGTATGAACTATTTCAAACAATTTAACAAATTCCTGTTTGACTAAGGGATGCTATTCATATTTTAAAGTAATAAGGGGATACAAATATTGCTATAGTGCATATACATAAGGGTTATCCTTATGTAATCATCTTTTAGTTATTTATTGTTTATTAAACCATTTACATTTTAACTATCAAAATGTGGATGAGGTTGAAGTAATCCAAACAATTTATAATGGCACGAAAGGATACGACTATGGTAGGAAGAGTTAAGCACGAGATAAGGGATGGATATAGAAGAGAAGATGAGCCACCCCAAGGGGTGAGATGGTGATAGAAAAATAATGCTACTACTGCTACTCGCGTCATCTATTTGCATTGCGTGTATGCCGTTTGGGTAGAATATCAATATATCTCATAACTGCTAAATCACCATATATATAATCCTACGTCTACTAGGCACCTAAGATCCTGTGCCATAAAGGAGATCATGAGTATGAAACGACCATATAACTAAAGGTCGTACCTGTATATACGACTTCCTGTGCCCGCGCTCCTTATTTGTCATCATGAGTGCTTGGCCTATGGGGTATATCTGGTACTATCCGTGTATCAACTTATACTAAGAACGAACGTTCATCTTTCCAAAATAAGGGAAGACGAAAAACAACAATAAAGAGTTCAAGGAGGAGGTGATAGGATACAATTACGGAATCAAAAGGGATTAGAGAATTCGAGAGGGAGTTGCCAAGGCAGTTGTGGATTAAAATCTTATTTTGGTACGTTCCTATTCGCATGTTCATATCAGAACAGTTATGTACCTGACATGATATGCTCTGACCAGTCTAGAGGGCAAGTATATTCGTCTAGCGAGTTGAGTCAACTATATCTTAATCTACATAAAGTAGTGATACAAAGAGCGAACCAAGTACACTACGGTTAATCAGACCATAATACACCGATTCTGATTTAGATAATGTATTAGTGTAGGACCCCAATAATATATATGTCATGAACAAGCTCAATAAAATAATAAACTTGCAAAACTAGGCTATAATAGCAGCATAAGTCGAGGTAGTAAAAATATAAGTACGCTTGATTGTGATGGAGGAAGGTACAAAATAATCTAAGTTCACCAAGAAGATCGGTGTTGTGCCTCTACAGTTGCCATACTAATTTCTTGTCTAAGTCTAATGTCAACCAAATGGGTGTATGGGCCTCTAAGTTCTACAGTCAGGGTAAACACTATCTTTTATGCAAGCCTATAATTGGTGTAATTTATTTATATTTTATTAATTGGTCAGAAGGACTATGTGATACTAGGTTATGAGGCATACTACCAAACTTACAAAAATTTAACTAATAGTGTTATTGAATAATAGAGGGTATTTACCTAGTACAAGTCTTCTTCCTAGCCCCTATCAAGCACGAGAGATGATTGACGTTGAGAATGGATCAAGCAAGATGCAACACAAGCAATCAAATGAGAATGCGAAGCAATCAAGGGAGGTGATTAAGTAAGTGGATGAGATCCTATATTCTAATCCTATGCGCAGGCTTGCTCGGTACAGTAAAGTAACGGAGACAATATGCTCTCGACCTGCATGGGCCACCACAAAAATATGTCACGCCCCAGTCCTAAAATACGTAGGACTAGGTACACGTAAACATGCCAGCCGTATGTATATGACAACTCCAATATATGGATACCATAATACACACGTACGCTATAATATGAATATAAACTCACATGTGGTATATATAGTGTCACAAGTCACAGATATACTAAATCTCATCCACACAATAAGTCACAAAAAGGAAATAACTAAACTAGAATAATGAGTCTAAATAATCCAAAACTAATAGTCGGGTGGAGACAAATCCACTACCAATGACTATATCAATACAAAAAGAGGGAGGAATATAAATCTCCAATAAGGTGATGATAGGAGTGTATCAGTGAAGTGATCCATCGCTAGAGATAATCAAAGATGCTTCGAAGGTAAGACCTCCTCGGAAGAGATAAGTTGTAAGTCCTGATCCGTGCTCCTGCGAATAGTCATGAACATCTACACCTGGAAAGGGACCAGGTCCTCAGAGGGACGTAACAAGATACATAGAAGCATGCTAATTTGAATACAGTAAACATGCATAATGTTTGAAAATATATAAGTATGCTGTATAAGACAATCTATATGAATACAAATGAGGACAACTTTTCGACGTATGGGCAGGGGTAGGCTACTCGATCTAAATCTCACAACTCACACACACGTCAGGGAACATCATCAGCCGACATACCGCGGGTGAAACATCCCTCGTGACTCCATAAATCGACATACCATGGGGGTACCGACCATCGGACACGACTACCATAGTGCGTGCTAGTTACTACGGTTCACCAGAGTGGTTAAAGCCCATACGCCTACTGATTGTCCTTTCATGATACTAAGTATCATATGTGTGTCAACATATCTAATATATAGTAATAAATGAAAGAAACTACACATGCAATGAATATACAGAAATGCAATGAATATACAGAAATATAATAAGCATGCAAAGTACTGTAAATAATTTGGCAAGGTATCTTGCCTGGTAAGAAAGCTGCAAAGTGTAACGTCCAGGAGTCAAGCACACAGGATCAGAAGCTACGGCCTCAGAAGGAACGTCTCCGGATGCTGAAATAAACGTCACCAACGTTCCCAGAATAAGCGAGATAGCTAGAAAATACAATCCTTTCGTCCAATTTAGACACAGGGGCAAAATGGTAATTTTGGGTCAAAGCAGGGTCTATATGTGGCCTACTTTGTACCGAAAAGCGTGCCAGGGATAAAGGTATCTAAAAGGGACAAATTATTGGTCAAACCAATTATAAACGTCAATACGAACTCAACGGTATGTCCAATTTTGGATTTCAGTGAGCCGAACACAAATTTGCCCAAAAAGTCAATCGTGGGACCCACAAATAGGCGACTTGGTCAACTATCTCAGAATTGCTTGAAACTTGGGTCACAGGACCAGCGCGATACCGTGGATCCAATGGCGTAAGTTTCGTCGCATTCCTACGAGCGTACACTAAATGATGCAGTATTTTGTAAAAGTCACGATATAGGGACCTTTTACGGATACGGGTTGATTTCGACTCGCACACATGTCCGAATCAACTTCCACGAAATCCTACACATCAGAATAAACCATACGCGCCTTTTGGTGCAATTGGTATGCGACGAAGCGGTCTCGTTTGGCGGGGCGGGCTCTGTATCATATTTTTTAATATTTTAAAAGTCAAGTTTTTGGTCGATTTGGAGGTTGAATAATTTTACACACAGAACGAATTAACAAAAAATAAAAGAACCAAATTTTTTTCGGTTATATGGAGAAGAAAAACTCTTTTAATAGTTTTTGAAAATATTGAACATGTTGACGACAAATTGGGTGTGAACATGGGAGTTTGGTGTTAAATTTCTGGACTATTTTGGTCAGTTTTTCGGTCATTTTTCGGTCAATATTTTGACCAATCTAGGGAATGAAAACTCGTCCCACTTGAATGAATATCCTAGAGGGTTACTTTGTGAACGCACACGAATAAACCGTATTAAAAAAGGATCAAAATTGAGGAAGATATGATACCGTGAAGAAGGGTCCAAAACTGGACTGCGCTGTTGTGCATGCTCACGTGCGCGGGCCGGCGGACGGCCGGCGGTGGCACAGGGCGACTCGGGCAGCGGACGTCGGCGCTTGGTGCGGCGGCGCCGACGTCGAAGCGGCGGTCGGCCGGTGGGGGGCGGTCGTCGGAGGTCGGGTTACGGTTAGGGTTCGTATTTTGAGTTTGGGTTATAGTATATGTATATATATGTATATATAGGGACAGGGAGAAAGGGGGAACGTGGGTTGCGGGTAGGTTGCTGCTGGGGTGGGGGTGTTGTGTGGGAATTGGGAAGAATAGGATTTAGTTGCTTATGGTTATTAGTTAAGGGATTTGCTTTTTGATAATTATGTTTTTCTTTTCTTTCCTTTCCTTTTCTTTTTCTTTTTCTTTTTTTATATTTCTATTTCTATTATTATTATTATTATTGTTATTACTATTACTATTAATAATTCTATTATTATTATTATTATTATTTCTATAATAATAATAATTATTATTATAATTATACTATTTATTACTATTCTTTTATTCTTTTATATTAATAAACTTTATATATATAAAAAAATATATATATAACTATATATATAACTATATATATAACTATATATATATATATATATATATATATATAATTCTCGAAATTATATTAGTGCATACCATTAAGCTATCACCTGTCCACAAGGTCTCCTACAGGAAATAAATTAAGGAAAAATTATAATTGCTCCGTAAATCCCTAAATGCGCAAATACCTAGAATTAAAAATCAAATAAATTCTATTTCTTTTAATTAGCTAATAATTACTATAAATTAATTAAATAATTAATATAATTTTTAAAATTAGGGGTTTTACAAGATTGGTGATGGCTTATGTGTTGACGTTGCCATCGGGATCAGGTAGATTCACTATCTATAGTGATTCTTCAGGGAAGGGTTTGGGTTGTGTCTTACAGCAGAATGGGAAGGTGATTGCCTATGCTTTCAGGCAATTATGTCCCCATGAGAAGAATTATCCTACCCACGATTTGGAGTTGGAAGCAGTCATCTTTGCTCTAAAACTGTGGAAGCACTATCTGTACGGAGAGCGTATGGAGATCTTCAAAGACCACAAGAGCTTAAAGTACGTGTTTGTACAGAAATAGCTAGATATGAGACATCGACGATGGTTAGAGTTGATAAAGGACTTCGATATATCATTGCAGTACCATCTAGAAAAGGCCAACGTAGTCGCTGATGTCTTGAGCAGGTATCTAGTGGTTAAGTATTTGATGACAGGCAGACACTTATTGGCCGATCTTGAGATTTTGGGTATTGAGGTGCTAGTTCTTGATGTCGAGGCACAGATGTAAGGATTACAGATATACTCAGAGTTAATAGACCGGATTAGGGTAACATAGTATGAGGATTAGTCTTTGAGTAGTATCTAGAAACGGGCTCGGATGGGATTATCAGATAATTTTACTATTGCTGAGGATCAATCATTGCAGCATGGTACCAGACTGTGTATGTTAAGTGGAGCATTGCACGAGGAGGTTCTTCTGAAGGCACATCGATCTTAGTACTCTACACATCCAGGTGCCAAAAAGATCTATAGAGATCTGAAGGAGTATGTGTGGTGGTATGGTATGATGTGGAAGGTGGCGTGCTTCATATCCAGGTGTCTAGTATACTAGCAGGTAAAGGCGAATAGGCAGAGGCCAGGTGGTTTACTTCAGCCTTTACCCATTCCATAGTAGAAATGGGAGCATGTGACTATGGACTTTGTTTTGAGGCTTTAACGGTCTCTAAGAGGTAAAGATGCTATTTGGGTCATCATAGACATGTTGACAAAATTGGCCCACTTCTTGCCATTCAAAGTGGGTATGTCTATGGAGAAGCTAAAGGAGATATATGTGCGACAGATTATCAGATTGCATGGAGTTTCTATGGATATCATCTCAAATCAGGATAATCGCTTCATATCCCACTTCTTGAGGAGTTTACAGGTTAGCTTGGGTACCCAGCTTAAGTTTAATACCGCATATCATCTCCAGACAGACGGGTAGTCGCAGAGGACTATTCAGAATCTCGAGGATATGCTTCGCACTTATATCTTGGATTTTAGAGGCTCTTGGGAGGATCATCTTCACCTGGTAGAGTTTGGTTACAAAAATAGCTATCAGGCCAGCATTGAGATATCACCATTCGAGGCTTCATATGGACGGAGATGTCGTACTCCGTTATTCTGGGATGATATTGGTGAGAGGTCCTTATTAGGACCAGAGATGATTATGGATGCATTTGAGAAGGTGAAGCTCATTAGGGATAGACTTCTGGTGGCGCAAGATAGATAGTGACTAGGGCTGTGTTTTGTTTTATGTCGACGATTTGGTGTTCCTGCAGATTTCTATGACACGGGGCATGATTCGCTTTGGTATAGACAGAAAGCTTAGTCCACGGTACATCGGACCCTTCAGTATTCTTGCGAGGGTCTGTACAATGGCTTACAAACTAGACTTGTCGCCTGCACTAGAGGGAGTATATGGCGTGTTCCATGTATTATAGCTGAGACATTATATGGTAGATCCTAGTCACGTATTGGATCACTCAAAGATTGAGGTAGGTCCGACTCTTAGTTATCCGGAGCAGCCGGTGAAGATTCTAGATCGTAGGGAGAAGGTACTGCAAAACCAGACAATTTTCTTGGTACGCGTCGTATGGAGACATCACTCTCCGGGAGAGTCTACCTGGGAGAGGGGAGCCGAGATGCGCGAGCGATACCCTTATCTGTTTGAGCCATGAGATAATCTTCTTTTTGTTGTGATTGCTTGTTGTAGTGCTAGTTCTTTCCTTAAATTTCGAGGACAAATTTTTTCTGAGGGTAGACTTATCACTACCATACTTCTAGATAAGGATATTTCAGTCATTTTGTATATTTTATTTTTAGTGATCAATATTTATATATATTGCTACTAATTAATATTTGTGCTTTGTTATTTATTTTATAGTTAGTGGGCTAGCCTAGTTAATTGGACTTGACACTAGTGGATCCAAATTAGATTAGTCATAAAACTTTAAGCCCAATATTGGACTAGGCCCATTAGGCTCATTTCCTTAGTTAATTAAGCAGAATAGGTTAATTTACCTTAGTTTAGAAGCTTCCTAATATAGTCCTCCCTAATTATTCTTCATAACTAGCTAGTAGGGGTAGATTAGACATTACTTGTTTTTTGGAGAAGAGGAAAGGGGGGGCTGGCCATATGAGGGATCTCTCTCTCTCTCTCTCTCTCCTCTTGATTCATTCATTTATTTTTAGATCCTCAATTTTGTTCTTCCCCAAATTGATTCATATCTTCACCAAATTTAACCCAGTTTACTCTCATTTCCTTCCATTTTCATCAATTAAGAAGCAATAGAGCTTGGATTTATAAGGAGCACATGGAGAAAGAGGAATTGCCAAGGACCTTATTTTTGGATCGTGTCTATTTGAGCAATTTATTGGAAATCCATCTCCCAATAGAAATAATTATGATTTTTCCTTTAATTTAGGTTCTAATTCATACATTTGACCATTAGGAATCCTTCCATGGCTTAGGAGTACCCATAGAAAGAAGAACTAGGTTCATAATACTTATATTGCGACTTCTCCATTAGTTTTTGTGCCCAATTTAGAAGAAATCTGAGATTGGTGCACCATGTGTTTATCAATAGGTAATTGGACCAATTTGACATTAGATTGGTTGTATAAGACTAGTGTCGTATCCACAATTGGATACGAGTAGGCCGTGTTATGATATTTTTTAACACAGGTTAATTTGGAGATTTTTCTTTTGACACGGGGGGTCTATACATGTCATATTTTGCCATGAGCACATAGATGGATGGCTAACACTTTGTATTGCTTTTAATTATGATTCTAGAATTGCTCATATCATTGGTGATGCATTGGGTATTGTGTTGAGGGCATATCACAAGCGTATTATAGAATTAGTGTGATACGTGTGCGATGCACTCCAAGTGTTTGGTTATTTGTATTGGTGAGTTTTGATACTCTATTTTAGTGTTGTGTATATCTAATTAGTATGGTTTGATATGTATATATATATATATATATATATATATATATATATATATATATATATATATATATATATATATATATATATATATATATATATATATACACTATTGTATCTTGTATATTTACCTTCATTACATATTGTAGCTTTTGGTATTTTATTTGGTATCAGTTATTAGTTAGATTGAGAGGGAGTGCTGTCATTAAGGTGTGGCAGACATCTGTAATATGGGGTGAGTTGGGATTTAGATATGTGATATGTTACATTTGGTATTAAGGATTATAGCAGTCGGGTTTTGGCATGGGTTGACAAAAGATAAGCAGTTGGGCATGTTGCCCTGAGCAACTTAGCATACACAGCAGTTGGGGAAGGGGGTGTTAGCAATCAGGTAAATAGGTGGATACAGAACAACATGTATGGACAATGGTATGTCTATGGACAACAAGTCAGAGCAGTGAGGGGGTCTAATATGTTGGTGGTATAGATGTTAGTTCAGTTAGCTATTGTTAGTTTGATAGGTTATGTTGGTTTGATTAGTTAGTTAGTTAGATAGTTAATGGGTTAGTATTATTAGTTGATATTAGCAACAGCTAGTTAATGATGATAGTTAGTAGGGTAGATGTTAAGTTAGTTCACACTATTAGCTCTTAACTATTAGTAGTTTAGAGTGATATGAGAAGTTAGTTCATATCAAGTATAATAGATAATACAAGTTAGTTAGTTATGAGATGAGTTAGTATATATATGTTAGTATATATGCACTAGTTAGTATATGTTAGTATGAGTTAATATTAGTTCTAGTTACCTTGAGTTATACCAAAGTTATACTAAGGTATAGGCTTTATCTCTAGGTATTGATAGTGGGTATCAAGAGGATAGCTAGGTAGTGATACCAAGATGGCTCAACGCCAAGGTAATCAAATAGAGTTAGTATTAACTATAGGGTAACTAATATATAATGTATTATTGTGTATCTGGTGATACAATATAGCTATGATACTCTAGTATCCTAATATAGCTAGTATAGCCTAGATAAGTAGTGTATGAATCCAAGAACCTAGATATAAACTCATGCAACCTAGAAATAGCCAGTTTGACCAAGTTTGACTAGTTTGACCTAGAGTTGGCCTAGTTGGACTATTTTGACTTAGAAATGGCCTTGAAAGCATATTTTGACTAATTTAGCATATTTATCATTCTTTACACCCATTGACATAATTATCCATATATAGGATTGTGTGATACCAGCTTAAGCATCGAGTTACACTACTTACTCAGGACCAAAAGCGAGTATATTCTCTGAAAGTTTTATATTTATGATATCTTCTATGTTTCTTCTATTTAGTGTAGATATCCTTGACTTCTTGACACTTGGTTACACGGATTGGTATTTTCTAAATCCCATTATGAGATATTATTCTCTGTGAACCCTGTGCGTGTCTTGTGATCTTGTATATGGATAGACAATGATTCATGAAAAGATTAGCTCATTTCTCATAGAATCTCATATCGTAGCGTGTCATAGTTGGATTCATTATACCAGTCGGGGGTGGAGAGTGTTAGTTAGATATGTGATCATACCCCTTCCTGTGCATGTCCCTATGATGTTAATCATACTCCTCATGTATGATTAACCAGGCCATATTCATGTCCAAGTTTCCAAGCCAATCACATGTCGAAGCTAGTACTCACTCACTTAGTTAGCTGTATTTCCTGACTCTTGTATATAATGCTTCTCTCTCTTATACTATTTATAATATTTTCATATTCTATATATTCATGTTCATGCTCTATTTATATTGTATATTCTCTCTATTTACTGTTATATAGTCTTTATCATTTATTTGGAACTGTGGTTAAAGTTGTGCTTCGCTCCAATCCTGATTGGATATATATTTTCAGATGAGTTAGATGACTGGTATCCTACACAATATGGACCTCAGAACGTAGTTGGTATAGAGTTGGAGATGGTGGCTTGGGAGAAACTGATACCTAAAGATGATCAGCTAGTTGCAGATAGTTATACTTTTGTATTAGTTTGTCTCAGTTAGACATTTTGGCATGTATTATATTAGAGACTATTGTGCTAGTCTATTAGACTTGGAGATTTGTATTTTTGAATTGTGACCTTTATTTCTTTTATTCTATTTTATGCCATATCTTTCTCTCGTTTTATATTGTGATTGAGTATGGATTACCTTTATCATATTATTATATTGTTCCTCCATTTGGATTTAAGATGCCATGACAGTTACATTATTTATATTGTATGAGATTTTTAGATAGTATTGATGACCTAGACAGTATTCTACCGCCAATGTTACGCTGTTGGCTGGATGTACCCACGTACTCGTGCCATACACCGGGTACAGGTCATGATATTGTGTCTGTAAGTATCCATAAGCATATAATCTGGAACACCGAGAGGCAGATTCAAAGTAAGATGTCTAAATCGTTAAATAATGTCACATATTGGCTCCTTCTTTTTTTTTGGCGATGAGGGTTGATATGGTCACATCTATTCCTCCTTCATAGAACCTTGAGAGGAAAAAACTCTCCAAGTCTTTGAATGTCTTGATACAGTCCTTGGGTAGACTGCAGAACCACTCAAAGGATACCCCTTGCATGGTACTGATGAATAACTTGGTGAGTAGTGCATCGTCCTTCAGTAAATACACTGTTTGTGATTCAAAGTACTTTATGTTTTATGTATTGATGGGGGCAACTTTAATCCATCAAAAAGGAGCATCGACTGCAGCTTGTACTTTGGTGGACAAACAACATTGTCCCACTTAGGAGGTAAGGTTGTGATACCCCCAACTTTTGGATCTTATCTCGGTTGTTCATGGAATCAAGGCGAGCATGCAGAGCCCGAATGGCTTCTTATCTGTCGGCTATTAATGGAGGAGCAGCCGATTGAATAACAATGGGCAAAGTCCCTTGCATTGCTGGCACAAAACTACCCCTAGCATTTGGAAGATTGGAAGGATGCATAGCTGACTCATTGTTGCCAACCAGATCATGGTTATCTTGCACTTGGGCTACCAGTTGCTGTGAGTTATGGCATTAGGTTTATGCAATGCCAAGAGTTGTCAAAGCATCTCATTAATATTACCGATGGTAATTTTGAGAGTATCAAATCTTAATTTGGTTGCTACCCTAGCCATCATCGCCAACCATATACACAGAGGCCATGTGTGGACTGATAGAAGGCATAATGTAGCTAGAGTCCACGTTGTCGGCTTTAGATTCCTGGGGCATATTGTCCTCATGAAAAGTTATCATTACATCATCCTCGGAGTCTGAAGAATCACTATGCCCATCTTTTGACGCTGCACTTGCTACTTCAGTTTGTAGAGGGATGCTACCCCGTACTTATACTTCATCTTCGGGTTCAAAAGGCATATTGTCTTCTGAATGCGTCCTTCGTTCTTCATATGAAGTCCTTGATCTTGAGAGAGTATGCCAATATAACCCTTCAGAGAATAGCTTGATGTCTATTTGAGGGTATTTTTGTGCCTTGGGAGGAGGAAATTGAAGTCGTTTCATTTCGTTCTTTGCTTTGTGGTCTCCTTGGAGTACCCACCGTGACAGAAGGATTAGGTGGACCCTCCTTGGTTTCTTTCTCTGGTTAGGTCTATCACGAGGAGACCCCCAAGATGCATAGCATAAGGCGACGGCCAATTCTTCGTCGTCTTTGTCATCTTTTATTTGCTTATTGAAATATTGTCTGGTTCGTGCAACAGGACACAGTCGTTGAAATAAGAACTCCTTTTGTTGAATTTCTATTTCAATCATGCAGCAGTAGTTGATGACTTTACTGGCACAATTATTTTCCTGAGGGGACACCATATTTGTATAGTAGTCTCCCTCATTTGATGCTAGCTTGTAACAAATTACATTGTGCAAGTCAGATAAGGGAACTTTTGCCTTAAAACCTACTTCACATGTATAGACAAAGTTTGTACATGGGTTTGAATGTAAGGATATTTCTTTCTAACCTACTTCATGTGTATAGATAGAGTCTGCGCATAGCTCGTTTATGAAATACTTTAAAGATAGATCTACTTTACGTGCATGGCTAGGCTCTGCACATGGATCGATTACTGCACCATGAATAGCGCATAGAGGCTGAGCGTATGGAGTGTTAAGTCTATAAAGTTTTCTATCAGATGCACGCATGAGTTGGAATATCGCATATCCTTCATGCATAGCAGCTTGAGCGTGCATTACTCGAGTTGGCTTAGACTTCCTTGATTTAGCATGCAATGGCGCATAGTACAGAGAGTCTAACTTATTTCTAATTCCAGAGTCTATGTGCATAGGATCTTTGGGGTATGAGATTCTATCGAAGAAAGAACATTTCTTCTTGTACATGCACTGATGCTTCAAAGAACTTGGTCCAGCTTCATGATCATGGGCGTGTATGACACCTCTGCGCTTATGGGAGCTTTTACCCTTCACATGCATGAGTTGGGAATCAATATTGTTCTTCCAAGAGTGAGTCTTCTTGTTCTTCTATGCACTATGCTGAGTGCGCATGGGTTGAAAAGAGAACTTAACACTCAAGTCCTTGACATTGTAGTGTCTTCCTTTGTCAATATTTAAGTCTTAAGCACTCTTCTTTTTCTCGCGCATAGAATGCGGTTGTTAAGCCTACACCCTGGAAAAGCTAATTTTGCGCTGCGTAAGTGTCACTATCACATTCTAAAATAGGAGTAATTTTGTCATTTTTATTTATTATAAGTATTGTGTATATTATATTGCATGTTATATTTTATATATTATATATAGTGTTCATTAATGTATGGGTTAGTGGACTAGACCTAGAAACCCATTAGATGAACCCCTGACCATAATAGAGGATTATGGATTTTAATTAGTTTTTTTGGGATTAATTATTAGGGTTATATTTATTACTGTGAATTTATTTGATTGTTGCACCTTACCGTTGCTTCGATATTTGGAGCACTACACTATCTTTTGCCTTCCAACAAATGTCACCCCAGCCTTACATCGCCATCACCCCACCGCCTGAGCACCAGAACCAACACTATCGTCGACATCACAGCAGCCCGCCGGAGCACACGACCCGCTCACCGCAGAGCACCACCTGCGACTTCCTCGATGACCCAGAACCGACCTCCCTCGCCTGATCCTCTCCCTTCCGACATGATCATCATCATCATCACCATCATCATCCTCTACACCACCGCCACCATCATCGTCATCACCATCATCATCATCACCATTAATATCACCACCACTTGCAGCCATCCTTATCTCCGTGCACAGCTGTATCAGCCTCGTCGGAGACGACCCACAACAGCCTCCCTCGACCCCGTGCACGCACAGGTTCAAAACTTGCCTTCTTTCGTGTTTGTGTGTACATGTGTGTATGGTACTAGGGATAGCATGTTACTTCGTAGGAGTTGTTAAATATGATTGTATGTAAGTAAACCTAATAACTAGTTGCGTATGCATGCGTGTGTGTATTATAATTAGGTATATATATATATTTCATGGGAACTGGTTGCTAGTACTATGTATGACAGTATTATATGTGTTGTAGGGCTATAAGTGTTAGTTGTGGGTATCCCTTATTTACATATGACTATATGACCATGAGTATTAGTGAACTGTCTGCCTTATGTACACTAACGTACTGGCTTTAGACATGTGTTGGTGTTACACGGGATTTAGAGTTCTAGACATGTGTTAGTGAGTTGTTTGTCTTGTTATGCACAATAATCGAGGACATGACACCTATAGAGTTAGACGCACACTTGACCCTGCTAGTTGACCAGTTATCATCCCTAGTGTAGCCTCTGAGTTCAGTGTAATTATGTTTGTGTGTGTGCTAGTGTAACGCCTGATGCTATATTATTATTATATTATGTATATAGGAATGTTGGATTGTTCAGACGAGACTTCGGAAACAGGATATTGGTATTGCCAGCTCAGGACCACAGGCGAGTATATTCTCTGACAGTTTTTATTCTGTTGATCATCTCTATGATTCTAGTTGTATAGTGTACTTGATTCCGATACTATGGATACACGGGTTAGCATCATTGAGACCTGTCACGAGGAGTCGTGATTGGAATCCATCGTGCTAGCTAGGGACGGGGAAATATTAGTAGATTATGTGATTATACCCCACTCTATATGCATCATAGCTCACCCCACACACCACGTCGGGTGCAGCCTGACCATTAAATGCCTCATAGCCTGTTATATATAATTAGCCTGACTATTGCTCGCATCATAGCTAACCGGATGGTTAGCCTGACATTATATGAATCATAGCTAACCATATATAACAAGCCTGATCTGTCCCAAGCCGATCACATGATAGACTGATGTTTCACACACTTAGCTAGATATTCTATTCATGTATTTCCAGTTTATTGTTATAGCATGCACTTGTATTTTTGTTCATTGCTAGTTGTGCTATTGATGATGATATATTCTCCAGTATTTCTTATTCCAGTATTTCATACTCACCAGTATTTCTTATTTCCAGAATTTATCTCCATCTTGTATTTCTTTACACTGTATTATAGTTTTTGTCAATATACATGGAACTAATGTTATTGCTTGTACTTTGCTCCAATCCTGACTGGATATATTTTTCTAGACTGCGACTTAGAGGACTGGTGTCCGACATATTATGGACCACAGGGAGAGTAGCTGCAGCCTTGGACCTTGTAGTTCAGGTGTGATTTCCGGGAGGTCTACCCGGGATCACTATTTATTCAGTTAGTTTCTTTTAGAAGATTATTGGTACCAGATTTATTTCCGACATATATTGAGACTTGGATGTTATTGTTTGAGTTAGATTATTTTTGTTTAGACTTGTATTCTATTTTGATTATTTATTTTCTTTGATATCTTATCGTGCTTTAGTTATGTGGTTGAGTATTTTCATATTATATTGTAATATCTGTGTCTCCTTATGGAGTTGGATATTTGTGTGAGATTGATTAGATAGTATTGTGACCTAGACAGTGTTCTACCGCCGATGTTGTGGCGTAGGCTGGACGTACCCACGTACTCGTACCCCTATAACGGGTGCGGGTCATGATAGTAAGGCAACAGAGTTGTTGTCCACTTCATACATGGACTACAAGACCTTCTGAGAAGTATACGTGTGATACATCTGTGCAGACTTCTAGCTGTGCGCAACTAGAGAGGTAAGCATAGGCTGCGCATAGATCAATTTTGCGGCCGACAACACCCTCATTGGACCTATGTCTTCTGCTTTGTTAGGTTTCAAGGGACGGGCTTTAGGAACGCAAGTCTTGTGAGAGTACTTTGGCTTCGCCGTCTAGGACCTGAACTATCCCTCTAGAGCATTGCTTCGAAAGCTTTTGGTTGAACTGTACGACCAATATTTTTAGAGTTATTCCAATCCTTGTGACGTCAGATTGTGCTACTACCTTCTCATCGGTGGAGAAGGTCATCCACAATAGAGTCATCAATTTTATTTCTATTAAAAAAGAGTGTATTATTTATTACAAAATTAACAAAACAATACAAAAAATCCTAACACTGGAATTCTAAGTACAAAAGAATTTTAAAAAGTGTGACGATGGAGATCAAGTCGTGCAACTGACTTCTTTATTCTGTTGACGATCCGAAGCAAAGATTAGAGAGAAAACTCGCTAGATCTAGCTCACTAGCAGATTTTGGTAGCAAGTAGGCTCAAAAGCATTCAACTTTTGATCCTTTGGGAAGCACATGTCTCTATGATTTATAGTCACTCACTGTAACGACTATGCGTGCAAAGAACTTGATAAGTCACTATTTTTTGCTCCATGCGGATAAGAATTTACCTATGCATAAGATTCTATAATATCTCTAGCGCATAAAGTGGATCTGAACGTATGCGTTCATCATGATCTATCCAACACGTGGTATGTGTTACAACGATCAAAAACTTATATTGATAAGGGTGATGTATCATTTAACATGTATGCACCTTAATATGTGCATCTGAACGTCTGCGCATTTATATTGACATTAAATGCACATAATCCCCTTATATTCGTAACTGTCATTGACAATTGCGTATGATAAGGAGAGAGAACTTCAAAGATTTCCACACACGTATATCCTTATGCGCATGGTTTAACCAAACAATCATGCATAGCGGATCGCGAATATTAGATTGTGCATAGCCACATGGCATTGTTCTACTTTATATAGAAAAATTGTAATAATGATGTTCACGCAAGCATTGACGTTTATGCGTAATCGTCATCTACACGCGTTACAAAGCAACACAACTTTAAAGGTGGTGACAGATCGACCTATACAGCTGGGTGGTATATGTCCAGTGCTTTTATCGTATGAAGTTCCCTGACTATGCTGCATAAACACCATTGGAATCACTGTCTTTGGCACATAGCTCCTAGCGCTTAGCGCATTGACCTCTTCATAAAATACCAAAGTTTACTATCTTTGGCCTTTGACGCTTATAGTGTTGGGCGCATAATATTGGCTTCACTAAACCTTTCTGTCAAAATATAGTTCCCGCACATAGTTACCATGTTCATGGAATTATAATTTTTCTAGCTATGCTTCTACACTCTCTTATTCTTTGAACAGAGAAAACCATCCTATGCTTGCCCAGAACATAACAAATCTCTCATTCCCAGAACACAAAAGTTATTTTGCACAAGCACAAGGCTTTGAGCTTCAATAACGAACTTGAACTTTGTATGGATGCAACCCTCATTACTCTGCGCGAACGAGAGGTAAACTATCATGCGAAAAAAATTTGAATGCTCAGAAGATGCAGGGACACTTGCCTCCAGTATTAATTTGATCGCGTATAAACGCAAGTACAAGTTGTCTTTAACTTCAGACTTTGAAATTTTAGACAGACTAGCACGATTAAAGGATCTACGCGAGTCCACTATTTGCAGTAGGTTCTTATGACTTCATTCATTTTGTGTAAAAATCTTAACTCGTATGAAATTCGTTATTTCCAACCCATGTAAATCAACTTTTACACGTCTCAAACTAAATCTTCTCGCTTCTTGTATTTTCACTATTGATGATACCTCTTGGAGATAGCTGTTTGAGGCTTGCTTCCGACATGTTGTCCATAAATTATATCGACATAAAAGAATCCTCATTGCCTATATGGACAAGGAACAGCTAACAAAAAGGAAGAAATAGAGTGATAAGGGGGGAAGAGACCTGCTTTAATCTATGATCAACAGCGATCGCTTCTATGGGCTTAGTGATGATACCTATAAGAAGCTTGCCTTCATGTTTGTTGATGCTCTTAAAGCACCCTCTTCACAGACAACCCCGGACTCTCTACGATGGATATTTGCTACTAAGGGGAAACTTATGTTCATCCCAGAGATTTAACGTCACTGTCCATTATCTACCTTTTACCCTACTACCTTTCAAAGGCAGATGAATTAAGCGCACTCTCAATCTATATATACTAATGTTTTTTCTAATCCTAACTGAGATGGAACCAATTTAGATTTAGTAATTTAACAAACTACCCTCAATCTATATATACTAATATTTTTTCTAATCCTAACTGAGCGCACTCTCTCCTTCTATTCCCTATTGGCACTTCTTTGAGCGCTCTCTCTACTCTCAATCGATATATATATATATATATATATATATATATATATATATATATATATATATTTATATATATATATATATATATATATATATATTAATATTAATTTTTTTACTCTATAATTGTAATCATTCATAAATATAACAATGTTAGATTTTTTTTTGCTAAAATGTAAAGGTCCGGTCCATTGGCCCATGAAACCGAACCGACCAAAAATCAAAACAAATTAGTTCGATTCAATTTTTTCGGTTTTTAAGAAAATGGTTCGGTTTTTGGTTTTGAGAAATACGGTTTACGGTTATTTCGTTTTTTATATATTCAGTTCGGTTTGAACCAAATCAAACTGTTGCTCACCCCTACCTAGTAGGAGACTTAAGACTTCCCGTCGTTTACTGTTTCGCAGGCTAAGGCCAAATTTGGGTGCTTTATGTACATCGTTGGATTCCATCAACGGTCTAGATTTGTTGCAAGATTTAGGGTGTATATATTGGTATCTCCTAAACATAAATTCCACATATACAAGAGAGAGGGATATAATCTGGCAACTTTTTCTACTTCAAAGGAGAAATAGTTTTGGATAATTGTTCTCGTCATCTTTTTTCTTTAGCAATCATTGTAATATGTTTTCATTACTTTAAGTAATTGTGGTGATCCAGTTGGATCGGTGGAGAGCTTTGTAGAGGGAGTAATCTTCAAATTTATTAGTAGAAGTTTTTTCAAGTGTTCGACTTCGATCATCTCATAATTTTTTTCGCATGGGTTTTCATATCAAAAATCGGTTGTTTTTGCATCTTGGCTTATTTGTGATTTTGGCAAGTTAGTTACTGCATTTTCTTTGGTTTTCTCGCAGCCTCTTGGTTTGGGAGAACGGTTTCTGCATTTCATTCCCAACATTTTCTTCTTCTCTTCTGGTGCAAGATTCATCATTAGCATACTATATTCTGTCATGACAAATATTCCAAGGCTTATATGGGGGAGTAATTATGGTCAAGAAATACGACGTTTGTGTCTGCCATTGTCCATGTGTGTACCCGTGTTCCTGATATGAGCGAGCTAGTCATGTCGGTCGTTAGTGCACTTTCAAAGGAGTTTTTCCTCCGTCATCAGGGAGCGTCATTGTCGCTACCATCTGTCTAGTAGTTTAGTTATTTCCTGTGATATTGATCAAATTTTGCATTGTTATTGTATCATACTTGTATTATGATGAAGAGATATATTATAGACATTTGAATTATGAGATTTGTATACTATTACCGTCACGTGTTATGGATATTTCTTGTTCGTGGTCAAATACAAGGTTATTTACACTAACCTCCCCTATGTTATCGATTTATTAAACGATATTCCTTACTTTTAAAATAATTACGCGGACCTCCCTTATGCTTTATGTTGTAAGGATGGTTAGTGTAATAACTATTTACGTAAAACATAGAACATAGAGGATGTCCGTGTAATAAATAGGACAGATTAATGTAATTATTTTTAAAATAAAAATATTTAATAAACTTAAAATATAGAAGAGGTTAGTGTAAATAATACTCAAATATATTGTCTTTAGGATGTGTCGCATTCTATGAATGATTTATTGTATCATAATATTTCTACATGTGTTTTTTTTATGTGGCCCGACATTTCATACGAGATTTTGTATATGATGCATTGCACGTCTTGTGGGCTTACTGTCTCCCAACTTCTACAATTAATAAATAGAAATAATAATATTTTTGCATACAAGCTCTATTTACTTTTTTAATTGTTACCACAGTAGTGATGAATTGGACATGGACAAGAACGACAGTCCATTCCTATTGGTTTTTCTATCCGTTGGGAAAAGAGAAACAGTCTCGGTCAAAAGCTACTAGAAAACACAAAGTTGTTTTTTTTTTTTTTTCCTCCATCGTTAGGGTCGATATGACACATTGTATGGTTTGTTTCTACAATCAACACTGATTAGTAGGACATCCATCGCTACCTGTCCCTAACCTGTCACCGTGGCTTTTAGCTCTAGCGATTGAGAAATTACAGATTTGAAACAGCTACGTGGACGCAGTCTCCCTCACTAAATAGACTTAGCAGCAGATTGTTATTCAGAAAGGAAAATAGAGGACAAGCTCAAGTCACATACAATCTCTACTAATTAATTATTCAGAAAATATATAGCTAGTTCTTGTTTATATTTAAAGACTCAGTATACCTTATTAATTAAAGCCAGTTTTTCTTTATCTATATATGCCTATGGAGTGAAATTAACGTGATAAACTTCAGTCATGTCTGGATGAAACAGTCCAAAGTTCTGCTCAATTCCAGCCGACTTTTGATTCTCGTTGAACACGGCGAACACGTACGTCTCTATGATCTTGCCTGGCCTCTTGGGTGTCCCTACATTCTTCTGCACATGAGCAATCAGATTGTTGTTGTACGTCTTCGCATTGTCAATGGTCGCGCCTATCCCGTTCCCTCCGGACGGCCATCCAGATTCTGACACAACTACGGCCACGTTAGGTCCTCCAGCCTTTTCGAGTGCAGAGTAAGTCGCATCGACCATCGCATCAAACAGGTTCGAGTATCCGAGTGGTCCGTCTTGTACGACGACTCGGTTAGCTGTAAAGAGTGCGTAGTCCAGCGGTATACTTTGTGAGTTGCCTGTCGAAAGAATTAACTCGATGAGCAATTAGCGATGTTGAAAGAAGAAGAAGAAGAAGAAGAAGAAGAAGAAGAGGGCATTGCATGATCACCTGCATATGCGAAGTAAGGGTAAACGTTTACGAGTAGGGGCACATTTTTGGCTTGCAGATATTGGACCAGGGGAGACATGACGGACAGGCTGCCAAACGTGCCTTTGGATGGTGGATTGGATACGTCGAGCACTTGGGTCGCGACTGCGGTCGTGACCGGGATATTCAAATTGGCATTTCTGAGTGCTGCATCGAGGTTCTTGATTGCTGGGAGGACGAAGGAGGCTGAATCACCAGGAATGAGTTCGTTGCCAGCGGTTATATATCGGAAATTGACGGACTTGGCGAAGGGGACAACGTTGTTATTGACCCATTGGGCAGCGAAGGATGGACTGTTGGCAAGTTTCTGAACCTCGTCCGTGAAGGTGCCGAGAACAACACCGAGTCCGGAGTTCTTGAGAGCAGTCAGCGCGTCGGAGGTCGGATAGAAGAGACGGAGATTAGCGATGTTTCTTGACTTGTAGAGGGAGACCACCTGCTGTGGAGTGGGCAGGTTGTTACCCATCATTCCATAGTTGACGCCGATTGCCTCAGCTCCTGCAAACCATTTGCCATCATCTTTCAAATTGAATCATGCTGTATTTATTTTGTTTCAAACTCAACAAGCTAGCTCTTGAGCTCATGACACGGATAATCTATTAACTATACTCACAGGGAGAGTGAAGAATTAATAATAAAGAAGCTTCTGATTATTGATATTTCTGTATTAATCAAAGAGATGATTCATTAGAGTGCTTACTGGAGACTATATTTATATATACTTCTGAATTTCTATAACTTCTATTAGGAAGCTGTAACATGAACAGTTGAGAGTTATTATTGTGATAATTGATGTTTTTTTAGAATATTCGCTACTTCATAATCTAAGTCATGTTCTTGTGCATTGCTCGTTTCAAAAAAAAAAAAATATTATTAAAGAAATATATATATATATAATTAAATTATATTAACATATTTTAAATATAATTTGAATATATTTTAATTAAGATTTGTTATAAATATATTTTTATATTAGAATATATATTTAGTTAGATAATACCATGTAGTTAATTTGAATATATACATAATTTAAGTATTAAATGTATTTTATGGCATGTTATATGTTAAGTTAGTTAGAAGAGTTTTAGATTTAATAATTTTTTTACTTACTTGAGAATATAACATATGTGGTAGTTAAAAGAACATTTAGCATTTTTTTATTAATAATTAAAAATATACATAGAATTATTTAGACGATTCATTTTTGAATAATTACTAAACCGTATTATAATAGAAGAAATATGCATATAACCTTCGCAAGAAAGCATCAATTTGCCAATTTCTATCCAGAAAACAGGCGAATGGATGGGTGGAACATGAAACAAGTCATCAAGCTTCATTTTATGTTTGCAGTCAAACTCAATACTGTTGATATTGGAACATGCATAACAATATTTAGTCCCCAAAGGATTAATTAGGTCAATTGGCTGCTAAACTTAAAAACATTCTAAATAATTTTTTTTTCCTGTGATTTGAATTGGAATATCTTTGTAACTATTAAGTAGTGCAAATTGCCCAACTCAATTTATATTAAAGCAAAAATGCAAGAAAAATGCCGAATTAATTACGTTAGCATTATATCTACAACCTCAATTCAACCATGTAAACTTGGAAGAGAGGTTATTGGAATATACCTTGAAGAGAAACGAAAAAGGACAGAAGCAGCAGCACGAAGGCTGTGGCTCCAACAATTAGGGACCGATCCATAGAGAAGAGGTAGGTAATTAAGAAGATCTTATCTCAAAATGAATTCAATGCAGCACTATATATAGAAGTCTGGAAGCAAGTTGAGCTGCTCAACATGGGACATGATTTAAAAGTCTCATTCCAACCAAAGAGTTTCATAATTTCTTTCTAAGCGATAGAGAAGTGTAAGGTCCTTATATGTTACCAGGCACATAGGGTTGGAGTGGGCTCTAGCCAAAATTTTACTCTCCCTTTTTCCACAAGTTCAAATTTTCCTCTACTTTTTTCCACACGGTCAACTTTTTCTCTCCTTTTTTTTCCCCACAGATTTTTTTTTTTTTTTTCCATTGGTCATGCATGAGTCAATACACCTTAGTCCACTACAATTTGATACGAGAAATTTAAGTGTTCTATATTCAGACATAAAGAAATATTGCAGTTGTGCTAATTCATTCTCAATACTGATTCATCTTCATGGTGGCAAGTGACACATCAAAAGATTGTTGTTTCTACATGAATTATGTTTCTGAGTTGAGATCAACACTGAAATTACTATCATGTAATATGGATCTTAATATTGGCACTTCTTTAGGACTCGTTTTTGTTTTAGATGTTTTAGAATAGTTTTTTTTAGAATAAGTAATTATTCGTCGGGCGTATATCTGAAGGGCCAGCATCACCCGGTTGAGAACGAACCATTATATGGAAGAAATGTTGCTTCCCAAGATCAAACTCATGCCAATGGGGAGCTTAGTACCTCCTGTTGGAGTTTAGCCTTAAACCTCTTAGAAAAACATCCCACATAGCACCCATCCTTGGGCCACCACCTCATGTGCATCTCAACACTCACATGGTATTAAATTGAGATACCTATTTGTAGTATTTTTCAATGTGGGACTATCTTTCTAGTCTTGCAAGAGAAAAACCTCTGCAAGCCAAACATTAGTATGATACAAGTACCGGTTGAGCGTTCTCCATAGTGACTGCCATCATACATTAGGATAGATGTCGCTGACGACTTAAATCTTCTCGCATGAGTCAAACCTTAGTATGATACAAGTCCCGGTTGAGCTGTACTACTGTTTCTACATGAAGATAAGTACTGGTTGAGACCAAGTCAAATGGCATCTGCACTGAAATTACTATCATGTAATATGGATCTTAAAATTGGCACTTCTTTATGACTAGTCTTTGTTTTAGATGTTTTAGCTTTATTTTTTTTTTAAGAATAGGTAATTAATTTTTGGGCATATATCTAAAGGGCCCGCATCACCCGGTTGAGACGAACTATTATATGGAAGAAATATTGCTTCCCGGGATCAAACTCATGCCAATGGGGGGCTTAGTACGTCTTGTTGGAGTTTAGCCTTAATCCTCCTAAAAAAATATTCCACATGGCATGTGTTTGATAATAAACGAAAGAAATAAAACTATGTTTATACGAAACCCTTTCTTCGGTTTACAAACAAGAAAAAGAAGTACAATTAATCCTATACAAGGATGTTAAGTACAAAAATTTGATTCTGGAGAAATATTGCTATAGGAGTCTGATCTGCGGTCGATCACTTTGTCCCTTGGACCACATGATGACGAAGAAGTGCTGTAGAAGACGAAAAAGAAGCTTCAAAGACTGTAGAAGGGCTGAAACTCTCGTTGCCAAAGTAGTCAATCAACACTCTCTGGATATACTCTCTTTTCTTGACAAAGCTTCGACCCTGGTTTTTCTCGACCTTTCCGACCTTTGATCTCCGTGGCCGGAGGTCTATATTTATAGAGTTCAGCTACAGTCGGCGTAGAAATCGAACAGGAGAACTACACCTTTTACGCGGCGGTTATAATAACTGCTACCCACGTATGAATGATCTTCTGAATCAGCGTGTGACGCGTGTCCCATTATGAGGTAATGCGTATAACTGCTCGTCGAAGATCACGGCATGCAAGCCACATAGATAACTGCCCCTCGCGTAGAGATGGTTGGCATAAAAGCCAAATAACTGTCTCGTTGGCGAAAAAGCCAAATAGCTGTTCTGTTGGCGTAGAAGCCAAGTAGCTGTCATATTGGCATAGAAGCCAAATATCTGTCATGTTGGCGTAGAAGCCAAGTTTTGCATAAAGAGTGATGCTTTGCAAATGTAGCCCGCATCAGCGTATTTCAAGGAGATAGCGTACAACGTGCTCCTATAGCTAAATATAGCCAGGTCGGCGTATTTCAAGGAAATAGCGTATATCGTGCTCCTATAGCTGAAAATAGCCAGGTCGGCATATTTCAAGGAGATAGCGTACAACGTGCTCCTATAGCTGAAAATAGCCAGGTCGGCGTAATGTGCGGGGATGGTGATGTGGACGTATTAGCCCTAATTATAGCTCACCCAGTCTTTGAAAGTAAAACCAAATCTCGTGCATTAAATGCAGAGATCTGCCCCCATCACGCGCATTAACTACAGAGACGTGCCTCGAGCTCTGTACGAAGAACAGCTTTTGACGTGGCGGTTAGTTTCGTCTCTTCCTGAGCGTAAAAGCTCACCTCTGCCAATGTAAAACAGGCAGCGTATCCCTTAGATGCATAGATGACATCTTACATCAAGGTTGGTGTCACTAAACGACAGTTTGTGGCTCTGTACAGAATTATCATAACAGCCGTTCACTCGATCGTCGTGCAGTACTTTTTGTTAGGAGTCAGGTTCACTGCTTGATCTGACAGGTTCATTCGAGGAATACGAAGAGATCCTCATACAACTTCCCGCTGCATTAAAAGCAAGCAGGTTTTACGCCACAGTGGCGATGTAGCAAACGTTTTACGCCAAAGCAATATGAAATTACTGTATTACGCGGGCTGTTCTGGAGCTATATTTTACGCTGAATAGCGTTGAAGCTCTGCTGTACGCCGATGGTTCTGGAGTCATGTTTCACGCCACCCAGTGTTGGAGCTCTGTTTTACGCTGGCTTCCTGCATGTTGAGGGTTTTACGCGTATGATTCCCCAGCATATTTTTCATGCATCTACACGACCCCCTTCAAAGTTTTCAAATTTCTCGTAATTTGAAACACTTTGAATGAAGCATGAAACGGTCAAGTTTGACTCTTTCCACGAGGCTGATTTCTCGACGGATTTTTAGAAGTTTGTTGGGATTCGGTATGCTCTCCTCTGCCTATATAAAGGCGAATGGGTTAACTAGTTCTTCCCACACTTCCTTCACCTCAAAGAGAGAGATAGTTGCTGAGCTTCGTCGGGTTGACTTGAGAAAGAAGAAGATCATGTTCTTCCAGCATGTAAGGAGCCGTAAAAAGAGGCGTCTTCGAGCAAATGTCCTCTGCAACGATGGATCATGGAAGGATATCATAGGTTCCTTTGCTCGGGATGATCAGCAATTTCATATGGTGATTCGTCCAGGAGAGAGAAATGGTTTCTTTTGGCCACACTGCTTGCAAGCTGTATTTTTTTCCATCATGACGCTGGACGAGGATAGGCAGTCTGGCCCTGTCTTCCAGTATTGAGTTGGCTCTGAACCCTCAACTCAAATCCAGGGCATGCCTGCCATAGCGTATGAAGGATGGGCTCTGAATAATTTAGACAGGCCCAGTTCTGTATCCTCCCACCATTAATCATTTTCTTGTTCATCGACTATGGAAGTCGATGAACTGCTGTAGAAGACAAAAAAGATCTCCACTAATACGAGAACCTGACAGAACAGATTCTTGGCGTGATCTTAAATGAGAATGAGAAACCCTTTGTAGAAAAAAGGATTTCCATCATATGTAATCATGAAGATAAAAAACCCATTGTAGACTGGATTTCCATCATATGTAATCATGATTAATAAAATTGTCTTCTTTTACGCATTTGATGATTTGCCATATTTGTTGTGATGAAGTCTGAATAGTGTGCAGCTTTGACACGTTTGAATATTTTTATGCTGACTCTGATAAAATAAGTATCTGAACTCGTCCTATCTTTTACGCGTAGCAGAGGACGCATAAAAAGCTGCTCAAGTTGAAGATCCAAACTGTTATGCTGTTTTGGACGAGGAGTCGTACAGAGTTCAGAACTGTCACTTCCCTGATAAGAAGAATTCTTGCTCAGACCTTCATCTTCAAGAATGATTTTCCGAAAATCCCTTGAAATAGGGCGAGAAACGGCCGTCAAAACAGACCATGCTTGAACTTTTGAGAAAGGATTATGACTGGACTTTGGATAAACTTCCAATCGACCCAAGAAGAAGAGTCATCTTCCATGCTGAACTAGGTATTTAGAATATTTTGTGGCCAAGAAGGAGCATTTTCTGCGTAAATCCCTACAATTGGCCATCTGTAGCTTTCGAGCGTTGAATCGTAGATTTGTAGCCTCTGAGTGTAAAAAGCCTCTGAGCGTGAAATCATAGATTTGTAGCCTCTGAGCGTAAAGTCGTAGGTTTGTAACCTCTCGAGCATAAAAGCTACCAAGCATAAAAGCATCCAGGCGTAAAACCGTAGACTTATAGCCTCTGAGCGTAAAATCATAGACTTGTAGCCTCTCGAGCGAAAAAGCTCCTTAGCGTAAAATCATAGATCTGCTCTGCGCGTAAATCTGGATTCACTGACTATCTGTCTTCCCTAAATGATAGGCTGACGTGGTCCCAAATCATAACCGAATATTAAATATCAGATTTGGTTAGGGATTCGAATAGTCATCCAAACTCTATAAATAGTCCAAGGGCTGGAGAGAGAAAACTTTTATCTGCCTTCACAAAACCCTTGCTTTCTAAGAACCCTTCTTCTTCGTCTCTTACTCGAGAACTCAGGATAGCCATGGCCCCTAAACAGTCTTCCACTGCTAAGGGAAAGAAGATCATTTCCTCTTCCCTCTTCGCTGCTCAAGAGCGAGCAACTCCCATTAGGCTGAACGAGCCTCGATCGGAATGCAGTGTTCCGCCGTCGAGCTGTGCTCCAGATATTACAGGTAGAGACTTTGGGAGAGAACAAAAATCCTTCGCACACGTTGTACGTGCACGCGCAAGGTCCTCTTTCGTATTGAGAGCCTCTTTGAGGAAGATGATGTACGGAGGGGTTTTATCATTACGCGCACATTCTTAATGTGTCGGCGTAAGAACTCTAAATTTTTGCAGTCTGACATAAAAACCCAGACTGTCAAAATTTGGTATTTTACTGCAAACTTTGAATTTTACGCGCTGGATATGAATACCGGCGTAAAAATTCAAATTTTGTCAATCCAGCGTAAAAGCTCAGATTGTTAATTGCTGCCAACCTTGAATTTTACGCAATGAAAAATAGATTCCGGCGTAAAAGCTTAAGTTTTTATAGTCTTGGCGTAAAAGCAAAGACTGATAATCTTTGGAGCAAACTGCAATAGTGTAATGTCTAGTATAGAAACTGACTTGTTCTCTTGTATTTTGTAGTGGACTTGCAGATCTCTCCATTGGCTCTGCTGCCGGGATATTGAGCTCAAACTACTTGGAGGACTTATCCCATGTGACATTCCCTATTTATGGAGCCAATTACCCTGAAGAGAGGGGAATTCTGATATTGTCCCAAGGAGAGCGTATGCTGCTGAGTATGATCAGTGGGGAACCCCTGACATACATAGACGGGACAGAGTATAAGAAACCTGGTTTCTTATTCGGGGATGTGATCGACAAACAATCCCAGACCAAGCCCAAGAAGGGGGATTGGGTGTTTACTGCTGAGGGCATGGTGATGTATTTGCCCAGTATGTCTAGGGATTACCCCATCTCTGCGTTCTTCCACGCTACCCATCCTAGGAAGATGGTGTGGGTGCTGACTCCCGATCTTCACGGCCGTCCGGGAAAATTTTTATACAGCAAGGAGTATGACAGAGGGGCCTATATGAGCCGCCCCTCGGGCCCTGTTATGCCCTTCAGGGGATTACTGTCGGGTAGTGTCCCAAGAGAGGATACGTCACTGATCCAGCCGGTTCAGATGTCGACCTTCTGCAACGACTTTATGGGGCAGGGAGGAATGTACCCCAGGGTCAACCCTCGGACCAGCGGATGGCTTAGCCCGGGAAATCTTCGATGGGCCAGTTTAACTGCCTGGGCCCTGAAGCACTTCTAGACGGAGTTGGAGAGTATAGGCTTGTTCGCGGCTGTGAGCGCTACAAGTGTTGGACTGCCTGTCAACCCAAACCTGTTCCTAGCCTTAATGGAGCGATACAATTCGCTCACCGGGACTTTTGCCACTCCGCTAGGGGAGTTGGGCCTGTCCCTTTATGAGATGGCAGAAATTTCAAGACTGCCAATGGGGGACACTCCTTATGAGGAGTACGTCCCTGCCAACCGGGAGTTAAGGGATACAAACCCTCGGGCTGTGGCAGTATATCAGGAGCTGATGTGCCACTATCTTACATGTACCACTTTCTACAAGGAACCTTCTGATTTGGCTCACATCAACAAGTGGGCCACCTATCTTTTCTTCCACCAGGCCAGAAATGTCAAGCAAGACAAGGTGGTAGATAGCCAAGATAGGCCCTTGAACCTCCTAAGCATGCTGAATGCCAACACTGTCGATCACCTTATTGAAGACGCCGGGGCTTCAGATCATATTTTTGACGAGGAGATAAGGGGTTATGCTGCAGGCACGAAGACGCCGGGGCTGCACTGGTGCAACTTTTACGGTACCCGCGACTTCTCTTTCCATGGAGCTGCGTATGCTTCACTCGTACGCGCAGTTCTATGCGTCCATCAATACCTTCCATCGCAATTTTGATATGCGTGGAAGTTTTAGGATGCCCTCCCATAGGTCTACTGCCAGGGAGGAAGTTTCATCTGTTTCCTCGGATGAGAATGAGGACATCGCTGGGGCAGACGAATTCTTGACGACAATACCGAGAGGCGTACTAGCTCCGCCTACAGAGCCTCTCATTATCCCCCATAAAAGGAAGGCTTCTGCTCCGAAAGAACCTTCTCTCCGCAAGAAGAGGATTGCCAAAGGTCCAAAAAGGGCTTCTATCAGGGAGGTTCTAGGAGTGAGCCTGTCGTCTCCCCTGTTGGGGATGATTCTTTGATTAGAGGTCCTTCGCCTATTAGAGAGGGAACCTCCATAATTCTGGTTGGCAGTGCCGGATATTCTTTGCTCGAGATCGCTGCTACTACTGCTTCTGGAAGTACTACAAGATCGCCTTGGAGGCCGAGCATAATAAGATTCCAGATACCTTTATCCAGACCAGTAACGGGAGTAACCCCTACTGCGTTTGTAAGTATATCCAGCGAGATTCCACCCGATGAGCCTCGAGTAGATCTTGGTGAAGACTGGGAAGAATACCCGCCAGTGTCAGTTGGCGCACCCCCTTCTCCAGGTATGACAGCTCGCTAAGCATCATTAAGAAATAATTTAGCTGTACTGGCTGCAGACGCGACATATATACCATCGGCCATGGGTAAATACTGTCTTTACGCCTCTTTTAGGAAAATTAACATCAGTTTGATATTAACTTTCTATTGTCTTCTTTGCAGGTGCAGACATCTACGGGGAGGGCGGAATAGACGCAACCTTTGATTTTGTTATGGACCCATCATATGAAGTGGCGGCGCCCGACGTTGAGGGAGCAAGTTTTGAAGCTGCTGATCTCTCATCCGCAACATTCTTGGATGTTGTTCCACTAGTACCAGTCCAAATAATATCAGAGGAGGATGAGCCGGTTGTCTCGACTGTGCCTCCTTTGTCGAGCATGCCAACAACTTCGACCGTTGTTGGTGCCTCTACTTTTGTCGCACCATCTGTTGAAGCGATGACTGTGACGACACCCTCTGCAGTCGTTCTTGGAAGGGGATTCATCGATATTGCAGCCACTCCCAGCGTCCATTCGAATCTCGCCATGCTAGTTGAGCAGTTTACTAGCGTTTTCTATATCACATTGAAAACGCTGATATCGATGGTGCTGGAGAAGAATCTAGGCTTTGAAGCTTTGAAGATGTCCTCCAATCTTATTGTAGCGCAGATTAGGAATTTCGGTGATGCTGAAAGGGCTAATGCGCTAGAGCAAATAGTTAATGGTTTAGAATAACCCATTAACGAATATTTGCAATTATCTCGAGGTAGCATCGATGACTTGACTCAGGCTGAATATGAATCTCTGACAGCGCAGTTTGCTGAACAGATGGAACGCTTAAATAAATCTATCCAGACACAGTAGCAGGAGATGGATGAAGGGAAGGCCGTCTTGGAGGAGGTTATTCCTCTTCAAACAAAGTGCAAGGTCGAAGATGAGGGGAATGCATCGAGGGTACGCAAACTGGAAGCCAAACTCGCTCAAGCAAAGAAGTGGGCTTTCCAGTCATCGGCAGCTCTAGATGTGGTGAATGGCCGACTGGATACAGCTCAACAGAACTTGGCACGTGCAGGAGTCACCTACGCCGGTTTTGTTCAGGCTCGGTCCGAACTGTCCCTTCTGAGCAATGATGAGGTACGACTGGAGCGAGATCGAGCTAACGTCTTGAACTCCAGGAATGAGAGGATGGCTGCTTTGGCGCGACAGATTCGCGATTTAACTGCTCCTCCCCAATAATGTACTTCTTTGTAATTTGCTCTTCCCGGAGATAATAAAGAAACTTTATCTGACTTTGTGGACCCATCATTTTTGAATATAAATGATAGGCTAGGATGAAAGTGATATCAGAGGTAATATGGACGTGATATACTTTCGGTAAGCTTCAGCTAGATATATCTATTCAGAGGTTATATGGACATGATAGAATATGATCCAACTAAATTTGTATACAAAACACTGTCAGAGATAATATGGATGTGATAGGTTTTGAAGTTCCCAAATTAGTTAAACATGTCTATTCAGAGGTTATGAGAACATGATAGAATATGATCCAACCAAAATTTTTTGGACGTAGTGTTGTCAGAATGAGATCTTCACCATACTCCATTGAGCAAAGGCGATTAAGCATAGTATCTCTTTAGGAATTTGTCGTTGATAGGAGCCATTATCAGATCTCCGTTAGGCTTGGCTAATCTGTAGGCACCATTTGAAAACGTCGTTTCAATCACATAAGGGCCCTCCCATTTGGGCTGGAATTTACCCTTACTCTTGTGCGTAATGATCATTGGCCTTTTCACAGCTAGAACTAGCTCGCCAACTTTGAACACTCTCTCCTTCACTTTTCGATTAAAAGATCTGGAGATGCGCGCCTGGTAGAATGCAATGCGCTGTTGAGCTTGAAGGCATTTCTCGTCTAATCTTTCTAGCTCTTGAAGCCGTAGTCGATCATTATTTTCCTGAGTTAACTCATTAGCTACTGCTATTCAGTGATGGAATTTAGATTTCAATAGGGAGAACTGCTTCACACCCGTAGACTAATAAGAATGGGGTACAACCCGTCGGTGCTCGTACCGTTGTGCGGTATGCCCAGAGGCACTCTCTCAGCTTCTCATTCCAATCTCTTTTGTTCGAAGAGACAAATTATTTTAAGAGTTTGATAATGGTTTTGTTGAAGGCTTCCGCCAAACCATTAGCAGCAGGATTGTATGCCGTAGAGGCCATATTTTATATCTGATTTTTATCGCAAAATTGATGAAACGCTTGGCTGATGAATTGAGGCCCATTGTCATGAATTATCCTTCGGGGTATCCTAAAGCAATAAATGACATAATGCTTGATGAAGCTGATCACGTTGGATGTCTTCACCTCAGCAAGAGGGATCACCTCTGCCAATTTGGAGAAATAATCCATGATGGCCAATATGAAATGATGTCCTCTAGAAGAAGACGGGTGAATAGGACCAATGATATCCATACCCCATGCTTTAAGAGGCTATGATGCAATTGTAGGATGTAAATGTTCAGAAGGCTGATGTATAAAATCTGCATGAACTTGACAGGCTTTGCATTGTCTTGCATATTTTACTGTATCTGCGATCATAGTAGGCCAGTAGTAGCCCATCCTCCTAATACGATCCTATAACTTAAGACCGGGTTGATGTGCTCCACATACACCGTCATGAGCTTCTCGGATAACCCACTTTACATCATCATCGGAGAGACATCGTAATAGCAGTCCATCGTATGTTCAACGATATAGACATTGTGAAGACGCATCAAAATAGAAGCGTAATGATCATCTTTTGATGGATACTGCTTCTTTAGGATCCTTTGGTAAGATTTCGTATGATACGAAGTCTATAAAGGGACTTCTCCAGTCTCTCTTGGGAGGATCTGTGTTTACAGCGTAGCTACGTTCTATGTGAAAGTTATTTTTCACACTGAATAGATCTCTATTGAGAAGAATCACCGAATTCTGTCTCCTTATAGGAATAGCTAGATCTGCAGCTAGACTGGCTACGGCATCAGCTTCCAAATTCTGAGATTGAGGTACATGCTCTAGGAAGAACTCTTTGAAAGACATGGCTATCTCGATCGTTGCTTAGTGATAAGGAATGAGGTCTGGATTGCGGACTTCATATATTCCTCTGATCTGATTGACGATCAGCAGAGAATCACCGAAAGCTTCTAGGTATTCGACATCCAATTCTTTAGCGACTTGGAGCCCGATTAGTAGAGTGTTATACTCTGCCACATTATTAGAGCAGGGTTCGCTAAGAAAATATGCTCGATAGATGACGAGTTTATCAGGAGTGACCAGGACAATTCCTACTCCTGAAACCACATTTCCCCTGGGGCCAATTCTGGAGGCACCATCGAAGAATAGCTGCCATGTATCACCTTCCATTGTGGAATTACATTCTGCAACTTCGTTGGGAATATCCTCGTATAGTTTGGAGGTTTCCGGAATCGGATGAGCAGCTAAGAAATCAGCCAATGCTTTGCCTTTGATGGACTTCTGAGGGACATATACCATAGCATACGGTGTTAATAACATTGCCCAAGTCGCGAGTCAAGAATTAAGAACGCTCGACTTATTCATCAATACCCGAAGATGATTGATTCTGGAGATGATATGAATAGTCTGGCCTGTGACATAATATCGCATTTTTTGAATGGCGAACATTAGGGCCAAGCATTCTTTTTCTACTGGATTATACCGGTGTTCAGCTCCAACCATCATCCTGCTTAAATAGTAGATAGCCGGTTCATGACCCTTATCATTCTTCTGTGCGAGGGGAGCTCCCAAAGAATGATCCATTGCTCGAATATACAGCAAAAATGGTCTTCCTATAACGGGAGGACCCAAAACTGGAGGATTGGTGAGGTAGCATTTGATATCATTAAATTCTTGTTGACAGGCTTCGTCCCATACGAAGGATACACCTTTCTTCATGAGGCGAGAAAAAGGCTGACATCTCTCAGAGAGGTTGGATATGAATCTCCTGATATAAGCCAGACGACCTTGAAATCCCCTGAGTTCCCTCAGATTATGGGGTGGTCGCATTTCTAAGATGGCCTTTACTTTATCAGGGTCTACTTGAATGCCTTTAGCGGCAATGACAAATCCCAGGAATTTGCCACTGGATACACCAAGAAAGGACTTTGTAGGATTTATTTTGAGTTGATGTTGGCGCATCAACTCGAACACTATCTTCAAGTCTTGGATGCGACTTTTGACAGCAATATCGTCTACGTAACATTCCATTATTTTGCATAAATGCTCATGGAATATGTTACTCATAGCTCGTTGGTACATAGCCCCGACATTCTTCAGTCCGAAGGGCATGACTGTATAGCAATATACCCCCAATGGTGTCCGGAAGGCAGTATGCTTCTCGTCTTCAGGATGCATCTTTATTTGGTTGTATCCTAAAAATCCATCCATGAAAGACATGCGCTCAAAATCGCACGTATTATCGATTATGACGTCTGTAATGGGAAGAGGGAACTCATCTTTAGGGCAGGCTGCATTCAGATCTCAAAAATTGATGCAAACACGCACTTTCCCACTTTTCTTCATGACTGGGATAACATTGGCGACCCAGTCAGGATGTTGTTCTTCCCGGATGAACCCACAGACTATCAGCTTCCTAATTTCAGCTTCGATGGCATCCATCATATCTGAACGAAACTGGCGTTGATGTTGCTTCACAGGCTTTGAATTGGGCAATATGTTGAGCTTATGGGTAGCCACTTTAGGATCAAGTCCTGGCATATCCTCATAATTCTATGCAAAGACGTCGATATATTCTTTTATCAGCTGGATTATTTCTTTCCTTTCTTCTTCGGAAAGATTGTTAATTATAAATATCAGCTTTGGTGAAAGTTCATACCCAACATCAATTTGGATAACTTTATCTTCAGTGGGCGGTTCTCTCTGCTCGAACCGGAGTTTCTATTGTGTATCCATTTGCTGAGCCCAAGAGTCATTCTCAAACGGTTCAGATTCTTGTTCGTCTGCTTTGAGAGAATCTGTCAACACCGTATTTACTGATAATGCTCATTCGAGGTCATCATATGAGCCAGAGGACGACGATCCATCTTGAGAAGAGAAAAAATATCCTCACCTGACTCAGAAGTTACGAGAGAAATGGTATACCCTAACACAAAATGAGTTCGTTGACAGTAGGGATTACCATGCAACGGTATTCGCCTGCCTTTTTCGTAGTTGAGGCCTGGTTCCGACTTCAGATCATAACCCATACTTTGCATAATCTTCAAAGCTTGTGGGCTATATCTGTGAACTTGCATTTTGCCAGCATCGGACTCGTGGGAGTCTTCTTATGAAGTCGGTCTGTTGTGCATGCGATAGAAGACTATTGGATGCTGATTGCTGCAAGTAGGTGGGATAATAAAGATAGAATCTTCATGTGGCCCATATGTCGCGATGACATTAGATGTTGATGCCATTTTCCACATATACGGATGATAGGAGTCTATAGCTTTCAAGAATTTTTCTGCTATAGATTCTATATCGTTATGGGGAGAGGATTCCTGATTTGGAATTTGAGTATCAATATACTGGAAAGGAGAATCTTTATTATCGTCAGAAACCACATTCCCGGTTATATTTACATCAGTAGGCTGCTTGTTGCGCCAGAGGTTGATGACCAAAGGTGGAGGCTTCTGGTTCAAAGTGATCACTAGAGGATCACCTTCTCTTCCTAATTTGGTTTTGTTCAAGTGGATAGCCATGGGCTCCATGACTTTTGGACGAGTAGTCTGCCCTTTCATCTTGATTGACAGGGGTTGCTCGGTAGAGGGTTCTTCTGGTTCCCGGTGGGATTCCTCCTCTGTCTTGCCTAACACCTCCTTCATGTAGTCTTGGGTGTACAACATGGCATCATAATAGTAGGATTCTACTCCTTTGAATGGGTTAAGGTCAGCAAACTCTGTTTTTACTGTTTCCTGGGCGTCTACATATTTGAAGCATTAATGTAGGGTCAAAGAAATAATGTTGTGTTCGTGGATCCATGGTCTGCTCAGCAGAATGTTGTAGGACTCCTGTGAATCAATGACATAGCATGTAGCCACTGATCTAAGGTCCCCGATCTGGATCCTCAGATGAATTTTCCCCAATGACTTACTTTTTCTGGCGTTGAAGCCCACGATTGTAGTGGTGGTGTAAGCCAGTTCGCTGGTAGGAATCCTCAGTGGTCTGAGCAGACTATGAGGGATGATGCTAATCGATGATCCCGGATCTATGTGAATCTGGTCTACCTCTATGGAACCAACGTATCTGGTGTAATAGAGGGGTCTGTCATGCCTGTTATATTTTAACAGCATATTATCTTGAGTGAAAAGTGATATTGGGGACCATTTCCATCACACTATGGCACTGAGGACATGCCACAGGTTCTTTATCGGGGGACTTGAGCTGAGTCAAGCATGCATCCGCCTGTATTAACGCTTCACTCAAGGCTTGACGAGTGTCTTTAGATAGCCTTAGGAGCTTAAAAATGGATAATCTGGCTGGTGTTTAGCCAATTGGGCCAGGATATCGAAGTTATATGGTTTCTCCAAACCTTTGTTTTGAATATTCTTCAAAGATTTATCAAAATGTACTTCTTTTTGCTTGCCCTTGTCCGCCAAAGTTGGTCTAGAAGGACCTGCCTCTGGTATGACAGGTTCAGGCTCTAGAAGTCTGGCAGCTGAAGTGTCTGCGGTTGCCTCTTCCTGATTTTCTCCATAGTCTTTGAGGTAGGCTTTTCCTGAACGGGTTACGGGAGCCAAAACCTCTTCTTCTGATGTCGAGGATATTGCAACCATATGGCATATTTTATGCCTAGAGTTCTTTTTAGACCTAGCCTTAGCAGCTTGAGTCTCTTCCTCGATCTCTGACACCAGATCAGGATGAACCCACATAATCTCACCATGCTGGGTAGTTAGGGGTACCAGGTCATGATTTTGACCCCTGGGCGGAGGAAGATTAACAATGTTCACCATCGTCCGGGAATAGGTTCAACCCCATCCTGAACTTCTTGAGGAGGCAGATGGCCGAATTGGAGAGAGATCATATTGGCGGTGACCGTCTTCTTGCTATTGCGCAGAGTAATGACCTTAGCATCGATCAACTCCTGGATTTTCCTCTTTAGTACATAACACGCCTTTGTGGGGTGATATATGTACCTATGGAAAATACAGTACTTCGGGTTATTGGTACTGTCGACTTCATTAGGCCGCTTTACCTCGGGGAGGGTGAGCTTGCCGCTTTTGACTAAACAATCGAATATGCTCGGAATATCGTCGTCGTCAAAAGAATATGCTTCAATGGGCCTGGAAGTCCCAGGTTTCGTCTGTGTGGTTGCCGGAGTATTTTGCCTAGACGTATTAATCTCCAGAGCTTCTTTTCCTTTGGAACCACGAGGATGGTCGATATTGGAGGATGACCTCTTTCCTCTATCAAAGGTAGAGATCATGATTCCATTATCATGCGCCTTCCGACTGTTGTCTTCAGCGTCTACCACTGAGATGATAAACGAGGGCCAATCATGGAACTTATATGGTCCTGTGAACACCGAGATTAGTGGAATAAGGTTCTTTCTGCAAATGTCCACCAATGCAGAATCTGGAACTCCGGGAGGCATTTGCAAAGTGGAATGGCAAAAATGTTCGATGAAAGTGCAAATGTCTACCCCTCCTTCGTAGAATCATACGAAGAACAAAGTCTTGAAATCTTCAAAAAAAGTAATGCAATTGTCTGCAAGACTACGGTACCACTGATAAGCCACTCCAGACAGACAGCTTTTAAACACTCAAGTAAGAAGGGCGTCATTCCCTTGCAATAACACTGTCAGCATGCTGAAATAGTTTATGTACTGGCTCGGTGACGTCTTTTCCTCAAATAAAACCATAGCCTGTGGTTTGTATTTTGGAGGAAAAGGGATCTCATCCCAGATAGCTAGATATGGTTGGTTGATTCCCAATTTCTTGAGCCGATCCTTATTCTTCAAGGCATCAAATTGAGTTTTCAATTCCCGCACTGCCTACATCTGATCTTCAGCTAGTAAAGGGACCGCAGAGTGGTGAGAGATCGGTTGTATTGTAACTCCAGCAGGAGGCAATACATTCTCCGAGTTAGGAAGTGGAGGAGCTGTTGACTCTTGATTTAGAGTAGGCTCCTGGTTTGCATTAGATGGTGGTAGGTCCACCCCCACACGTATTTGAGTCAAAGGGACCGATGCTTGAGCTATAGCAGCTATATGTTGAGTCAGTATCATCTGGTGCATATTCTCCATTATGGAATGCATCTCTTTTAGCGATGCCTCTAATACAGCGATGCGTTGCTCAGTACTTCCTGATGGGAAAGCCTCTTCGTGTTTATCTCCAATGACATAGACTTCCATTTCTCTGGATGTCATTGAAGGGTTAGTATAGGTCTCTATAGAGATCGACTCTATACTTTCAGCGTCCGATTCGGGAAACTGGCGACCCCCAGTGTCAGAATCAGAAGAATACGAAGCCGGTTGTCGTGACCTCGAACGGGTGTTTCGAAACACCCCAGCTTCAATGTTCTCAAGGAGTCTATCGAATCTCCTTTGGCTTGGAGTTCTAGAGGGATGACGTCTTGAATTTGACCTTCCTCTAGGAACGTGTGAAGCCATATTTACTGATGCGAATGTAGGCTCTTCTTCTTGTAAAGACAAAGAGTAGTTCAACCGGTCAAAAACTGACCATTTTGCCTTAGAACAACAATAATTAACTACAACTTTGTGACTATTATAACATTGCTCCCTAGGGGGTATAATAGACATGTTAGAAGATCCCCTATCTTTGCGCTTCTGGATCAAGAAATTACGCAAGTCAGGAGAATTAACAGAAGAAGAAGAAGAAGAAGGCTTATTCTGCCTTTTTACATCATTTGGAATACGGATATTGGGAACCATAACTCTCTTCCTGCCATACGTATACAGCAGTTCAGCCATATGAGTAGCACATGATCCATGAGGAAAGTATCTATCCATAAACTGGGCCTTCTATACGCTTAGGGGCTTGACCTGGCGTAATCTAAAACTTTGCTCAAGCTTGCGTAAAACTGAGGAAGTCCTCAATCGGCCATCAGCATCTCGCGTAATCTGGAGAGCGAGCATATTCTTCTCTTGATGGCGTAAAGGCCGAGAGGTCGGGAAATCCGCCACTTGTTTTTCCTTGCGATGATTGCAGGGACCATCTGCCTCATTACAGAGAGAAGATGTATTTTTACGCGCAGGGCATGGAGTAGACTTCTGGATTAGCATTGAGGCATTGCCAGAAGCTTTGTCTGCCACGTCACATACGGGAGACAGAGTTTTATGCGCAGGGCGCGGAGTAGACTTCTGGATTAGCACTGAGGCATTGTCAGAAGCTTTGTCTGGCCACGTCACAGACGGAAGACAGAGTTTTACATGCAGGACGCGGAGTAGACTTCTGGATTAGCACTGAGGCATTGCCAGAAGCTTTGTCTGCCACGTCACGGATGGGAGACGGAGTTTTACGCGCAGGACGCGGAGGTTGCGATGCTATAACCTTATTTGTCGGAGTGAGAGGGTCCACAGGAATGGTAGAGGATGTCCGGGGCATCCATACTTTATGCAATTTCCTGCTGTCTAGGACAGAGGGAGAATGAGAGCTACCCCCAGCTTGAAGCATGTCTTCGTAAGCCGATTGGTCGAATTGGACGACCAAGGTCTTCTTCGTTGATCCTGTGGATACAGCATCGTGTTGAGCAATGGCTTTCTCATAAGAAAGTACTCCCCAACTGAGTCGCCATCTTGTTTTTGATAATAAACGAAAGAAATAAAACTAGGTTTATACGAAACCCTTTATTTGGTTTACAAACAAGAAAAAGAAGTACAATTAATCCTATACGAGGATGTTAAGTACAAAAATTTGATTCTGGGGAAATATTGTTATAGGAGTCTGATCTGCGGTCGATCACTTTGTTCCTTGGACCACACGATGACGAAGAAGTGCTGTAGAAGACGAAAAAGAAGCTTCAAAGACTATAGAAGAGCTGAAACTCTCGTTGCCAAAGTAGTCAATCAACACTCTCTGGATATACTCTCTTTTCTTGACAAATCTTCGACCCTGGTTTTTTTCGACCTTTCCGACCTTTGACCTCCGTGGCAGGAGGTCTCTATTTATAGAGTTCATCTACAGTCGGCGTAGAAATCGAACAGGAGAACTGCACCTTTTATGCGGTGGTTACAATAACTGCTACCCACGTATGAATGATCTTCTGAATCGACATGTGACGCGTATCCCATTATGAGGTAATACGTATAACTGCTCATCGAAGATCACGACATGCAAGCCACATAGATAACTGCCCCTCGCATAGAGATGGTTGGCATAAAAGCCAAATAGCTGTTCTGTAGGCGTAAAAGTCAAGTAGCTGTCATATTGGCATAGAAGCCAAATATCTGTCATGTTGGCGTAGAAGCCAAGTTCTGCATAAAGAGTGATGCTTTGCAAATGTAGCCCACGTCGGCGTATTTCGAGGAGATAGCGTACAACGTGCTCCTATAGCTGAAAATAGCCTGGTCGACGTATTTCAAGAAAATAGCGTACATCGTGCTCCTATAGCTGAAAATAGCCAGGTTGGTATATTTCATGGAGATAGCGTACAACGTGCTCCTATAGCTGAAAATAGCCAGGTCGACGTAATGTGCGGGGATGGTGATGTGGACGTATTAGCCCTAATTATAGCTCACCCAGTCTTTGAAAGTAAAACTAAATCTCGTGCATTAAATACAGAGATCTGCCCCCATCACACGCATTAACTACAGAGACGTGCCTCGAGCTCTGTACGAAAAATAGCTTTTGACGTGGCGGTTAGTTATGTCTCTTTCTGAGCGTAAAAGCTCACCTCTGCCTATGTAAAATAGGCAGTGTATCCCTTAGATGCGTAGATGACGTCTTACATCAAGGTTGGTGTCATTAAAAGATAGTTTGGGGCTCTGTGCAGAATTATCATAACAGCCGTCCTCTCGATCGTCGTGCAGTACTGTTTGTCAGGAGTCTGGTTCACTGCTTGATCTGACAGGTTCATTCGAGGAATATAAAGAGATCCTTGTACAACTTCCCGCTGCATTAAAAGCAAGCAGATTTTATGCCACAGTGGCGATGTAGCAACCTTTTTACGCCGAAGCAGTCTTGAATTACTGCATTACGCGGGCTATTCTGGAGCTATATTTTATGCTGAATAGCGTTGAAGCTCTACTATACGCCGATGGTTCTGGAATTATGTTTCATGCCACCCAGTGCTGGAGCTCTGTTTTACGCGGGTTTCCTGCATGTTGAGGGTTTTACGCGTATGATTTCCCAGCGTATTTTTCATGCTTCTACATGGCAGCCACCTTTGGCCACCACCCCATGTGCATCTTTTAGCACCTACATAATATTATATTGGGATACACTCTAGGAGTGTTTTACAATATGGGACTATCTTTCTAGTCTTGAATAAGGAAAACCTCTTAAGCCAGGTAAAATTCAAACAAAACCTCTACAAGACAGGGCAAGAAATGCCCGCGGAACAGGCCATCCCTGAACTAGATGTAAAAGATTCTGGCTAAACTCTGAATGAACTATCAATGGCCAAGGAAGAAAAAGTCATCTCAAATGAAGACAAACATTTTCAGGGAACTCTTTGGCCCTTCGTCTGATGAAGTCCTCTCGACTGAAGAAGAGAAGTTACTGAATACTCGTCGTCTATTTGCAAACACTGATAAAAAGAGCATTTCCTGCGTAAACTCTTGTAACTGGCTTTTTCGAGCGTAAAACCCAAATTATCAAGATATACGCGTATTCTGCTAACTGATCTGTCCCGCGTAATTTAAGATGCGCGTAAAATCATAGATCCGTGGAATTCTGAGTGTAAAATCGTAGATCCGTAGCATCCGAGCATAAAATTATAGATCTTTAGTTTCTGAGCGTAAAATCGTAGATCCGTAGCTTCTGAGCGTAAAATCATAGATCCGTAGCTTTTGAGCGTAAAATCGTAGATCCCTAGCTTCTGAGCGTAAAATCATAGATTTGTAGCTTCTGAGCATGAAATCATAGATCCGTAGCTTCTGAGCATAAAATCATAGATCCGTAGCTTCTGAGCGTAAAATCGTAGATCCGTAGCTTCTGAGCATAAAATCGTAGATCTTTGCTCTGCGCGTAAAATCTGAGAGTAAAATCAGGGATCCGTTATGCAGCATGACTATCTGTCTTCCTTTTCAAATGATTGGCTGACATGGTCCCAAATCATAACCAACTATGATAAGAATCAGATTTGGTTAAGGATTCAGAGAGTCGTTTTAACTCTATAAATAGTCCTAGGTCATGAGAGAGAAAAACCCTTCATCTCTTTCTGAAAAGAAAAAACAAACTCTTCGTCTCTTTCTGAAAAACCTCATATTTGCCATGGCACCAAAACAGACCACCGCTGCTAAGGGAAAGAAAGCCGCTTCATCATCTTGCTTCTCTACTCAAGCAAGAGTGACTCCTACTAGGCCTAACGAGCCTCGTTCTGAATGAAGTGCTCCGCCGTATAGCAGTGCACCGGGCATCATTGGTAAAACTTCGAGAGAAACAAAATCCTTCGCACACGTTATACATGTATGCGTAAATATGCCCACATTTTAATGTATCAGCGTAAAACTCCATATTTTACAATCTGGCGTAAAAATTCAGACTGTTAAAATTTTGGCGTATACTTTAAACCTTGCATTTTATGCACTGGCATATTTTGCAATGTGGCATAAAAACTCAGACTGTTATGTTTTGGCGTATACTATAAACCTTGCGTTTTATGCACTGGAAGTATATTCCAGCGTAAAACTCCATATTTTGCAATCTGGCATAAAAACTCAGACTGTTAGGTTTTGGCATATACTACAAACCTTGCATTTTACGCACTGGAAGTAAATTCTAGCGTAAAACTCCATATTTTGCAATCTGGTGTAAAAACTCAAACTTTTAGGTTTTGGCGTATACTGCAAACTTTAGGTTTTACGCACTGAAAGTAAATTCCAGCGTAAAACTCCATATTTTGTAGTCTGGCGTAAAAACTCAGACTATTAGGTTTTGACGTATACTGCAAACCTTGTGGCACTTTACGTTTTACGCACTGAAAGTAAATTCCAGCGTAAAAACTAACTTATTCTCTTGCTTTTTTGCAGGGGACCTACAGATCCCTCCTCTGGCTGAAGTAATGGGCTCTGCTGCTGGAATGTTAAATTCTAACTACTTGGAGGATTTGTCCCATATGACTTTCCCCATCTCTGGAAACGAGTATCCTCAAGAAAGGGGAACTCTGATCTCGGCCCAAGGAGAAAGAATGTTGCTAAGTATGATCAGCGGGGAACCCTTGACATACATAGATGGAACCGAGTATAAGAAACCATCTTTCGTATTTGGGGATATTGTTGATAAGCAATCCCAAACAAAGCCCAAGAAGGAAGATTGGGTGTTTTCTGTTGAGGGCACTATTATGTATCTGCCGAAGATGTCCAGAGATTACCCTATTTCTGCATTCTTCCATGCCACACATCCCAGAAGGATGGCATGGACTCTGACTCCTGATCTTCATGGCCAGCCAGGTAAGATATTTTATAAGAAAGGATTAAACCAAGGATCCTTTGTAAGTAGTCCCTCGGGTCCTATTATGCCCTTCAGAGGTTTACTGCCAGGCAGCGTCCCTAGTGAAGACTCTTTTCTGATCCAGCCATTTTAAATGGCAACTTTCTGCAATGAATTCATGGAGCAGGGAGGAGTATACCCCAAGGTTAACCCTCGCACCAGTGGATGGCTTAACCCCCATAATCTTCGATGGGCCGGATTAACTGCATGGGCCCTGAAGCACTTTCAAGTTGAGCTAGAAAGTATTAACTTATTTGAGGCTGTGGGTGCTACTAACGTTGGGCTGCCTATCAAAACCCATTTGTTCTTAGCTTTGATGGAGCGATATAACTCGCTAACTAGGACTTTTGCTACTCTAATAGGTGAGTTGGACCTAGCACTCCATGAGATGGAAGATATCTCAAAGCTGCCAATGGGAGACATTCCTTATAAAGAATATGTCCCCACCAATAGAGAGTTGAAGGATACCAACCCTCGGGTAGTGGTTGTATACCAAGAACTGATGAGCCACTATCTTGCATGCACCACTTTTTACAGAGAGCCTTCTGATTTAGCCCATATTAACAAATGAGTATCTTACCTTTTCTTCCATCAGGCTAGAAATGCCAAGCATGACAAGGTTGTAGATAACAAAGACAAACCTTTGAACCCTCTGAGCATTCTTAATGCCAACACAATCGATGACCTTATTGAAGATGTAGAGGCTCTAGATTGTGTTCTTAATGAAGAGATAGGGGGTTATCCTGCAGAAACCAAAGCCTACAGTTATATGAGACATTGTCGAAAGCCTCTGTCAAAGGAAGCTCAACTGGCTGGCTTCCTTTCTATTTGGCTACGCCGATGGTTGGTGCCTGGCATTGCGTCGACAGATCGTATTTATCGCAATATCCTATGGCCCTGTAGTACATTTGGTATTTGGAGCAAGATTGGGCCTGCTCCCTGCCATGGTATGCAGGATACAAGCTAGCCTGAGGGCTATTACTGATGGGCTGCTGGCCGATACCACTCAGCGCGAAGGATATCCCAGAGTGGAATTACCATTCTTATATCTGATAGGATGGTTAATCCTTCACAACACCAGAGTGATGTCTTCCGGATCTGCCAGTGGTTCGGGCAATAACTTCTTGTTGAATTATAAGAATTCTTCTTGGAATGTGACTAGCGTCATAGATTGTCGACTAGCACTGAATTTTGCCCATAGTTGGAAATTCTTCTGCACCGTTCACCCAGTACATATCAATCAGCAGGGGGCTAAACTCCATGATATCGGTTAGGGGAAGACTATTCTTTCTCCTGAAGCCTTTTACTGGTTGGTCTACATTAGACCTTCCCACCTGCTGTACAGAAGTGAGGACCACTACTACTTAGAGCCTTATCTGCCTAGCCATTTTGCCAGGCAATTTGGATATGATCAGTTGCACGTGGGACATCCCATCACCAGCTTCCAGTTAAAAGGTGGGCTTATTGATGGAGCTAGAGGATGGCGTTATTTCATCATGGGTTGTACTGGAGCAACCTTTGTTGTTCCCGCGACCTCTCTCTCCATGGAGTTGCGCATTCTTCATTCATACCTACAGTTTTATGTGTCCATCAATATCTTCCATCGTGATTTTGATGTATATGGAAGTTTCAGAATGCCCTCCCATAAGTCCACTGGAAGGGAGGAGATACCATCTGTCTCCTCTGATAAAGGTGATGAAACTACTGGTGCAGATAATTATTTGTTGATATTACCGAGAGGCGTAGTAGCTCCGCCAGCAGAGCCTCTCATTATTTTCAATAAACGAAAGACTTCTACTCAGAAAGAGCCTTCCCCTCGTAAGAAGAAGCAGACTACAAAAGGTCCTAAAAGGACTTCCACTAAGGGGGCCTCTTCCAGGAGTGAACCTATTGTTTCCCCTGTTAGGGATGATTATTTGATTAGGGATCATTTGCGTTTTAAAGAAGGAGCCTCCATAGTTCAAGCTGAAAGTGTTGGAGATTCTTTGCCAGCGACTGTTGCCGCGATTACATCTACCACCGTTTCTGGTGATGCTTCTATATCGCCTTCGAGGCCGAGCTCGCTAATAATCTATATACCTTTTATAAGACAAATAATTGGACTAGCCCCTCCTTCATCTGTAAGAATTTCAAGCGAGATTCCACCCGATGAACCTAGAGTAGATATAGGTGATGACTGGGATGCCGAACCTCAAGCGTCAGTTGGTGTACCCTCCTCGCCAGGTATGATAGCTTGTTTAGCATCATTAAGAAATAATTTAGCTATACAGGCTGCAAACACAATATGCATACCATCGGCAATGGATAAATGTTGTCTCTACGCTTTTTCTCAGTAAAATTTAACATCAAATTGATATTAACTATCTCTTATCTTATTTTCAGGCGAAGACACATCTGGTGAGGGCGGAGATGAAACAACCTCTAGTTTTGTTGCGGATCCAGCTAATAAAATGGCGGGGACCACCGTCGAAGAAATATACCTTGAAGCCGTTGATCTTTCATCCGCAACATTCTCAGATATAATCCCGCCAGCAGCAATTCAAATAATATCAGAGGAGGATGAATCCATCATCTCGACTGTGCCTACTTCGTCGAGCATGCCAACAACTTTAACTGTTGTTGATGTCTCTTCTTTTATCGCACCATCTGTTGAAGCAACGGCTGTGGCAACATCCTCTGCAGTCATTCCAGAAAGGAGATTCACTGATAATGCGGCCACTCCCAGCGTCCATTCGAGCTTTGCTATGCTAGTTGAACAATACACTAGCATATTCTACCTCACTTTGAAAGAATTAATATCCATGGTGCTAGAGAAGAATATAGGCTTTGATGCTCTGAAGACGTCCTCCAAACTCACTATAGCGCAGATCAGAAATTTCAATAACGCTGAAAGAGCTAATGCGCTAGAGCAAATGGTTAATGGTTTAGAACAATATATTAACGACTATTTGCAACTATCCCGAGGCGTCATCAATGACTTGGTTCAGGCTGAGTATGACTCCCTAACTGCGGAATTTGCTCAGAAGACAGAAATATTAAATAAATCCATCCAGGAACATCAATAAGAGATGGAGAAAGAGCAAGCAGTATTAGTGGAGAGTATTCGTCAGCTAGCTCAGTACCGTGCCGAATATGAGGGATATGAAGTGAGGATTCAAGAATTGGAAGCTGAACTTGCTCAAACAAGGGAGAGGCTTCTCAAAGCATCGCTAGTTCATAATTATTGGAGGGCCAAGTGAATACAGCTCAACAGAACTTGACACATGTGGGTGTCATCCACGCAAGTTTTGTTGATTCTCTGTCCGAACTATCTCTCTTGAGCAATGACGAAGCAAGGCTGGAACTGGCTTGCACCAACATTTTAAACTCCAGGAATGAGAGGATGGCTGCTTTGGCGCAACAGATCCGCGATTTAACTGCTCCTCCCTAATGATGTACTTTTTTGCTACTTTTATAATTTGTTATTCCCAGAGATAATAAAGATATATTTTCTGACTTTGTGGACCCATCGCTTTAGAATATAAATGATAGGCTAAGATGAAAGTGATATCAGAGGTAATATAGACATGATATACTTTCAGTAACTGGTTTAGCTGAATATATCTATTCAGAGGTAATATGAACATGATAGAATATGATCCAACTAAATTTGTATACAAAACACTATCAGAGGTAATATGGACTTGATAGGTTTTAAAGTTTCAAATTAGTTAAACATATCTATTCAGAGGTCATATGAACATGATAGGATATGATTCAGCTAATCTTTGTACATAGTATCATCCAAATGAAATCTTTATCATACTCCGTTAAGCAAGGGAGATCAAGCATAGTACTTCTTCAGGAATTTGCCATTGATAGGAGCCATTATCAAATCTTTATTAGGCCTGGCTAATCTGTAAGCGCCATTTGAAAATGTTGTTTCAATCACATAAGGGTCTTTCCATTTGTACTAGAATTTTCCCTTACTTTTGTGTGTACTGATCATTGGCCTTTTCACAGCTAAAACTAGCTCACCAACTTTGAACACTCTTTTCTTCACTTTTTGATTAAAAGCTCTGGAGACACGTGCTTGGTAGAACTCGATGCGCTGTTGAGCTTGAAGGCGTTTCTCGTCTAACCCTTCCAAGTCTTGAAGTCTTAAATGATCATTATTTTCCTCAGTCAGCTCATTAGCTACTACTATTCTGAGCGATAGAATTTGAATTTCGATAGGGAGAACTGCTTCACACCCATAAACTAATGAAAATAGGGTACAACCCGTTGGTGTTCGTATCGTTGTGCGGTATGCCCACAGATATTCCCCTAATTTCTTGTTCCAATCTCTTTTGTTCGAAGAGACAAACTTCTTCAAGAGTTTGATTATGGTTTTGTTGAAGGCTTCCGCCAAACCATTAGCAGCAGGATTATATGCCGTGGAGGCCACGTTTTGTATCTGATTCTTATCACAAAATCGATAAAATGCTTGACTGATAAATTAAGGTCCATTGTCATAAATTATCCTTCGGGGTACCCCAAAGCGATAAATTATATGATGCTTGATAAAGCTGATCACATTGGATGTCTTTACCTCAGCAAGAGAAATTGTCTCTGCCCATTTGGAGAAATAATCAGTGATAGGCAATATAAACCGTTGTCCTCTAGAAGACGAAGGATGAATAGGACCAATGATATTCATACCCCATGCTTCAAAGGGCCATGATGAAATAGTAGGATATAAATATTCAGAAGGTTGATGTATAAAATCTGCATGAACCTGATAGGCTTTGCATTTTTTTGCATATTTCACGGCATCTGCAATCATGGTAGGCCAGTAGTAACCCGTCCTCCTGATACGATCCTGTAACTTAGGACCGGGTTGATGTGCTCCACATACTCCATCATGAGCTTCTCGGATAACCCGCCTTGCATCATCATCAGAGAGACATCATAACAATAGTCCATCATATGTTCGACGATATAGACTTTGTGAAGAAGCATCAAAATAGAAACGTAATGATCGTCTTTTGATAGATGCTTCTTCTTTAGGATCCTCTGGTAAGATTCCATATGAAACAAAGTCTATAAAGGGACTTCTCCAATCTCTCTTAGGAGGAACCGAGTTTATAGCATAGCTGCGTTCTATGTGAAAATTATTTTTCACACAAAACAATTCTCTGTTAAGAAGGATCACCGAATTCTGCCTTCTTATAGGAATTGCTAGATCTGCAGCTAGACTGGCCAAAGCATCTGCTTCCAAATTTTGAGATCGAGGAATATGTTCTAAGAAGAATCCTTTAAAAGACATTGTTATCTCGATCGTTGTTCGGTGATAAGGAATGAGGTCTGGATTGCGGACTTCATATATTCCTTTGACCTGATTAACTATCAACTGAGAATCACCAAAAGCTTCCAAGTATTCAACATCCAATTCTTTAGCAACTTGAAGACCAATTAATAGAGCGTTATACTCTGCCATATTATTAGAGCATGGTTCACTAAGAGAATATGCTCGATAGATGAAGAATTTATCAGGAGTTACCAGAACAGCCCCTACTCCTGAAACCACATTTCCCTTGGGACCAGTTGAAGCACCATCAAAGAATAGCTGCCATGTATCACCTTGCATTGCCGAATTATATTCTGCAACTTCGTCGAGAATGTCCTCATATAATTTGGAGGTTTCTGGAATTGGATGGGCAACTAAGAAATCAGCCAAGGCTTGACCTTTCATGGACTTATGAGGGACGTACACCATATCATACGGTGTCAATAGCATTGCCCAAGTCGCGAGTAGAGAATTAAGAATACTTGGCTTATTCATCAATACCCGAAGTGGATTGATTCTGGAGATGATATGAATAGTTTGGCCTGTCACGTAATATCGTATTTTCTGAATGGCAAACATTAGGGCCAAGCATTCTTTATCCACTAGGTTATACCTGTGTTCTGCTCCGACCATCATCCTGCTTAGATAGTAGATAGCCTATTCATGACCCTCATTGTTCTTCTGTGCAAGTAGAGCCCCTAAAGAATGATCCATTGCTCGAACATACAACAAAAATGGTCTTCCTATGACAGGAGGCACCAGAACTGGAGGATTAGTAAGATAGCGTTTGATGTCATTAAACGCTTACTGACAGGCTTCGTCCCATACAAATGACACACCTTTCTTCATTATACGAGAAAAAGGTTGACATCTCCCAGAGAAGTTGGACATGAATCTCCTAATATAAGCTAGACGACCTTAAAATCTCCTAAGTTCTCTGAGATTACGGGGCGGTCACATTTCTAGGATAGCTTTTACTTTATCAGGGTTAACTTGAATGCCTTTAGCCATAATGACAAATCCTAGGAATTTGCCACTGGATACACCAAGAAAGGACTTTGTAGGATTCATTTTGAGTTAATGTTGGTGCATCAAATCAAATATTGTCTTCAAGTCTTGGATGTGATTATCCTTGAGGCAGCTTTTGACAGTAATATCATCTACGTAACATTCACCATTTTGCGTAAATGCTCATGGAATATGTTACTCATAGCTCGTTGATATGTAGCCCCGTCATTCTTCAATCCAAAAGGCATGATTGTATAGCAATATACCCCCAATGGTGTATGAAAGGCAGTATGCTTCTCATATTCAGGATTCATCTTAATTTGATTATATCCTGAAAATTCGTCAATGAAAGACATGCGAAATCCGTCAATGAAAGACATGCGCTCAAAACCGCACGTATTATCGATCATGACGTCTGTAATAGGAAGAGGGAACTCATCTTTAGGGAAGGCCGTATTTAGATCTCGGAAGTCGATGCAAATACGAACTTTTCCATTTTTCTTCATAACTAGGACAACATTAGCAACCCAATCAGGATATTGTTCTTCCCGGATGAACCCACAGGCTATTAATTTCTTGATTTCAGCTTCAATGGCATCCATTATATCTAGGCAGAACCGGCGTTGGTGTTGCTTTACAGGATTTAAATTGGACAATATATTGAGTTTGTGGGTAGCCACTTTTGGATCAAGACCTGGCATATGCTCATAATTGCAAGCAAAGACATCGATATATTCTTTTATCAGCTGGATCATTTCTTCTCTTTCTTCTTCGGAAAGATTATTACTGATAAATATCGTCTTTGGTGAAAATTCATCCCCAACATTGACTTGGATAACCTTGTCTTTAGTGGGTGGTTCTTTTTGTTCGAACCAGAGTTCCCATTGTGTATCCATTTGCTGTGCCTAGGATTCATTTTTAAATGGTTCAGATTCTTGTTCCTCTGTTTCGAGGGAATCAATCAACACTATATTTACTGATAATCCCAGTTTGAATCCATTATCTGAATCGGAGGATGACAAATCATCTAGAGAAGAAGAAATAGTCTCATCACTTGACTCAAAGTTGTTTGAAGTTGCAAGAGATGTGGTATACCCTAACCCGAAACAAGTTCGTTGACAGTAAGGATCACCATGCAACGATATTCGTCTGCCTTTTCCATAATTGAAGCCTGGCTCCAACTACAAATCATAACCCATATTTTACATAATCTTTAAAGCCTGTGGGCTATATCTGTGGATTTACATTTTTCCAACATCAAACTCGTAAGAATCTTCTTGTATAATCGGTCTATTTCGTATTCGACCGAAGACTATTGGACGCTGATCATTGCGAGTATGTGGAACAATAAAGATAGAATCTTCATATGGCCCATATGTTGTGACGACATTAAATGTTGACGCTACTTCCCACACATATGGATGATAGAAGTATATAGCTTCCAAGGATTTTTATGCCATGGGTTATATCTCTTTATGAGGAGAAAATTCCTGATTAGGAAATTGGGCTTCAATATACTGGAAAATAGAATTTTTATTATTATCAGAACACACATCCCCGATTACATTTACATCAGCTGACTGCTTGTTGTGCCTAAGGTCAATGACCAAAGGTGGAGGTTTCTTGCGCAGATTGATCACTAGAGGATCATTTTATCCTCCTGATTTTATTTTGCCCAAGTGAATAGTCATAGGTTCCAGGACTTTTGGACGGGTAGTCCGCCCTTTCACTTAGATTGACAAAGGTTGCTCAGCAGATGGTTGTCCTAGCTCCTGGTAGGATTCTTCCTCCATTTTTCCTGACACCTCTTTTATATAGTCTTGAGTGTACAACATGGCATCAGAATAGTAAGATTTAACCCCTTTGAACGGATTGAGATCAGCTAATTATG